>OZ010793.1:301684900-302026677 GCA_963932465.1 Maratus speciosus
ATAAAAAAAATGACCCATCATAATTTTTTTTCAAACTTGCTAAAAACATTGCTCCATATGTGTACTTTAAATAGAAAAAAAATTGGAGAGGTAAAATTTTTCGTTTAAAAAAAATAGCTTTTTAAACATAGGATGTCACTTACTAAGCAGTGACTATCTTAAAACATGTAAATATCCCTGATTTAAGAAATAATGGCCAAAACTAAATATTTTTTAATCCCTGAATTAATGTAAAACTATAATGAAATATAATCTCATAAGTTTTTTGTAGGACCACCCTCCAATTGCTCCCCCCCCCCCCCCCCAAAAAAAAAAAAAAAAAAAAAAAGAAGTCATTGTTAAAAATGTATAATTGAAAAAATTTAACACTGAAGAAAATAAGAAAATAAATAAAGGATATAATGTATAATTGTGAAAAACCTTTAAATGCAATATATATAAATGAGATTTTACTGCATGTGTATATGTGGAATCTATTCAAAACGTTTTCCATGCAAGAAATTCAATTTTTATACCTAAATTTCTATTTCTTACTTTAAAAATTGCTCACTTAAAAAGTTTTACATTTGTATGTGACTTTATAGAAAAATTCTGCTGTATGCATGTATTTACATCATTCAAGTTGCATTAAATATTCAGATATAAATATGTCTGTTTATGTATTTTCTATTTTAATAAATTTACATACTAAGAATGACAGAATTCATGAAATGAATGCTAATCTTGCATAATCTATTTTCCTTATTATTTGAATTCAAAACATGATGTAATAATGCATCATCTTCTATCCTGATGTAATATTGCATCATGTTATATGTTTATGCAATTTTATCATAATGTATCCAACAAATCTTTTGTTGAAAATTTTTGAAACCTTTTTGTGGGTAAGCTTATTATAAACTGCATTATATATAAAATTTTAAATAAAAAAAATATTTGACATAATTTATGAATTATTGCATCATGTTGTATGCTGATGCAATTTTGGGAAAAGATTGCTGCTGTATCGTCATCTGTTTTCTAATTGGTTGTAATTAAAGTATGATGAAATATTACATCATAATGTACAAAAAAATTTGACTATCCCTTTTAAACATCATTTCTGTTGATGTTTTCAATGTAGTATGCACTGGCATAGAATAGTTATTTTGTACTTAAGATTCTGCAGTGGACATGGAGTGTTTTGTATGCAAGAAACTTGGTGTTTCATTGAGTACTGATCTAATTCCTGTTCTTCAATTGTCTTCACGTGATTTGCAGTTATTAAAAAAAAGATTGCATTATGTAATCCCAGATGAAAAATGCTTTGTCCATGGAAATAGTATATGCAAGGTTCACAAGGATAAATATCTAAAATGGTATATTTTAAGACAGAGACAGTGTTGTGATCCATTTAATAAACATCCAAATAGCATCAGAGCAAAATCACTAAAAACAATATCATTAGATATGTCTAAAACAAATCCAGATATCCTCATTCCAGGAAAAAAATTGTGTGTTTCCTGTTATTCATCAGTAAATATGAAAAAAATGTCTATTGTTGACAGGATAACCACCTCAGGAACAGAAAGCCCTCTGATTCAGATTTTAATGAACCCACAGTAGTAATAGAACAATTAAACAAAAGTTGTGAATTGTTAGAGTTATCGCCAATAAAGGTAAGTAGGCGTACCTCAAAGAGAAAACTTAATTACATGCAAAAGAAAGTTTCAAAAATAACTAAGTGTGTTGCAACTAAAGCAGCTACAATATTAGGTGTTGAAACCATAAATAAGCCTCAAAATAGTAAAGACACAACTTATCCTGACTGCACATCTATGATGGATAAATTATTGGAGAAGTTTACAAACGCATGTTTTAAAGAAAAAGTTCAAATTCTAACACTAGTTCCAGATTCATGGACAATATAGCAAACAATGACTTATTTTAATACTACACATACACAGTATCTTGTAAAAAAGGCAAGGAAGTTTAAAACAACAGAAGGGATGTTATCGATGCCTAGTGGAAGAAAAAGTGTTAAACTGAGTCCAGACGTTATAGAAAAAGTTATTAATTTTTATTATGGTGATAATAACAGCTGCATGTGTCCTGGAAAAAAAGATTTCATATCTGTTCCAACTGAAAACAGAATATTAAAACAAAAGAGATTGATTTTGCACAATTTAAAGGACTTATATATTGCATTTAAAGAACAACATGACTTAAAAATTGGATTGTCTAAGTTTTGCTCACTACGTCCAAGAGAATGTGTTACTGCTGGAAGCAAAGGTATTCATTCTGTCTGTGTGTGTGTATACCATCAAAATATTAAACTTATGCTTCATGCTATTCATATAAATGACTACATATCACTGCTAAAAAAACTTGTTTGTTGCATTGAATCTGAAGAATGCATGTTGCACAGGTGTGATGAATGTCCATCTCCTGAAATTTTAAAGAAAAATTTAATGGGTTTAGATGAATTGGAAATGAGTAATGATATTATTTATAAACAGTGGGTAAAGACTGATGGAGCAGAATTAAAAAAAGTGATTATGCAGGGTTGGAAAAAAACCAGGTTTTTTTGTAAAAAACCAAAAAAACCGGTTTATTTGGTTTAAACCAGGTTTTTTTGGTTTAAACCGGGTTTTTTTAAATATAATTTCCTATTGCATACAGATGCATATCTGTTGATAAAATAAACATTTTTGGATATTATATAAGTAATATAACTTTTGAAAATATTTAAATTAAATAATTACAGTCAATTATATAGAAAATTGAAATCATTTCTAATTTAAACATTATTAGTAACAGCTATGTCTTATGTTCAAAGTAAACTGCTCTACACAGTGAAACATTGATGCCTTTTAAAATCGTATGAAGAATCCTTTGATTAATATAATAATCAATCAGTAAACATTTGATGCAGTTTCATGAATATAATATATTATTCAATGGCTGTTATCAGGGTTGGCAGGTTTTTGACACATGTCAGTTTTTGACAGTTTAAACTGCGGTTTAAACCGTCATGTCAAAAACCCCTTGTCAAAAACCTCGTCAAAAACCTCAAATACTTACAGTGATCTGTAAAATTTCACATTAAATGTCACACATTAGATGTAATATTTAAAATTCACTATTACTGTAATTGTATAATTAGTATATAGTATTAGTAATAATTACAGGGTTGGCAGGTTTTTGACATGTGTCAGTTTGTCGGGTTTAAACCATAGTTTAAACCGTCATGTCAAAAACCTCAAATACTAAATTGATCTGTAAAAATTCAAATTAAATGTCACACTTGACAACATTACATGTAATATTTTAAATTCACTCTTACTGTATATCAGTAATTAGTACATAGTAAAGTATTATTGTTAAGTACAACTTTTTAACAGGGTAAAATTTTTATTTATTTATTTATTTATTTTTGTAAAATTGTGTTTTTCTAAAAAGTAGACATTAAGCTCACCTGAGCTGTACATTTTTTCTCTTACTTAAAATCGTTTTAATTTCGCTTACTTTTGAGAGCTTAAAGCATTAGCTAGCTTTTTTTATGGGGGGGGAAAAAAACTTAGAAAAGTGTAGATTTTTTTGTATGTATAACAAGATAATGTGTATCAATGTTATTCTAGTCTAGGCAATAACCATTCCATTCAAAATTGAAATTGGATTATTAATTTTAAACATTTACAAAATAAGAGAAGTAATTAAAAAAAAAAAAGCTTAAAGTCAAAATCTTTTTAAAACATGCTTTCTTTCAATATATAAAAATGTTTTCGATTTTAAAACTGAACAAAATTGGCTCGGTCATCTAAAAGAAAATTCCTGTAAGCCCATATTGAAAAAGTGCATAATAGAAGGGATCAAATCATGAAACCATACCATTGTTTGGCTAATACTTTGCATCCCAACCATCAGGGGCAAGGGTTGACTGCTGTATCAGTTGATTCAGCTCGCGCTTGAGCTACGGAGAGAGTTTATGGATGCTTACCCATACTGATTGTGTATGAAGCTAAAGAATCCCCTTTCCAGTCTTCTTATTTCAGTGCTATGGGGAGGACTCCATTGTTTGGTGGAAAGGTATCACTAAATGCAACAGCTTTTTGAGCCTGCTTCAAAACTTGCTCATCTAGCAATGCTTTTGCTATCAAGTCCTACTAGCTCAGCATCAATTAAGAGACAGACTATTTTCTAACGCTTCATACACTCTAAACTCAAAAATCTTTTGGGTGTAAATAAATGTGCTAAACACGTGGTGTGCTGCAGCATGCTGTGTGGTAAAATTGATCCGGATTATTTAATTGTACAAAATTATTTTCTTCTGGTTGAAAAATCCAAAAAAAAAATATATATATATATTTTATTGCAAATAATATATTTTTTAAATTATTAAATTTCAATAAAAGATCACATAAATCATTGACTTATTTAATGTTCATCTATTGTTAAAATGTTTTAGCGTGTTACATGTATTTGGCAGTTTTCGACGGTTTAAACCAGTTTATGACAGTTTAAACCAGTTTACGACAGTTTAAACCAGTTTTTGACGCTTGTCATGTCAAAAACCACTTTTTGACGTCAAAAACCCAACCCTGGCTGTTATTATTATTTTTTTAATATCCAAATACTTCTGATTATTTTGTTTTATGAGTGATAACTCCAAGTATCCAAGTCAACATTTTTAGCCATTAGATTCAACAACTAACAGAAAAGATTGATTGGTATTATTGAAATGCTATAACTAGCACTCAATTTTTGCAAGCTGTGTTATTCAATTTGATATCTTAAGTTACTCTTTTAAATTCTTTAAGGATAATCTTTCCCAATCCAGAAAATTTTCTTTTACAACTTAATCAAAATCTTCAAGATCATTGTATTTCGTTATTAACTGCTGTAAATAATCTGCATTTTTTAAATGAAAATATTTTATGCTAAATATTGAATATTATCTATCTATTTTATCTTTTCTAATTTCACATGTTTTAAGAAAAATCTTTAGGGTACCAGATATGTTCGTCAGCACATGCTAATTTTTATTCTACATGCATAGAAACATGACCTAGGCTCATTATGTCTCATGTTGACTGTTGAGATGAAGTGTTAAAAGTAGAAATTACTTCTATCAATAATTTAAAATAATTAAATTACAAAAAAGAGAAAATATTATATTAGACTTTTTCTAAAAAAACCAAATGGTTTTTTTGACAAAAAAACCAATTGGTTTAAACCGTGGTTTAAACCATGGTTAAAACCACTTGGTTTAAACCGTGCCAACCCTGTGATTATGCCTGTTGATGAATTTGTTGATGATTTAATTACAAAACTCCTTGCTTTATGTTCACACCACTTTTTTGCAAAATCACAAAGTTTATATTTCAAGAAAACAAAGGATGAATTGAATACAGAAACTGCTATTATTTCAGCTGATTTTTCTGAAAACTATACTTGCATTGTGCAAGATGCTATTCAAAATATCCATTGGCAAAAAGAACAGGTTACAGTTCACCCCTTTCTTGCTTATATAAGGGACAGTATCACTGATACTGTGAAATGTATTCCTATGTGTGCAATAAGCGAGCATTTAGTTCATGACACTACTACATTTTGGGCTTTTCAAAAAGTAATTGTCAATTATTTAATTTCACAAATTCCACAGATTAAATACATAAAATATTTTAGTGATGGATCATCAGCCCAATACAAAAATTATAAAAATTTTATTAATCTCTGCCATCATGAAGACCATGGTGTGAAAGCTGAATGGCATTTTTTTGCCTCTTGCCACGGAAAAGGAGCTTGTGATGGAATAGGCGGCACCATAAAACGCATGGCCACCAAAGCAAGTCTTCAGCGTCCATTCAAAGATGGTATCTTAAATGCATTTGATCTGTATACATTTGCAAAAGAATATGTTAAAGGAATTGAAAGTTTTTTTATAACAAAATCTGAAATTGAAATTGCCAATAATCAGTTAGCAGATAGGTATGCAAAGGCAGATACAATCGTAGGAACAAGAGTTAATCACAGCTTTGTGCCAATAAATAAAGGCCAAATACTGGTTTCCAGGCTATCAGGCTCCTCAACAAATTTTATTGCTACTGTGAGATTTAGTGAAACCGACAAACCACAAACATTTAAAAGTGAACAATATGTTGTATTGTATATGGTGTTAATTGGTGGATTGGTAAGATTTTAGATTACTGCGAGGAATTCAATGACTATAAAATTATGTTCATGCATCCTCATGGTCCTAGTTCATCATATTCATGGCCAAAATCTTCAGATGTTTGTTGGATTCCATATGAGCATATAATGAAAGTAGTGTCTACCCCAATGACTGCTACAGGAAGAACATATACTGTTGCTCCAGAGGAGCATACAGCAATTCAACTCTTATTCTTAAACTTCAAGACAGATTAAATCCTTGGTAATTTTCAACAACATATTATCAAGTTCCTTTCAACAATATATTATAAAGTTACATCCATGTAAGTATCCTGTTCTTATTTTATGTAAATATGTTTCATATAAGTTTTATCTAAGTCTTACTTTTATACATATTTGATGTTTTTGTTGTACATTTGTATCACACAAGATTTGTGTACTCATTTTGTCAAGATTTGTTCATTTAAATTGAAATTGGCAGTGAACTGAATAACTAATGTCAACTCATTAATATTAATTTTTAATCTTTTATTTGAATTCAACTGATTTACAGCTAGTATTTCTGCCATATTTCAAAAAAATATGTTTTATGGCTCTTTTTCCTTCTAAATATTTTCCATTATGTATATTTTTTTGAGAATTATACATATTATCATTTTATATGAAATAAAAAGTATTGTGTTGTTCTTTCACTAATATTAATTTTCACTAAGTCCGTGGATATTGACAGAACAAACAGTTTATTAAACGAAAACACTGCACAAACACATAACAATTAATTTAAAGATAAATTTCTCACACAGATTACTTTTTCATAATAACTTCACACAGAATAATTTTTTACGTCTACACTCTTCTATCGTTCGCACGCAGACTGAGTGTGGCGGGAGAAAAGACTGGCAGTGCGCAGGTATAATGCGCATAAAAAATGTTCGCTCGCCTTTAAACCCAACACACCCCTCCTGCGAGAGATACATTTTTTTTTCTCTTCAAACAATTCCAAAAAACACATATACATACAAATTACATACAATAATTACACATATCATAATAGTGAAATACTTTCCATAGAATATAACAACTTATCTTCATTTACACCTTTAGTAAGGAAATCAGAAATAATATGTTCACTTTGAACATATTCCAATGAAATAATACCTTCTGACAATAAATCCCCGACAAAATGAAATCTTAAGTTCATGTGCCTAGATTTATTTGAGGATTTTGTACATTTAATCCATTGTATTGCTGCTTGGCTATCAGTGTTTAAAATTATGGCATCTTTTATAAATTGGTTACAATTTAACTCAGACAATAAGTTTACAGTCCATATTATATCCTTACACATTTCTGAAATAGAAAATAATTCTGCTTCACATGTAGAAAGACTAACGCTTTTTTGTTTACGACATTCCCAAGATACTAATGACTTTCCTAACAATACAACTCCCCCTGAAAAAGACTTTCCATTTTCTCCATTTCCCCAACTAGCATCTGAACTACTATTTAAATACCCAAATTCGTTGCTGTAAAATAATTTTTTGTCTTTTGTACCTTTTAAATACCTTAATACTCTTTTAGCCAAAATGTAATGTCTTTTCTCTGGTTTGTGATTAAATTGAGACAAATAAGTTGTGACAAATGATATATCAGGACGTGTTCTATTGGCTAAATATAAAAGTTCACCAATAATTTCCTGATACATAGTTATGTCAAACAATTCATTTGTTGGAGGAAAACTTTTATCTTCACCTTTAACAATAGGTGTTTTCACAGATTTACAATTTTCTAAATTATGTTTTACTAACAATGACTCAATATATTCCACTTGTGACAAACTTATACCTTTTTCATGTTTTTCAATTTCTATACCTAAAAATTTAGAATTCTTATTTTCGTACAATTCAAATACATTTCCAATTTTAGAAACAATATTTTCATACATTATTTGGTTATTACAAAATATAGCTAAATCGTCTACATACATACATAATATAAAAATGTTATCATTTTCAACTTTAATGAATACACAGTTATCAGAAGCTAATTGATTTAATCCAATATTACCAAGTTCCTCTTTTATTTTTAAATACCAATTTCTACCCGATTGGGGTAATCCATAAATACTCTTTTTCAGTTTACAAACTTTATTAACCCCTATCAGTTTTTCATATCCAGGTGGTGGTGACATATATAAAGTTTCTTCCAAATCACTGTATAAATATGCTGTTTTTACATCAAAAAACTTAACAATCAAATTTAATTTAGCTGCAAGTGCAATTAGTAATCTAAATGACTCAATATTTACAACAGGTGAATACGATTCAGTATAATCTTTGTTTTTAATTTGATTAAATCCAGCTGCCACTAATCTGGCTTTATATTTTATTTCCTTACTATCGCCCTCTTTTAAAGCATAGACCCATTTACTTTTAATCAATTTCGTTTTTTCTGGCATATCAACGATTTCCCAAACATTATGCTTAATTAAAGAATCCAATTCATTTTTCATAGCTATTCCCCAATCACACGAATTCACACTATTTATTGCCTCTAAATAATTGCTCGGGACATTATCCGTTAAATTAGCTGACGAATATTTACTTTTCAATCTTTCTGACCTTCAAACTTCAGTCATATTTTCACTTCGGTCTTTTATTTTGTTGTTTCGATTCCTTTTCTCCGCGCCTTCATGTCTAGCTGGAGACAAATTAAGTTTTGTTAATGGGGTTGCGCAACCGTTTTTTATTTCGCTTGTGTCAGAAATTTCTAAATTGAGAGATTTATTCTTTTGATTTTCATGAATTTCATTCTCTTCCGGAAAATTTTTATTTATTAGCGGTTCAATATCCCAACACTCTGAACATTTACTTAATCCAAAATATCTACTTCCCTTTATAGTTTCATTGAACTTAACAGAACGTTCCTCGATCACTTTCTTATTTTTTACATCATAAATACGATATCCCCTCCTATCTCTAGCATATCCTAACCAGGGTTGGGTTTAAGCCGTCAAAAACCAGTTTTTGACGTGACATAGGTTTAAACCGCGTTTTAAGCGGTTTTAACCGTCAAAAACATCAATACTTAAATAGGGTCAGGACAACAACAACAAAAATTGCTGTTATAGCAAGATGCAACATTGCTTTTATTGAATGATAGTGCACTTTAGTTTTAGCATTTATTTTACTGTAATAAAATATTAAATTATAATTTATTTCTTTGCTTATGACTAAATTGTCAAATTTGTGTGTATTTTTGGTGCGACTTTTCAGCATACTTGGTTGCATTTCTTCTTTTAAAAAAAAATATACTGTAATTTCCGGTGTATAGCCCGCTGATCAAACAATCGTGTTTCGACCCAGAAATTTTTAAAAAATAAAATGTAACTTTTTAGATTATGGTAAATATTGGTCTTCAAATAGAATAAAATTTCTGGGTCCAAACTGAGTTGTTTGATCTGCGGGCTATACACCGGAAATTACGGTATATATATATATAGACAAACTTTTTGTAATAATAAGCCATATTATAACAAATGAAATTATTCATGATACCATAAAAATAGATTATATTAAATATTGTTGATAGTTTAATATAATATTGAAAAAACTAGAATATAATAATTAAAACTATTAATTAAAAAACAATCTTTAAAGAAATTCCTTAAAGGTCTCCATTACTGGCACATCTATCCTATGTACGGTGTTAACAGAAATATTTTCTCTGCAGCATTTCCCCCCCCCCCCCCCATTTAGTACAAACACAGAACAATAAAAATGACATTTATTTTAGAAATGAGAAAAGAATGAAATGTTAGGATAAAATGATAAAATATGATATTTTAATCCTTTTATCCCAATATTAATTTTTGTTAGCGACTGATAATCACCTCTTACTGATGAAATTATCTCATTTATGGAATATCTTGTAAAATTAAGGACAAATGATTAGGGATGCACCGGATATTGATTTTGCCGGATATCCGAAGCTCCTTTGCCTGCCGGATTCGGATATCCAACACTAGATATGTTTTTAGTTATATGGTGAATTCATTCTTTATATAACGCCATCTCAGAACAATAAATTACAAACATGTTTCACACATCTTTAAAACATTTTAAATGTATTGAAATATAATTTACAAAAACTATATATCTTTGAATATCAGGGCTTGAAATTCAAGTTTTCCCCCAGGAGGGGAGTTTCCCACCCAATGCAGGGGAAAATGCAAAATGCAGGGGAGTAGAACTGTTAGAAAGGAAAAAAAAAATATCTTTAAACCCCGTTATTTTTTATGTGCCACTTTAAAAGAATTACATTTATACAGACATGACAAAATACCATTGAAATAGTTTAAATTAACAACTCAAGATAATTATCCAAAATTTTTATTTTATTAAAGCAAAGGAACAAAATCAAGCTTTATATATACCATGTCTATTTTTCAATTTTAACCTAATGTTATGGGCAATTAACAATTGGATTGCTAAATGAATTTCTTAATTTAGATTTTATTCTATTTTGTATGATTTAGCCTCTTTCACAAGTTACACTTTCGACAAACAGCACAGACCAACTTTTATAACTTTAGAAATTACCGGAAACGCATTGTTATACTCTGTTAAAAATTTTTAGAAAACTTTGCAAAATCTGATGTGCATTCAATTTTAACTTACTTGCATGAATAATGCATATCGGTGATTCTATTGTCAATATCCTACGGTGAATGTATGTCACTTCTGAACAAACTTGTTTTATTATATCCTTAATGGAATTATAGTCAAAACTGTAATCCCTGGTATTTTCATTAATTGAACTGTGTTCTATGCATTGGAATTTTAAATCCATATCCAAAGTTTGAAAAGGAAATAGTCAATTGATTTTTTCTATTACACAATAAAAAGTTGATTTCAAAAAGTCATGCCCTAATTTCTATGAATTGCAAGAATCAACTAGTTTGTTATTTCCAAACCTGTTTTTTTAAGTTCAACCAAATTTCTTTTTCTTCATGTGTACCACAAGTGTAATCTCATTTTGTTGAGTGCTGACTATTGGCCAGTTTGGTAGGGCTCAGTCTCCGGTGGCCATTACTGCCCTTTTAGTTATTTCCTATTTTGGGCATAGGGAAAAAACATCGCAAAATACATAAATCGGTCATTAAAAAAAATATCGCCGATTTTGTCAATCATGATGAAAACAAATAAAAAAATTTGTCGACCGGTCGCAAGAAGAAAACTGAAGTGCATGGGAAATGGGCAGCGGGAAAATATCACAAAATTCGTCAACCGATCTGTCATGAGCAAATATCCTGAAATTCCTCAGCCGGTTGCAGTGAAAAAACGCGAAAGTTTTCAATTGGATGCAGAAAAACAATCGTTACTTTCATCAGTATGTCGCAAGAACAAACAGGGAAATTTGCAAATCGGTCACAGAATAAAATTGCTATATTTATCAATTGATCTCAAGAAAAAAAAAATTATGAAATTCACCGATCGGTCTCTAGAAAAAATTGTGAAATTCGTCAATCGGTCGTGGAGAAAAAGCGCAAAATTTTTCAGTCGGATGCAGAAAAACAACCATGAATTTTGTCAATCTGTCTAAGAAGAAACTGTGAAATCTGCCCATTGATAGTAGAAAATATCACAAAATTTGTCAGTCGGTCCTGAGACTTGATCGTCGTTTTACAAAGAAACATTTTCGGAAAGTGATTTTTTGGAAACAGGAGACGCCCGCCCACAATAGGGCATAATAAATAGGGCACAATAATAATATTTAGGGCATGAATCCTGCCATGCCTTCTCGAAATTCAAGCCCTGTAATGTATATTAAAAATATTGCATAAAAAATGTAATTTAAACATTAAAATATTCTGTTTATTCGTACAATGAAATGCTGATAATTGCTACTGGGTTTGAATAGGGGATTGACTATATTGATAATTGCTAATAATTAATTAATTTGTACAATGAGATGCTGATATATCGTACAACAAATTTTAACCAATTAATATGCATATAATTGTAGAGTATTTTCACAAAGAAATACTACATACTTTCTCTTTATAATTGACACATAAAATATCTACTAATATACCCATGATTAAAGAGTTATTTTCTCCAAACATAGGTTTAGTTGATGCCCCTTTTTCTGTTTTAATTATTTAATATTGTTTTTGCTCTAAGTCATGTTTAGTTTTATTTTAACTTAAATTATTTTTATATTTATAAGTAAAAAGAAAATTACTTTTAATTTTAAATATTTATAATGAAGTTACGAAAACAACTAGTTGGATTTACCAATCCCAAAACTTTCTTCTATCTCATACATCCTAATATTTCAAAAAGTAGTTCCAAATGTTAATACTTCAATATTATTAGTTCAATATTATACCAACTTTGATTTTGGTCTAAAATTTCTGCTCCAGTCAATTAATCAGAATAAGAATAAGTTAATCTCTATCATGACATTTATTAAAATCAATAATTTTTTCGTTATTCTGTTGTACACCAGCTGTTTGTGAATAGCCAGCTTAGCAGGATGCGAAGTTCCCTTCGCTTCATGAGCCGCCAATATACAGTACCAGTGATGGAACAGCATGGACCTCATTTTGGAGCAGCAAAATGCCATTATGGAGCAGCAAAAACGCTCATTTCGGAGCACAAAATAACTATTTTGGAGCACAAAATAACTTGGAGCATCAAAATGTCATTTTGGTATTCTTTGATGAAATTCGCGTTTTGTCTGGAATTCTTTGACGAAATTCGTGTTTTTTCTGCGACTCTTTCACAAAATTCGCAATCCTTTGACGAAATTTGCGTGTTTTTCACAATCTTTTGATCTCATTTGCATATTGTTTACAATCTTTTGACAAAATTCGCGTATTTTTCATCGCGCGTTATTCGGATCCTTTGTTGAAATCAGCGTGTTTTTCGCTATCTTTTGACGAAATTGGCGTGTTTGTTTTTTTTTTATATTTTAACGAAATTTGCTGTTTTTTGCGATCTTTTGACAAAATTTGCGCTTTTTGCAATCTTTTGATGAAATTTGCTGTTTTTTGCGATCTTTTGATGAAATTTGCGTTTTTTTCCGCGATCTTTTAACGAAATTAGCTATTCTTTGACAAAATTCACGTTTTTTCGCGATCCTTTGACGAAATTTGCGTGTTTTTGCGACCTTTTGATGAAATTGGCGGGTTTTTTTTAGCGATATTTTAACGAAAGTAGCGTTTTTTCCCGATCTTTTGACCGTGGTTTGTTCGTTTTTTGACGAAGTTACCTAACCTTTGGCAAAATTTACGTTTTTTTTTCGTGATCCTTTGACGAAATTCGCGTGTTTTTCGCGATCTTTTGACGAAATTTGCGTTTTTTATTCGCAATCTTTTAACGAAATCGCGTTTTTTCACGATCTTTTGACCGCGTTTTGACGAAGTTAGTGCTCCTTTGACAAAATTCACGTTTCTTTTGCGATCTTTTGACGAAATTTGCGTTTTTTATTCGCAATCTTTTAACGAAATCGCGTTTTTTCAAGATCTTTTGACCGCGTTTTGACGAAGTTAGTGCTCCTTTGACAAAATTCACGTTTCTTTTGCGATCTTTTAATGAAATTCGCTTGTTTTTCGCGCTCTTTTGATGAAATTTGAGACCTTTTGATCAAATTGGCGGTTTTTTTCTTTATCTTTTAAATTAATTAGCGTTTTTACACGAACTTTTGGCCGTGTTTTGACGAAATTAGCGATCCTTTGACGAAATTCACGTTTTCTTGCGATCTTTCGACAAAATTTGCGTGTTTTTCGCGATTTTCTGGCGCAATTTTCGTTTTATTCGCGAGATCTTAACGAAATCACGTATTTTCGCGATCTTTTGACCTCGTTTTTCGACGAAATTAGCGGTCCTTTGTTAAAATTAACATTTATATTTTTAGTGATCATTTGACAATCGTCGCATGTTTTTTCGCGATCTTTTGACCAAATTCGCATATTTTGGCAAAATTCGGATGGAAAATGATCGATTTGGCTGAAGAATTATCGAATTGCCGCAGTTGGACGCAATTTTGTTGAAAAGTGATCGTTTTGGCGCAGAAATGCGCAGCATTATCGATTTGGCACAATTGGAGCAGCTGTTCCATCACTGCAGTACAAAAAAAAACTGCGAAAAATTGAGAAAATTTTACAAAAATCTGTTACAGTGCCACTTTCTGGCGGAATATTTCCAAATTCAAGGAGAAACTGCTGGCCATAGTAAAAAATATACACACAAAATTGGTCCAATTCTATGCTTAGCTTCATACACTTTTCAATGGTAAAATAACGAAAATAGCACAAAAATCTGTATTATAGCGCCCCCTTCCAGCAGAATATTTTCAAATTGAAGGAGGACCTGCTGGCCATACCCAAAAACATACCCCCCCCCCCAAAAAAAAAAAAAAATTGGTTCAATTCTATACATAACTTCATACACTTTTCGATGGTACAAGAATGAAAGTGGCACAAAAATCGCTATTACAGCGCCCCATTCTGGCGGAATATTTCCAATTTAAAGCAGAACCTGCTGGATATAGCCAAAAACAAATATAAAAAATTTTGTTCAATTATATGGATAACTTCATACACTTTTCGATGGTACAATAATGAAAATGGCACAAAAATCACGATTACAGTGCCCCCCCCCCCCCCCCCCCCCCTTCCAGTGGAATGTTTCCATATTGAAGGAGGGCGGGCCGCCTGGCTATAGCCAAAAACATTCACAAAAAATTTCGTTCAATTCTATGCATAACTTCATTCACTTTTTGATGGTACGATGGCGACACACGGACAGACAGACCTTTTGTATAAACATGTTTTCGGATATCTGACCCCTAAAGCATCTAAATCCGTCGAAAAAAGAAAATCGAAAAAAAATCTATTACAATACTTTCTTCTAAAAATAGGTCTGTTTAAGTGTTAAACTTAAAAGAAAGAAAGAAAATTAATAAAGTCATACTTTAATAAACAACTTCAAATTTTGTTTACATTCTGAAAGTAAAGGTACAATTTTCTAAAAGAAGTATACGTAAATTCTTAAATTTATTATAAAGAGTTCAAATATCAATGTTAGGAAAGCTAGCAATTCTTTAAACTTTTGAGAATTATCTTTTACTCATGAATAGTGAACTTACTTTCATATTTTACATTATCAGACCTGCCAACTGCTACGAAAAATTCGTAGTTGCTACGATTTGGACCTATAAACTACGATGCTACGAAAATCCGTCTTAAACTACGATTTTTTGCAAAAAACACAAATGCATTTTTTTGTTTCTAGTTGCAATTTTTATCCCACACAGCATATTTTTCAGGGGAAGTTCTGTTCTGAAATTTCAAAGTATTCATTTCCGAAAGTTTAAAAAAATTGGCCATTAGCCCAAAAATTCGGGCATTAAAAAATGCTCATGGGGAAAAAAAATCTGGGCTACAAAACATACTTTTTAAAATAAAACTCTCTTTATGTATATTAACCACGAGTGAATCGTGTTCCTGTCAATATTTATAGTACACTAATTCCCTTCCTTACAAACAGGGGTGCCATTTTAAGAATCTCTGGAAGAGGTGGGGGGGGGGGGGTTGTTCTTTGAGGGGCAAGGTTTGAAACAGTGTGCAAAATCGCACGAAAAAGGAAAGTCCTGCATAATGAAAAATGGTGTGCAGTATTTCCCCCTGTAAATTCTTCCACAGATCTATGATTCTTCTGCAAGTACATTTTGAAATTTCTTGGAAGTCCGCAATTTTTTTTTTTCTTTCAGAATAAAGGAATTTCCCCAATTGGGAAAAAATTGTGAATATTGTGAAACGATTGCGGGAAAAAAAATCGCGAATTTCATCAAAATTTACTGCATTGGGATAAGAAATTGAAACCAGGCTCCTTTTACAAATGTCAAAAAACTCTGTGAAACAAGAAGAAGTTCTAAAAATCGTATAAAAATTTTCTGAGAAAAAAAATTACTATATAGAGTTCAAAAACTGAAACCTTATTCCTTTTATGAATATCAAAATATGGCTGCGAAACACGAAAAACCAACCAACCAACCTCCAGATTAATATTAATTTTGTGTGCTACGATTTCTCATTTTCAAAGGTTGGCAGGTCTGCATTATAAACAAAATTGTTCGGCATTGTTTGGGGTCAAACGATTTCTGTTATCCTTATATATTCGCTTCGCTGCATTCTGCCGGATAACCGGCAGAGAAGTCGGATATCCGGTGATTGTGATTCGGATATCCGACGGTATTTCGGATATTGAAAAATCAGCCGGATATCCGTTGCATCCCTATGAATAATTCACCATACCAATAAGAAAAAAATGCTTAACTTAGTTTGAGACCTGTTCCAAAAGTGAAAGTATATTAATAATAATAATAAAAATAACTGTAAGCGAAATCGAAAAATTAAAAAAACGGCCTTTGTAGAGATCGACATTAGTTATCCAATGCAAAAAACATTTTAAAATATTGAAATAAAATTTTTACCATAGAATTGACATTATTGGGTTTTCATTTCTACTCTGAAAAAAAATCATTGAAAAGTATGAAATTTCAAACAAGATATTTTAAAAAAAATTCTCCTCTAGGATTAACATTAGCAGGCGGGTGCTTTCACATTAGTGAAGTAGCCCCTTAAACAACCCCCATCCATAAGAACATAATAGGGGGAAAGCAAGAAAAATTGGTTCTGTTGCAATAGCAATACTGTTTCGAACTGGAAGGGAATCTTTGAATTCGCTCTATCTTGAGGAAAGTAAATACGCTCATTAGATACCAATTGTGATAGATTACTCTGTGCTGCTAGCCATAAAAAAATGAAAAAATGTAAACAATTTATTTATTTATGCAAAATTTAGATTAAACCTATCTGGTTTTAATGATTACAAATAATTAAGGATTTATTAACTGTTCATCTTAAAGGCTTACATTAATGATAAAACTAAATCATTAAATAAGTTAAGTAATTTTTATTCACAATTTAAAAAAAAAATCATGCAACAATCAACTTTCAGTTTACCATATCCTATGCAAATAGGTTTCAGGAATGTATTTTTGCAGTTTATGCCCCACAGTTTTAATGTATTTATGCAGTTTTACTTAGGATTTATTGTTTAAAGGCTATCTAACTGTGCTAAATAATTCTTTTGGTATTATTTTTTATTAAAAATAGATTTTTGACACTTTTTGACATTTTTGACAGAAAGGTTTTTGACACGACGGTTTTAACCATGGTTAAAATCGGTTTAAACCGTCGCATGACAAAAACTTGCCAACCCTGATCCTAACATAATTCCACTTCTTCCTGGTACATCGAATTTATTTCTCATTGTTTTAGGAATATGAAAATAAGCTAAACAACCAAATTTTCTTACATAATTTAAATTGGGCTTTTTACCTGTCCAAATTTCTAAGAAGATTTTTTCTTTTCCTTTACGGGGTGTTATATTAGATACCTGTGTACTGCAATTGATAGCTTCTGACCAGAATTTGGTTGGAAGTTCGCTTTCATATAATAAAGACCTAGCCCTTTCTAATAGAACTCTATTCGCTCTTTCAGCCTTTCCATTGCTTTCGCTGTTATATGGGACAGTTTTTTCGTGAAAAATACCTGCATTAGCAAGATAATTGTCAAATTCTGTATTTACGAATTCGAGCCCATTGTCACTTCTCACTTTTTTAATATTTTTACCCATAAGATTTTCATATTTAGCTTTAAATTTATAAAATACGTCAAATGCTTCATTTTTACTTTTGAGGAAATAAGTAAAATACATTCCAGAAAAATCATCCACTAGTACCATAAAATATTTTGCCCCACCAAGCGATTCGGGTTGTATCGGGCCACATAAATCCAAATGAAACAATTGCATAATGTCAGAACTTTGGTCAATATCAATATTTGGATGACTTTTCCTGGTTATTTTACTTATGTCACATGTATCACACTTAAAATCAGACACATTTACATCTTTAAGATCTATATACTCTTTCATTTTTAACATATATTTTGAATTTAAATTGCACAATCTGTTATGCCACAGTTCATAATTACTAGCACTCTTATCAGTAAAATTACACTCAGAATTATAGGCAGGTTGAAGTTTAATCTCTAATCGATTATCATTTTTAAATGCTTTAGTTAGAAATTTATTATATTTGTCAAAAATTAGCACACAGTTATTTTCAGAAATAATTCTACAACCCTTATCCATTAAAGCAGTAACAGATAATAAATTATATCTCAAATCTGGTACAAAACTAACATTGTTTATTGTTAAATGTATAGAATCATTTTTACTTACCATATTACATGATACCGTACCTGTACCCTTCGAAATTATTTTGGAATTTTTACCTGCTTGATAGATATCCTTTTCTTCAGGAATTAGATTCCTGAACCATATTTTATCTTTACACATATGCGAGCTAGCCCCACTGTCTAATAACCATATATTATCACATAGTTCACATTGTTCGGATGAAATAGTAAGTACCGAATTGTTTCTGTCCTTAACTGGATAATTTACATCGTGGTGCGTTTTTCTTCTTTGTCGATTTCCATTGGACCTGTCATTTCTTGAAATATTTTTCCTGTAAAAACAATCCTTGGCTATGTGATTTGGACGTCTGCAAATGTAACAAAGTCTCGGACTTTTGTTTTTCCTGGAGTAGAATACTTCAGCGGTGGTCCCTTCAGAACGAGCAGTATTCGTCAGTTCTTCTTCCCGTAGAATTTCTAGTACTTCATCCATACTTTTCTCACGTTGAGTTTTTAAAATATCTCTTACTTTCGAGAACTTTCCTTTCAGACCTCGTACCGTGTAGAATACAAGTTCTCTATCTGTTATAGCCAATCCAAGTGTTTGACATTTTGTTGAGATGCCTCGAGCTCTGGCTATATAATCATTTGCAGATTCATTTGACTTTATTTCTAAGTTCTTTAACTCGTTGCCGGCATCTATTCTTCTATCTTCTGCTTGACCGGTAAAAGTCGATCTTATTTTTTCCCATAATAATTTCGCATTTTCTTCTGCTGCAAACTGTAGCGCCTGTTCATCAGACAATGACAGCTTTATATATGCGATGGCATCGCTATTTTTTTGGTCCCATTCAGTAGAATCCTTTTCACTCAGCCCTTCTGCTTTTACTTCGGATATGAAAGTATCCAACCTTTTAAGGCTTAAAGCAGCTTTAATTTTTAGACTCCATATAAAATAATTAGTTCCGTTTAATTCGGGGACGTTTAACTTGTCCATGGTTTCTTTTAACAAAACTAATTTCGATTTAGAATATCAACCGCGAACTGCAACCATTTTGTTGTTCTTTCACTAATATTAATTTTCACTAAGTCCGTGGATATTGACAGAACAAACAGTTTATTAAACGAAAACACTGCACAAACACATAACAATTAATTTAAAGATAAATTTCTCACACAGGTTACTTTTTCATAATAACTTCACACAGAATAATTTTTTACGTCTACACTCTTCTATCGTTCGCACGCAGACTGAGTGTGGCGGGAGAAAAGACTGGCAGTGCGCAGGTATAATGCGCATAAAAAATGTTCGCTCGCCTTTAAACCCAACATATTGAAATGAAAATTTACTGTTATTTTAATATGTATGTGTTTTTAGTATAATTAACTGCTGATTGGTATTTCTAAATTGAATTATTTATATATTGATGCTGATACATTAATTCATATGCCAGAAAAAAATATTTTTAACCATTATTTGTTAAACCAAAGATACTTACGTGTTTTAAGATAGTCACTGTTAGGTAAATGACATCCTATGTGTAAAAAGCTATTTTTCTTTAATGAAAAATTTTACCTCTCCAATTTTTTTTCTGTTTAAAGTATACATATGGAGCAATGTTTTTAGCAAGTTTGAAAAAAATTTATGATGGGCCATTTTTTTATGGCCCATTACAGTAAGCCAATTTTTGAGGGTGATATTTTCTGTTTAAATGTAATAAACAGTATTAAAATAAAAATTTACCATTGTTTTAATATCATATATGCATTCTTTATATAAATAGCTTTAAATTGGTACCAGAAATATAAAATTTGAATCATTAGTTGTCAAGTTATGGACATTTATAGACATTGGGATAGCATCCAAGATGGCCGCCATTTGGTAAAAATGACCATTTTTTAAAAGGGTATATCTCAGTGAATATTGCGCAAATTAGTTTTAAATTTCAGATTTGAGGGTTTCACTACTATGTCTGTCTACAAAAAAAAATCCATGACTATGCTGCAACACCCATTGGTTGGATTCGTGTGGAATGACCCTTGAACTAATTTTTACTATACTTGTTAAAAAGGTTTCAGTAAACTTAAACACTTTTTGTTTTTAATTATCTTTGAGACTGAATATGTTTAATAAAAATTGCATGAAGATATCGATGTATGGTTATTTTGGTTTAAAACAGAATTTATGAATTAATATTTGGTGGCCGAATAGGCCAAATATTCGGCTGTAACTTGGCCGGATATTCAGTTATTCAGCTAAACCACTATTCATTGCATCACTAGTAAAAATTATCTGTGAACACAAGTGTTTTTCCAAATCATTTACTGCAAAACTTTGCTGATCACACATACACATATGTATACATACATTAATATCAAAACATGATTAAGTTCATTTTTAAAACAAATTACAGAATTACTTTAATTTTTTTTTTTATTATTCATTAATAAAAAAAATCAGCATTCTATTCAATTTAAAATTGCTTGTTTTCATTATTACTGTTTCTTCAAGTAAAATATCTATGCATCAATTTATAAACATATTGAATTTATGGATTATCTAGTGATGCTTTCAGGATTTCACACCGTTAAGTAACAAAACCACAGATTAATCTCTTGATATACTACTTATTCTATATGATTCTATACTGCTACTGGGGCCTAAAATTCAGAGTGGAGTTCACAGGCAAAATTTTCAAATCTTGTACAATCAAAACATGAATAAGTTCATTTAAAAAACAAATTACAGAATTACTTTAATTTAAAAAAAATTCATTAATAAAAAAAATCAGCATTTTAATCGATTTAAAATTAATAATAACATGTGATATTCATTTAATTTTAAGTTAGTCATTGTTCATTTTTAAGACATACAAAATTTTTTAAGTAATTTGATTATTTAAAAATTTTTAAATATGTATATATTATATATATAATAAATTTGAAATTACAAATATATGAATAAATTGGTAAAGTTCTAAAGATGAATTAGATATGAACATAGGGAACTAGTATGTAAAATAAGAAACTATGAATTACCCACAGAATCTTCAGGGGAGCTTCTGGGTTCATTCATAGAAGTTGCGTTATTTCATTAAATTTTGTCGGCATTAAGCCTAAAAGGACAAAATTTAGCTCCTTATAATGCAAACTTGACAGAAAATAGATAATAAAAATCCAAGAGATCTGAAAAAGATACACCTCATACAGGATATTAAAAATTAATAGAGTACAATACCCAAATTACATACTAGGAAGGAAAAACAGAGTTAGGACTATTTTAACATGTGGGCCTACACTTGAGTATCTGACTGAAACCCATAACTTTGCTGCCATCTGGTGTGAGAAAGGAAAAAATGTAAATTGGAACTGGATTATTAACAATAATGTTTAGTACTGCCATCTTTACCCAAAAAAGAAATGAAATTGATTGAAGAAATAAAGTCTATATATATATACGTATAAATTACAGTCAGCATATTAATTTACTTAAAAATGCTTAAATAGTGGTGAAAAAATAATTATATCATAGAGGCGGCAAAATGTCTAACGCTAACCATGGATAATTTGTAATTTGGCTTGAATCAAATTTTATTTTTTAGGCAGGTCATTTAGAAACATATCGATTCTGTGATAATGTTTGGACCTTTGTTTTGAAAGATGTTGAGTTTCGGGAAGTTCAAGAGCTGATCAGAGTAGATAAAGTGAAAATAGTTGCATGTGATGGCAAAGGTAATATTTGTATTAATTTTCCTTTATATTGTATTATTTGTCAATAAAACTATTATTTTTTAGCTATAAATAAAATTGAAAGTACAGTGTAACTTCAAAAATCCGGCATCATTGGGACTGAGACTATGCCATATTTTTGAAGGAATATTAAAAGTAGTAACTAAGAATAGCAAAAGTAATACTATATTCTTAATGGTGCCTTTAGCTATAATTTAATTCATTATTTGTGATAATTATGTAAGAAAAAAGACATATATATAAAAAAAAAACTTTAATTAATATTTTCTATGTTACAGGAAAAAAAAAATCTAATAAAGAGTGAAATTATTTCTTTTGTAATTTCAGAAACTGAATGTCAACTTTGTTTGCTTCATTCTTTTTTTCTTTTCTTTAACAAGTATTTTTTCTTTTTTGTATTTTATACAAAGGAACAATGTCTGTTTCGGAAATAGTCTTATTTCTCTAAAGCATATATTAATTCTCCAGTCAAATTTATGCATTTTTTTAGTTTCACCTTTTCGCCAAAGTAGTTCCCTTTGCTAAGCAACTGTGCAGCTCCCAGAAAATTTGTTCAGAAAATAATCGCCTCTGGCAAAGGAAAAAAAATATATATATATTCTTTTTTTGCATTTTTACTTTCGATCTTGGTTTAATTCATAATGAATTGCTATTTTTCTTCACTGATAACTTGATAGTATAAAAGAAAATGGGAGGGAAAAATGGTTTTGATGCCAGATTTTTGAAGTTGCACTGTATAAGTATTTTCGGTACTACTTGATTATCCCATCGACCAAAAAATTGTCCCTAAACTGTAAGATTAAATGGCAATGCCAATAATAGATGATTGTAAATGTCAAATTCAATTGACATTAAACATGTTACATGTGTTTGTTACATTATCAATTCTTTTTAATTTGATGTTTTATTTATATTTTTATTAATTTATCTATTTGTTCATTATTTAAAATTGCTGCAAATTTTGATGTTTTTTTTAATTGCTTCAAGCCAATATATGTTTACATACATTTTATAGTTATATCTCTCTATGAATTTTGACTAAATAAAGAACATTAGGTTCCTTACAATTTTTTGTTATCATTGATATTTATTCTGTTTCTTAATAAATTCAATTATTACATTTACAATACTTAAATTTTATTCACAAATACAATATCTTAAAAATATCTGTTTGTTTATGGTTTAATTTTATAATTCTGCATTTAAATGCATAAACTATTAGTATTTTTTTTGTCTGAAATCATCTAAAATCAAATTTTATGTTTGGTTATGTCGCTACACCATGAGTAAAGGCCATCATTAAAGTAACCCTTTTCTTTAGGGATTTTTAAAATTTAAATTAATTTTCCTATCTTAAAATTTTAGAATGGTAACATTTTTCCATTTGTATGATTTGGTGATTTGTATAATTTGGTGAAATTGGTCGATGGGATAATCAAGTAGTACTGTATTTTCTTTAAAAAATTATTTTTATTCATAAATATAAATTAAAATAATGAAGTACTTAGCTTTATTTGTCATCTACAAAAAGTTGTGCAAATCTAGGCAAATTTGCATTTAAAATTGCAGCTGCCATAAATCTTTGAAACCTTTGTTTTTCATCAGTGCTATATATTTTTTTTTCAGGCTGTTCTCAAACTTACTATTTTCGTTCATAACATATTTATGAACTTATTTCGTTTTCATCTATGAATGCATAAGAAGATATCCTTTTTCAGATTTTATATTTCTCATTTTCCTATAAAAATATGCATTTTTCAAAATATGATTTCAAATTTGGCATTTAAGCTGATTTTCAGCTACAGAAAGTTGGCTTATAGTGCTATTGACTTCAATAAGACCTCCATTTAATACTTTTTTATTATGGGTGTCCCATAAACATATTTTAATTTTTGAACACCAGAATTTTTATTTAGAAAATTTTGTTTTTTTAAATGTTGAAATGCTGAGATTAATAAAAAAAATTTGTTAAGAAAACTGCCGTTCTAATCTAAGGATTTTGTGAAGCCTATTAGGCATATGTATACATGTCATGAAGGAGTGAAATATGATCCAAGTATTAGTAGTCATCTTAACTCGTAAATAATATTTATTAAATAAGAGCATGACAGTTAATAAAAATTTTTGAAATTATTTATTTTTCTTATATTGTATGCATATAAAAAGGTACTATAAGAAGTTATAAACAAAGGCAAATTAAACATATATATATATATATGTATAAGATATAAACAGTGTTGGGTATGAGCGCGTTCACTGAACGAAAACTCATGAGTTTCGTTCAATTTCTGTGAACTTTGAGTTGAACTTGACTCACTTTTTGATAAACGAACGTGAGCTGAACGAAAACTCAAAAAATCTGTGAGTTTCAACGAAATTTACAACTCAAACTCACTTTTTTTCATAATTTATTTAAAATTTTTCCAGCCGTTTAGAACACGTTTTTTCCATTCAAATGCCATTTAGAGACCTACACGGACTCGGGACGGGTCGAATCTGATCATAGCTTTTACTGGGTCGTGCCCGGGTCTTGCTTTCTCTGCAGGCTCGACCTATGCCGAACCAGACACTTTATTCTTCCTTTCAATCTTTCATCGACTGAAATTTATCGGCCCGCCACTACCCTGCTTGAATGAAAATCATTGACCCATCCCTGTCTGACCAGTGTAAAAATTTGTTTAAGGAACAGCTTCCTTGGCTCAAGAATTTTTTCCTAAAATATATATATTTGCCGAAACGTCAGTGAAGGCTTACTGTGAAGACACGAAAAGTTTTGGTTTCCGTTTGTCTGTCTGTCTGTTCCGCGATAACTGCCGTAAAAAGCATCCGATTAGCTTAAAATTAAGTATGCATGTTGGTAAAATCCCCGGATTTAGCTGTATAGTTTTTGGTTAAATTTGGTTCATGCGTTCGGAATATATAGAACATTTTATTTTGCGACTTAATTCTTTCCTATAGCAATTCAGACGATTTTTCCATTTTTATTTGTTGAAAGGAAATGGCTCATATGATTGAAGGATTAAATAGTAAATTATGGATGATGTAATTTCTAATTAGAACCATGCATTATTCATATTAGTTTGAAATTTTGTGTATACATTTGTCAGAGTTTTTAAATTCGGTGTTTAACTTATGGTGGTATTTTATATATGTGTTCCAATAATATATCTTTTTATAAATTTACTTTTTTTCAAAGCACATATTTCATTGTTTTATTTTCATTTAACTGTTGCCTAGCGACGGAACTACACCTAAAAATATCGTAAATGTGAAAGTATTTGTAATTGTTTGAAGTCAATCAAAGTCAAAAGGGACGAATTAATGCTTTTGTGACTTTACATATAGATGAAATTTACCCCAGAAATAAAGAAAGACTATGTTCTACTTATTTTGTTCAAATATTTTTTCTTTTAAATTAAGAAGTTCATTATTTTCATAAGGAATAAATCGACATTTTGCTATAAAATTTAACAATCTTTTTTTTTTTTTTTTACCGTTGCAAAGAAAATCCTATCCCAGAATAATAATTTATCCTAAACAGTTAATTTTGATTTGAAAGATTTTCATGTGCAAGAATGAAATAAAAAATAGACATGAATACGTCTTCATATTGGAAATAAAACTAAAATACGAAAAGAAGGTGAGTTTGATCTCATATATCAAAAATAAAACTAATATGCTTTGATGTTGAAACAAAAAGGGCTTGTGTTATGATATTAATTCTTATTATTAAAAGAAATGTTACTAATATCTCATGGTTTATCATCTGCACACAGCTAACAGAAATGTTAATTTTTAATCGAAAATTTCAATGAGAAAAAAAAAAAAACTTTTGAAAATCAAATATATAGTGAATGTCAAAATTTTACACCGCAAAATTATCGCTGTCGAAAATGACGTCATTGTATTGGGAAATAAATATTCTCATTCTTAAAAACCAAGCATTAACTAGATTACCTAAAAAAATATTTTATGACGAGTGTTACTTCTTAATGCCACCTCATTTCAGAAAATATGAATGAAAATTATTTTATTTTTAAAAGGAAATTATATTTTCATTCATAAAACCTAAACTTTTAATATAATTGCGTCAATGTGAATCATTTTCTGTCCACCAGTATTGAAAATTAAGGCTCGGAAGTATAAAAAGAAATTTAAGGTTTGCGATAACCATTAGCGCAATAAATAAAAAGTTACATATGTAAATTAATGAGACCACGGGTAGTTCAGGGGCGGACCCCCCCCCTGAAGAAATCTATTTTATTATTTAAAAAAAATATCAGAATTAGTAGCTCATGAAAATTATTTCAAAATATCCTTCCATAACGTTTTTAATTTAATGCTTCTAATGTCTGAAAACTTCGTATTTTTTATTCTTATAAATAATTACATAATTTGAAAACTTTAAATTGCGGTTTGCAGGAAATTGAATATTACCAAAGTGTGTCTAAAAACAGTGACTTGCAGAGCTGACGTTGAGGCTCCTGATCTGCAGAATTACTAGTTTAAATTACTATTATTCTATAATTGAAATTCTCTTTAAATAATAGTACACTGTTTCTTTGTTTGTTTCTGTTTGACTTCTGTTTCAGGTTCGTGTCTGTTTCGGATTGGGTTTTGACTCTTGCGGTTTGAATTCGGGTAAACCGTTTTTTCAAAAGAATGTCGAAAATAAAAAGGTTAAAAATCTATATGCAATAAGACATACATAGCGGACACACACAGAGAAAGCGAATACTTCTATTTAGCAAACACTTTCCAATTTTTAACACAATTATGTATTTGTATTATACGCTTTTACCGCTATACACTACACATCTTATAATTTATAGACACGTCTAAGTGTGCATAAACTCTCGCAAACGCTGTATATGTGTTCTGTGCATGCCAAAATCGAATTGTTAAATGATATTTTCAACATTATGCAAAAAGAAAAAATGGTTCTTAACTGTACCATAAGGAAAAAATAATCTATAATTGCATTTTATTTCACAAGCAGTAAATTGAATATACGCTCATACGGATGAAATGCTTATGTATTTTCATCCGTAACATAATTCTGCTCAAACTTTTTATGAAAATCCCAACAAACCAATTAACAAAAAACTTAAATCTGAACCCTAAGAATTATTGTAGAGTGAAACCAACCCACAGAAAGAAAATAGAATCAGAGATCTGCACGGGCCGGCCCGTGTCCCCGAAGCCCGAGTCCGGCCCGGGTGTTCAGTCCTATTTTCATTCACGGCACTCGGGTCATACTTTTTTCTGAAGGCTCAAGCCCTTCTTTTTTCCTGGAAATTCGGGTCGGGCCCGGCCTAGCTTATTTTTTCTGTACAGAGCCAGGACTGGTTTCATTCCTAGTCTTTAAGGCCCAAACTTTCAGTCCTAGTTTTGACCCAGCCCATATGAAAATCATTCTCGGCGTAGCCTGGTCCATTCAAAGGTCAGTAAAATTAGGTTTGGCCCAAAAAAATTTTCAAAAAATCCATACATTTTTAAATTGCCATTATACTACTATTAAACATTAAAATTGATTATTTTTAAAGAATAGTAGATTTCTACGCTTATTAAAATATAGTAAAACGTTTGCAAAAAAAACATGCCTATGACGGAATCTTGTTTTAAACTGAAAAAGTGTTCATCCATGCAAAATTAATATACTAATACACAAGAAAAGAATACATATACATTTATAATATATAATACATTTACACTTGCTAAGAAGGAAACTTGTCTCCAATGCATTTTTTTTTCTTTTCTAAGTAATTCTGCCTTAGATTTTATTATAGCATTTTTCAGATTTTTAACACTTCAATACATGGATTAACAATATTAATGATAACTGAAACATTTACATACAAGAAATAGAGATTCATTAAAAAAATGAATATCGCACCCTGCGGCACTTCTATAAAAAGGAATATTATGAATATGAAAAAGAAAGTTAAGATAAATATTTTTGGCTTGAACTCCTCGTACGAGACAAATTTTTAACCAAATCGACTTCAAAATCAATGTTTTGTAGAGATTCACTCGGGTCGGGACGAGATTTGAACTCTTTTCGGGCCGGACCAGGCTCAAGTCGAACTTTTGATGTTATACCTGGCCGGGCCAAAATTTTAACTTTTTAACCGGGCACGGCCAGGCCAATATTTTTTTGTGCGGGCCGGGCCCGGGTCTGGGAATTTCAGCCCGTGCTGACTTCTAAATAGAATAACCCCGCCCCGAACAACAACAACAAAAGAATGTACAACCCGATCCGATGCAGGACTCTATTCAACGATCCCGAGTTGTTTGCTATTCAAAGGTTTTACTATATTTGAATATTAAAGAATAATAATAAATATGTAAATTTTTTTCTGTAAAAGATAAAATTGGTATTAAACATATAATTATGGATTATTTTCAATGATTGCATTAAAAATGATTTATTTTTCTTTTGTTTCGGGTTCGATTCGATCGGGTTGCGGATTGAAGTATTTCGAGTTCGAAACAGCTGCAGCTTGAAATATGTGGGGTTGCGATCATCGAAAATTTTTTTGTCGGGTTGCAAGTCCAGAAATTTTTTTGATGGATTCGGGTGGGGTTGATGGTAGACTTGACTTCAAATGAAATGTTTGGGTTCGGTTCGGGTACAACCCGACCCGCTCAGAACTCTACTTGGCCTCCTGAAGTGTCTGTTTAAGATAAGTATTAAACTTATAAACATAAAAAGAAAAACATAATTAAAAAATTGTTTCCCACAGGGTATTGAGGGCGCAAACTTGTCATTCTTGGTTTTTTAAGTGTTTAATATTTTTTGCGTCATTTACGACGAGTAAATTTTACTATAATTTTTAATTCATGAGAGATAGTTCTGAAAATTTATTTGAAGTCAACCCGATCCAAACACGACAAAAAAAAAAAAAGCTAGATCTGCAACTTGACTTGAATGCGCCAAAATAATTTTTGGCGACCAGCATCCCGAATCGAACCCGAAATTAAAAGTAAATTATGTTTTACTGCAATTGTGAAAAGTAATCTATAATTATACCTCCTCTGCCAATCTTATGTTTTTTTTTTCTTTTATATAGAAAAGAGTACAAATATTTAATATTCAAATATTCATAAAATTCATTCTTTAACTATTCAAATATATTAAAACCTCTGGATAGTAGAGATGGTGGGATCATTAAATAGATTTCCTACGTCGGATCAGGTTGTCCAGAAATTTCTGTTTCTGGCCTTAATGTTATTAATTTTTGTTTTTCCGGTTTGGGTTAGCCTAGAATAATTCTTGCAGGGTCTAGTTTTTTTTTTTTTTTTTTTTTTTTTTTTTTTCCCCAAATTGGATTGTTTGGATGTTCACAAAATGTTTCAGCAAAACTATGTTTCAGATGAAAATAAATACATTTTTAAGGTTGAAGATTATATATTCAAATTACTGCATGAGAAATATAATGTATAAGAAATGTAATCATAGATTATTCTTTCTTTACGGTACAGTTAAGAACCATTTTTTCTTCTCTCGGAATATGAAAAATGGGATCAACAATTCGTTTTTACACACACAAAACACATATATAGAGTTTGTGATAGCCTTTGCACACACACCCGTTGTATGTGTGTAGATTGGAAGGGCCCCACATGCAGCGATATAAGTGTATAAATATATTAAGAATTGAAAAAGTATTCGCTGAATAGATGTGTACTTTTCGGTTATATCCATAATGAAGATCTTATTGTTTATGGATTTTGAATATAAAAAAATTATTTTTGGCATTCTTTTAAAATGTTGGATCAAACCGAACCCAACCCACAGTAGTCTAAACAATGAAAGTTGCAGAACCCACAGCAAAAAAGTATAATTCAACCCGACCCGCAACAAAAAAGTATATTGCACACCCGACTCGCAGCTGGGTTTGGATAAAAACGGATAACCCGAGCCGATGCCGGACTCTACTAACTCACAGGAAGGGCCTCACCAGTGGCCAAGAGGTTCTGCTCTCGAAGCCGGTAGACGTAAGGTGCTGTATTTGAACCCAATCGCGCCCGTTGGCCTAATCGTTCGGAGTTTCGCGGTTTTCTTCGAACCGTGGATTTTCATGCGTAAATACGGGTTAGGTTCCCTTAGAAAGACCCCCACGGAGGGCACCCCCCTCAGGACTTATATCCCTCGTGTTGATAATTGGCCGTCATAAACACAACCAACCAACCACAGGAAGGAAGGATGGGGGGAGGGGGGTTGATGGGACAGAAGCGGATTTTCCTAAATCAAAATCACATGTATGTTAATCCAGTAATCGAAAAATAACAATACAAATATATAAAAGTTTTTTTAATAATCTAGTCTGTGTTTGTTTTAACTTTGAATTTTTAATCTTAACAGAAAAAGTCTATTTACTAGATTCTTTTGCTTAACAAATTATTTTTTGTTAAGTTATTTATACAATTTCATGTTTTATCAATTTCATTGTTCACTATTCATGTTTTATCTGGTGTGTATTATTTAATATGAAAAACTCTACAAAGAAGATTATTAAAATGTTCAAACTAAAATTAGATAAAGTCTTCAGGTAAAAAATTCTTTTAATTTCGTTTAAAGTATCATTGATATAAAATCTCATAGATTTTATTCTGCAAAAGGATATCTTAAAATTGAGGAAAAAATATTTATCTAAATTTATTTAATTGTAAGGTTCTGGTTCTCTTTAAAGAGCATTTTATGTTTCACTTTCTGCCATGGTTAAATTTTGACAGATAATCCCTTTATATATTTATATATATATATGTTTCTTAATCACCAAATTTCACAATGACACAACAAAACGCAGGAGACAGCTTTTCTATTGTAGAAATCTTCGTGTTATTGGCTTTCAAACTACATGTTATTTCATTGTGGCAAGGGGCTGACAAACGTTTACATTCAAGCTGATTATTTTCTGTGAATTCTTCCCAAAAGCGCAAAAACAGAACTCAGGATGGGTATACAGCCTCGAGGTACATGATCTTCGGGGCCTTTGATTGTTTGTAACTTCATCTGTGTTCTTGATACACGGGTATCATAAAACGTAGTGATTCTACTTCCCTGGCACCGTGACGATTTTCGAGCTGCGGGAGGTCATAGATAGCTTTTGTGACAGCACTATCCCTCCAATTCTGCATACCGCTTATTTAAACAATAAAAGCAGAGACTGAGAATTGGCCGTATACTCTCATATATTTTACAGTAACAAGAATATCTTAAAATAAATCTTGCATGAGCAAGGGATTACAAATCGATATATGGAATTTGATTTAAAAAAACTGCATTAATTTTAACTAATATAAAAGAAAGAAAAGAAAAAGGAAATATAGCGTCTTTTCAAAGAATCTTTTCTTTTTCTTTTCGTTTTTTCTTTTTTTTTTTTTCTATTCTATTCCTTTTTACAATTTTTAACACAGTGATTTAAGAAATTAAAGATATAAATTGAAAGATAAATAAAAATAAGTGAATTATTGCCTCAAATGTCTCTCAGTCGTAAAAAATATAACAAAATAGAAATAAATGCATTTTATGAAGAATGGAGTTGAGATTAATTTTTATCCCATTTAATTTTAGAAAGCAATGACCCGAAATCTGGCCCATAGATTGTAACATATGACCAACTGTGTAAAATTTATAAACCTCAGAACATCTAATTTATTTTAAATTAATGAAAGCTGTAAAGAAACTTAAAACATGCTAAAGTTTTTCCTGATATATACATATATGTATATTGTATATGTGTATTTCAGTAATAAAATTTCGATTGCTTATAAGCGAAAAAAGAAAAAGAGAACTCCTTTAAGAAAATTACCCAGAAAAAAAAAAAAAAAAAAAAAAAGTTAAAGATATTCATTTTCTGGGGCCAATATATATATATTTTTTAAATGCATTCCATGTCAATAGGTTTAACATTAATGAAGAGAATTTAAGATTTCACTCACAAATACCCTTAAACAAGTAAGCATAAGAGAAAAAATAGTTTTTTTTATAAACACTTTTATAAAGCATATAATACTCATCTTGAAAGTTAAGCCTAATCTTTTGACAGCAATTCATGTTCTTTCCTAAAAATTTCCGTTATAATACATTAATTTGGCGTGGGCACCGAACTCAATTATGAAAAATTCACCCTTATTTTACGTGCTTGGTGGAAAGCGCAAGCAAGTGAATTTATTGAAAAATATATGATTTTACTTGTGATTTTTAAGGCTGTTTTCCAAAGGAGCTACTTTCTGTGACATTTCTGAAATTTTTTTTTCATAAATGCATGAAATTGGCTAGTGTTCTTGTTCAGTAATTATGTAAAGGAATAGCATTTTTCATTTTTTGGTAAAGCCAGAATATCTTCCAGAAAATACTGTCAAAGTGGGAGTTTTGAACCGGATTCCAGACACAGCAACGAATGAAAGGGAAAGAACTTGTTGTCACGTCATAAGAATCACTTATAACCCATTTGTGAAAAAATGAAAAAGGCTATTCGATTCGAAATCGCTTCAGCAGTCAAACTTGCCAATTTTATGCTTTTACTTTTAAAAATTAGTAACAGAATGTGTCAGAAAGTTTCGTGCTGTTGAACAGGGAATTTGAGAATGAGTTAAGATAGAACAATAAGAAATAAACAAAATAAACATTATTTAAACTATCTTTTTAGGATATCTAAATTGATTTCTCATTGTGCAATCGTAAATTAAATAATGGTAAACTGTGATTATTAATAAAAGGGTATTATTATTATTAAATCACACACTTCCTTTTTTTATTTATAATAATTTTTGTTACTTTTAATTAAGCCTTTAAAACGTTTCATTGTTGCAAATTGACAGTCATTCCGTATAGTTCGAATTTTATTGGCGCATAACTAAATTTATTATTGTTTCACCTCGTATAGAGTAGATCCGTAGACAATTTTTCTTTTGTCCCGGTAAAAATGTTCAAGTTTGGCCAAAACTGCTCCGAGCACAACTCGACCCGTTCCAAAAAATTATTGATCAAACACGGTACAAAAACTAAAACTTCGGCCTAGCCTGCACAAAAAATTAATTGGCTCGGCTAGACACATGCCTATAAGGTTAAAATTGTTTTGTACGAGAAGTCCTAACTAAAAATACTTATTTTATCTTTTTACATCATGTTTATATTCTTCCTTTAAAATAAAGTTTTCTGAGCTGTGGTATTTATTTTTTAATACATCTGGTTATGTGTGAATATTAGTTATCATTAATATTGTTAATACACATTCTATGGCTTGGAGATTTAAAAATTTTAAAGTTTATACAATAAAATGTTCTAAGATGGAATTGCATAGAAAAAAAGAAAAATCCGTTATGGGCTGATTCCCCTATGAGCATTGTCTGTTGTAAATGCATTGCATTCTTTTCAGAAGTACTGTTATTCTAATTTTAAATAGATCGACATTTTTATTTTATTTCGTTAAACACGGGGTTCCGTCACAGGCAGTTTTTTTTTCTCAGGTTTTACCATATTTTAATTTTATTGCCTAGAATTGCATCTACCCACCTTAAAAAATAATAAAAATAAATATATCAATTTTAATTATGGAATAATAGCGATTTAAAAATACGTGCATTTAAAAAAAAAATTGGGCAGGGCCAAATTCTACTGATATTTTTACTGGGCAGGCCAGAGCCATGCCGGTGCAATGATTTTCATACGAGCTGTGTTAGAACTGGGACTGAAAATTTCTGCCTGTTCAGACCTCAAGACGAATTCAGTACAGCCCCGACTTGGGCTGGAAAATAAACCCAGTCCCGGCCATCTCGGTCTGAAGCTTTAGAAAAAAGCAATCCTCAAACCCAGCTCGGACAGAGTGTCAGGAAGGAAAGTTGGGCCGGGCCCATGAAGACACTTACATCGAATAACCAGAAGATTACTCATAAAATTTTGTAAATTTGGACAATAAAGTTCTAATTAAAAAAAAAAAAAAAAAAAAAACGAGCTTTTAGTGAATTTTGCTCACTTTCATAGATGAGTTTGAGTTGAGCGAGTTCATTTGAAAAAATTTGAATTTGAACGTGAACTTGACTCATTTTTGAGAAGTTGAGTTTGAGTTTGAATTAGTTCGTTTTTTTTTGTGAGCGTGCCCAACACTGTATATAAATATATATATTTTAATGTACCTTGTTTTATTGTATTCTACATTTTTCCACTTTAAATCAATTGTAGGCCTTGTATTGTAATCATCCAAACCTGATCCATGCATCTTAATAAATAGCAAATCAATGACTGAAGGAAGTAGTAAAGCCTTGATTATCTTTTAATTAAATTGTAATAATTAAATTCATTCTTACATTTATTTATCTGTTCTTAAAAGAAGAATCAGTATGAAATGAAATATTTTGCTTAAATAGAGTAATGAGAAAGCCGTAATGAGTAGAGTGGATCAATGTGGGCTGGTTACATTATTAGGAAATGGACTAAATATTTAATTTTGTTGAGAAAAGCAAATTTGCATTTTCCAAGCAGAGAAAAACTTAAGTTAGCAGGTTAGTTAATTCTATCTCACACTTTTTTTTAAAACAAAAAAATCTCACATACACTTTGACAATATTTTCAAGAGAAATATACTACAAAATTTATTCTTAAAATAGTGGTGCAAATAGAATATGAAAATAGTCGCCTGTGGAAGCCCTGCGTTCGGTGCCAAAAATGTCAACTGAGTGTAAAATTACTGACATCAAATTTAATATAGGTTCAAAATGAAACTAACCGCTGCTAATTTTGAGCTTTGTCATCTAGCATATCCTTCAGTGTATAAAAATAGACTGTGCTGTTCAGAATCTTTATACTGAAAAGCTGTTGGTATGTTTGTATTTTTACAACTACTCTGACTAGAATATGGATCAATGTGTGATTAAACAAATGCCAAATAGTCACATGGAACTGAGGATGTTGTAATAATTGTGGGAATTTTGAAAATTAAATTAGTTTCCAAGATAATTTTACTATTTTTTCTTTCTGTGAAAAATTTCTGTAATCATCACAGCTAAATTATTTCATTGCTATAGAAAAAGAGGAAAGAAAGGAAAATATTGGGATTACACCTTTTTGTTGCTATTTTTCCATTAAAACCAAGCAGAAAAAGCAAAAACAAAAACAAAAACAAAAACAAAAAAAACTTGAATACATTTAATGCCATGATTATTGTCTACTATCCTAATTGGTGATTTTTGGTTTTATTTTGTTTCAAGAATAATGTAATTTTCAAAACGTAATATACTATACTATCTGTTACCCGTAACGTTGTTCATGTAGCATTAAAAGAAAATTAAAAAAAAAGATAAATACATTAATAAAGCTAAACATTTCACTGACGGTAATTTAAAACATATATAATTAACCAACTCTTTAAGTCTTTATCACATTTTTTAAGAGACAATACGGTATATGTTATTTATAGGGGCTTTGACAAAATTCAGTAAAAAAAAAAACTGACATTTTGTGACAGATAATATAAATAATCGTGAAAATGAAACTGCAACCAATGAAAGAAAGAAGTGCCAAGTAAATTCGTGAAAATCAATAAATCTCTCCAAAAATCCTATAAGACTTGCCTCTATCAAGACAAAAATCTATTATAAAAAAATATTTTAAAAAGTAATAACATGTTTTTATTTTTTTTAAAGCTAAAAGAAATGTCGAATTTAAATCCAGTTGCCACCACTGTTTACAAACATGTCTTCTTCAATATATCTCGAGCTCCTGATCCTTAATTTTGATATTGGCAGAGAGAAAATTATATTTTCCCTCCTTATATTATTCCCTTTGATGCTCTCATATTAAATCTTTAGGTTTTATTATTGAAAATGCAATTTTCTTTTTAAAAATAAAGTAATTTGTATTCATATTTTCTGAACTGAACGGCTTTAAGAATTAACACTCGTCAAAAATTGTTTTTCAGGCAGTCAAGTTAATTTTTTAAGAATTAAGAAAACTTTTTTTCGCTAATCATGATGTCATTTACCACATGGGTAATTTTGTAGGGCATATTATTAATGTTTTGTATCCTACATTAACATTTTTTTTTAATCTTTCTTTTTTAACTTATTTAAATTTTAAATTAAATCCTTATGTCAAACATGCACAGACGATAAACTGTCAAGTATTGATAATAATTTTCTTTAAATAATAAAAATTAATGCCATAACACAATCTCATTTTATTTCAGCATCAAAGCATATCTGTTTTATTTTCCACATATGACGTCACATTCAACTCCTTTCAGCACTTGCTCAAAATTCATGCACTTTGTATTATTAGAGATACTTGAAAATATCAGTTTTATTGCTAATATGACATCACATTTATATATTTTTTAATACTTAATTTATTTCATTTTATTTTTTCGCATGAAAATCTTTGAATTCAAAATTAATTACCAAGGAGAAATTATTCCGGATTTTTATTTTTTGGCAACGAAAAAAGAAAAGATGGTTAAATTCTACAGGAAAATTGCCAGTTGATTCTGTATGAAAAATAACGAAATTTTGAATTAAGAAAAATATTTGAATAAAATAAATTAAGCACAGCCTGTGTTCATTTCGCATTTATAATCTTATATGCAAAGGTACAAAGGCATTAATTCATCCGTTTTAACATTGGCTTCACTCAAAATTTCTGAGACACTTTCACATTTATAATATTATAAAGATATATATATATATTTAATTTAAAAAATAAAATAATAAATCTGAGTTTTTTTTTTAAATTCATTTACATTTTTTTACTTAATAAATATAAATTAATATCTATTTTAATAAAAATCTTTATAAAATTAATATATATATATATTTTTTTTTATGTAGAATACAGTTAGATTTCTTTTTTTCTTCAAAACTTGAAATATCCTATAAAATACAAATGCAACACAATGGGTTGCTATGCAGCAAGTATATATATATATAAATTCTTTAATTCAAAATTTTTATTAGAAAGATGACCGAAATATCTATACTAATAAAAGAAAGTTTTATTCTGTATGTATGTCTGTGATAGCTAGCGAAATAAACTATAGAAGTCTCAAAATTTATTTGAGGATAGTCCAAAACACGTCCGAATGCATCTGAGACTCAGAATTTTACATTTTTGGTAATTAGCTGAGTTTTTAATTAAAAATCACAAAGAACTCTCACCAAAAACTCATATCTTCCATTCTGAACTGGCAAAAGCACTTATGCATGCCCAGAACCTGATTTACACAGCGGAATGAAAATGAGGAACTAAATACAAGGATTTTGAGGGATTTATCATCACTCTTTTTTAACCTTGATCGTCCAAACCATTTGATATATTTAAAAATATAAGACTTATGCGGAAAGATCGTACTTTTAAGTCTTAAATGTCTCAATTAGTTTGAAAAAATATTGTTGTTAACCTTTTTTAAAAACAAATTTCAGAAAGGGTTGTTTTCGCATCTCTCTTTTTGTTCCACACAGCATTGTTTCCCTAGGGCACAATTTCTGGGGTACAAGTTAACAAAAAATGTGTATGTAAAGCTGAGACTTTCTCTTTGAAAATGCATTCGGCTTTTGAAAAATACAAATTTTACCCTTTCAAAAAAAAAAATTAGTGTCCACAGATCACTTTGTGCCTTACAGAGACGATCTTTTTTCTATGGTAAAAGTACCTAGACGTTTGTATTTTGGCACAATATTTTCAGAGCATCGCTGTAGACCAGATGTACATCAGTTACAAAAATTTCGAAATATTCGGACGAGTAAAGTATTTTTTACAAAATAAAATTTCAATGAAAACACTACGAGTTGTTTCAGAGCAGTTTCACTCGACTTCGGCTCAAGTTTTTGCAACTAAATATGCATATTTTTTAAAGAAATTTTAAAGAAGGCTTGGTTACTGTTATATGTATAACATTTTAAAAATGCTAGAGAATTCAGACAATATGAATGTTTTTTTTTTTTTTTTTTTTTTACTATGCTAACGGCAGAAGAAAAAAAAAGGCGAACAGAAAACATATTTTCAACTGGATTTTGATATTTTTTTATGATTTTCTCTTACGGGCTGCATAACCATCATCATGTTTATAACTACCGAAAATCTCAGAGTTCGGACAACAAGGACTGTTTTTTTATACTACTGAAATAGACCAAATGGAAAAAAAAAAAAAAAAAAAAAAATCTTAAGGTCCAATCTATCACTAAATATCAATATTTTTTCTTGATTTTTTCACACAGATTACGAAAACATTGTTTTTAACTCCGTTGCTACATTGTTAGAGTTTGGATGATAATAACTATTTTTTTAAAACATTTAAAATACTGGACAACACCCCCTCCCCTTTCTCCCTTTTTCCGGCTTATATCAAAATTACACACAGACTCCAAAAATAAAAATATGCAAAAATGAAAATACCCAATAGCCTATATTTTCAATTTTCTTTGCAACATAGCAAACCATTTCAAAAAATATGAAAATAAACCCTTTGAAAAAAGTTCATTCCCCAAAGGCACTTTTTCTGTGTATTTTGCCAAAGGATTAAAATTATGCACATTTTGATTAAAAAAATACACTTAATTTTATACAATAGCTCTGAAATTTTAATACTATGTAGTAAACTTTTAGTTAATGATAGAGTATCGATTTGGCTTGTGTATAATCGGATTTAAGAGTGAAAAAATTAGTTTGAAAATTTCGTTCAGGATATCAATATAAATGGGGAAAAAAATGCAGAAAACAGTAATTCTGACAACTGAATATCAATATTTTATCCAAAAAAATTATGCACAGTCATTGGAAACATATTTATGACTCTCAGAAATTTGGGTACTTTTTTTTATATGGACACCGTTCCAAAATGTATGCTAATGCGGCAATTATTTCAATCCTGATCATGAAAAGGATTTGTATTGTAAACTATGCAATGTAATGTCATAGTTCGTAATATGTCATTATATACCATATACATATATATATATATATATATATATTCATATAGACATGCCATAGTTCGTAAAAGTCTGTAATTTTCAAATGTTCCAATTCACGCATTTTTCATTTTGTGCCAACTATTACACTTGGCAACAACGGTGTCCGTATAACGGAAAAGTACTGAAATTTGCTTTAGGAATTATAACATTTAGGTAGGAAATAATGAGTTATAATTTCAAAAACGTTACAATAGATTCCATCCATCAAAAGAAAAAAGAAAGAATGAAAAAGAGAACATTCCTTTTAACAACTCAATATCTTAGCATGAAAGTTATATAGTTTCTTTGGGCGACAAGAAATGTATTTTTTTTAATGTTGAATTCCCCACCCCTGCTCTTTTCCTGTTGCAATTATTTCAAGCCCTTTTACTACTAAAAATTAGTTCTTTTTTAAACTGATTTTTCATAGTCAGCAGATATGCATTTTATCTAACATATCTAAATCTTTAAGCATTTGGATAATCATAGGTTGTGAAATATATTTTTGAAAAAAAGTAACATTTTGTAACGAAAGGTGAAATCTAGTTATTCAAAAGAAAGTCTTTTTGTGAGTGCCTTTGCAATTAAAAATGAATATTTTTTTCACGATTTTTTCATTTAAAAATATAAATTCAGACAAAATGAAGTTAAAGCGATAAAATCATACGAATTTAAGATTCATTTAAGATTATTATCATGGACCTGGGCTCTGCTGGGAGGGTCAGCTATTCTTTCTAAATAAAATTAAAGTTACTTCTAAAAATTAACATGATTAATTATAATTAGTTACTTTTAATATTAATCTTAGTTTCTTTGAAAGCTGAATCTTATAAGTAAATTAAGCTCTTAGGATGTCTCTTTCTTTCTAAAAAAGTCATTGAAATAACTGATAAGTATCTTTAATTATACTAATATATTTTGTATTATGTACTTTTTATTCAATATATTTGTTAATGTTTAAAACTGTGAAAGTAATTATTTTATTTTTTTAATGTTACAGAAGAGAAAAAGACATAATTTCATCCAAGTTACGTTGGAATGCTTTCTAGGACTTATATATGTGTTTTTTTGACTTCATGTTTTTTATGCAGCTTTTTAAAACATTTTGAAGGATTGAGCCAAACTAATGTGAATCTCGGACTATTTATTTTTACTTAAAGTTCATTAAAGTTTCATTTTATGTATCAGGAATAAAATAATTCTGTATGATTCAATTTATGTAATGTTAATAATTTATTCTTGAAATATTGTACCATTACTGTATGTGTCATATTTAAAATTTGCTTGCAGTTATTTACATATGGGATTATTTCTTAATTTTTCTTCCATTTTAAATATACATACTTATTGTATAGTGTCATTCTTACTATGTTGCTAATTTCATATACTAGGATAATCACAAAATATAGGGGAAAATAGTAATAGCTTTATATGCCTCCCCCCCCCCCCTTTTTTTAAACATAGTATGTTCTTTTCATGTAAAAAATGTGTCTGGTAGACAGCTCACACAGTATTGTATTTTAATGTAAAAAATAAAAATATCTGGTAAAATAATAAACTTGTTATGTAAAAATTACATTTAAAACTATGCCAATATCTTAAAGTTATGGACAAAAAAAGCAAAAAAAAAAGCTAAATAAATTGAAAAATGAGATATTACAAACTCAAGTATTTGTCTAAATTTATAGGAAAATTTAGTGAATTTGGATATAAAAACTTTTGACATAGAAATTGAGAAACTGTATATTATTATTTTCCAAAATTGTGGCTTTTTTAAATAATAATTTTGTTTAAAGAAAACCTCATTTTCCTTTCCAAGCTATCAAAAAGCTGCTAAATGAATTGAAATTTGAATCTATATTCTATCTTTTCAGAATGTGCATTATAAGTTTTATAAATGTCTTGTTGTAAAGATATTTTTTTTAAACTTTATATTTTTGATTTGTATAAAATTTTTCATGCAATAAAATGCGTTTTTTTTCCAGCATTGTAATTTCATTTTCAAAAGAATAAAAATAAGTTTTTTTTTTTTAAATAAAGGGTGTTTATTTAATATATTTTTCTATTAAAAAAAAACAACTAATCAGTCTATCTAAACAAAAATTTATTAAAATGTTACAAATTTAATTAGAGTGCATGTTATTTAAGCTTTATTTTTTTAAAAAAATCAAAATAAATCTTTTAATAATCAGAAATAAGAAAAAAAAAATAAGCTGTAAGCTTTATCAGCCCTTTTCTGTCCATTTGTATGAGGGCATTGCAATTCAATTTAACAAGTTTGCAGGACAGTTATTAGACCACTGATAGTCCAGTGGGTCTTCTCCCCTGAAAAATAAAAATATCCCATAAAAATCTGAGCTTTTGAATGGGCTAGTACCGGCTTTCTAACTTTTGCTTATTCTCAGGCTACATCATCTGTAGCATATATATAAAAAAGGATGCAAAGCTCACCTGGATAGAAAAATATGCTATGTGTGTAATAGTACTTTCAGTCATCCATACTGTTCTTTGATTTGTTAGAGAAACTAAAAACTGATAAACTCAAAGAAAACAAAATTCTAACAAACATTGTTGAGATTTTGATAATAATTGTGCCAAGCAATGCTGAAGTGGAGAGAGTGTGGAGCAGTGCAAAAAAAACCACTCTAAAGGGCAAAATTTTATCTATAAATAAAGACGCGCTGCCTAATCACGTAAGGGTTAAAAATCTAAAATTCAATTAAATGAATTTGATCCTGCTGCAGCAATAAAACTTTGGTGGTCGGAAGATTGTGTTAGGTCACAAAGACCTAATGTGAATGATAAACATTAGTGTCAAATAAGCACTTTTTGTAATACTTTATTTCATTGCAATTAATAGTAATATATATTATATATTCAAGATTTTATTAAAATAAGTCTTAAAATATATTTTTATTTACTTGTCTCTTTTATAAGTATATTGCATTAAGTATGTCTAAATACCTTCAAATATATGTTTGACTTTTATTTTGATGGCAGTAATTTCTCGGTTATATTTTTCTGTTAAATGTAATGCCAGTTTTTGTTAGTTGAGTGTCATACCATCAAATGCTAAGTAAAAGATATTAGTAAATTACAATGTGGATAGTTAAAAAACACACAATTTTGGCACATACTCGGCGTTGCTCGTGTCAGAATATATCGCATGCTTAATGGCATGAGGATCAGTCTCCCTGTTTCAGATATATATACAGACGCTTATTCCATTAAACGTACGATGTATATAGTGTACACAAAATTAATTAGTCAACGATGCAATGAAACATTATTTAAATAAAGCACAAGTCAGAATCAAAATTTGCTTAATTTAATAAATTTATTTTTTTATTGTATATACATGTTTACAATTTTTTATATACAGTTACTATTTTTAAATTTCTCCTCACAACACTTGCTTATACACTATATTTGTAATTTTATTGTTCGGACTATAAGTGAACAAATTTTGATGTGATCCAACTCATGAGCACACTATGTACAATTGGCCGTGTGAAAAGCATGATTCACGCCACAATATCGGAATGTTAGGCTCTGTCCTTTGTTGATAGTCATGCTGTATGCCAACTTTACTGGGAATTGTAATCTCTTAAAACTGAAGGGTAGTCCAGTTCATATTAAAGGTATTCGCAGTATAAATACCGTTTTTCCTTTTTCTTTGCCAGTTATTATACTGCTCCAATGATGTTATTCTGCAGTCGTTTGATGTAGAGTCTTATGCTATTAAACAGTTTTGGCAAATTCAGATTCTGCGAACCAACCTTCAAGTTAAGGCAGTGTAATGGTAGCATGTCCTGGAACATTCAACAAATTAAAAAATTCAGTAGGAAAATTTATATTTTCATTTCCATCAGTCATGTATCAATCAGCATATAAATTTTCTCTTCCCCTGGAATCATCTCTTAGAGTGTCTTGTTGATGTCGTTGACAATTTTTTTTTGTTGTTGCTATAATAACTCGCTTGCATAACCATTCTGAATTAGTATAATTTTTGACGATATCCAGGTATATTTCGCTTCGCTTATGGGTTGTTGAGGTGTTTCAACGATGTTACACAATTCATTTGTATGTATGATTGTTTTATATTTTTTTTAAAAGTTCCATATAAGAAAACATCATTTTTTAACATAAAATTTTGCATAGACTTGAATAAAAACTTACCCAAATGTTGTACAAATACAGTCGAACCTCGATAACGCGAACATGCTTAACGTTAATTTACTTTTAACATGAACAGTTCCGACTGTCCCTGTGAAAATGAATATGCATTCTAGTGTTTTTTCTCCTTTTAAGATAAACACATTTAAAGTGAAATTTCGCTTAATATAAACAATTCTCGATGTTCCCATGAGAGATTTTGACGCTTAACATGAACGAAAATTCCTAGAAAAGTGTGAAAGCTTCGTTTTCCGTAGGGGACAATGGGCTGTCCCTTAGAGCTTCATGAAAAGGATTATTCTTTAGAGAAAACAAGTACTATTGCCAGTAGAATGTTCTCACTTTTGTACAATACAATACATGTCACCAACCACATGCCACCTGGATTATGGAAGGCTGCTAACTAAAGAGAGTATTTTTATGCATTGTTTTTTCTCCACAAGTGGACCAGTGGCTGAGAGGTTCTGTTCTCGAAGCTGGTAGACGGGAGGTGCTGGGTTCGATGCCCGTTGGCCTAATCATTCGGAGTTTTCTTCGAACCATGGATTTCCATGCATAAATACAGGTTAGGTTCCCTTAGGAAGACCCCCACGAAAGGCACTCCCCCCCCCCTGGGCCTATATCCCTCGAGTAGATAATTGGCTGTCAAAAATCAACCAAACCCTCTTCACACATGGACAGTTTAGTATTGCAACTTTCATAGGAAAGGCAGCCCGGTAGCAAAAAGTTCGAGACCGGAGACGACCATCGCAGATTTTCTTTTCTCATTTGCAGATTCTTTTTCATTGAACCTTTATTTTGCTTCATATTATGTTTAGCTCTTTATTACTTAAATAAAAAATTTAAGATTATTGTCAATAACAATTTATAAAATGCCTAAAAACACTGCAGGTAAGTGATTGTTTGTTTAATTAATGATTCAGTTATAAAAATATTTTACCTGCAGATTATTTTTTGCCACTGAAGTATCTGTCGCAGACACTTGGAAAATTTTCTGCTACTGGGAAAGGCAGAATGCGTTCAGTTTTTTTTATATTATTATTATTATTATTTTTTTTTTTTTTTTTTTTTTTTTTTTTTTTTTTTTTTTACTTTGTCAACTTGTATGAATTTATAAGGTATACTTTATTAGTAAGAAATTTATAATACAATTGCAGTTTACATTTATTTAGTAAGCAGTTTATAATACAGTTGCAGAAAACTGATTTTTTTAAGATGCAATTTTGATTTTTTTTCTGGTATAAGTTATAAATAAATAAGGTAAGGATTTAATTATAATTTTTGGTATTATTTAGTCTTCCGAGAGTAAATAGAATTAATTTCTTGTAATTTAGTTACAAACGCATGATCGTTATTTGATATACGAGTATATTTCTATAGGGAAGATTGGGGCCTAATGAGACATATTTTACGTTTCATGCTGTAAAAAGTGCAATTTATAAAATTCATGTTTTATTTTATATACAATTGCTTTTAAGTTTTCTATTAATGAATACAAAAATATATAACTAATAGTTTAATTATTAAAATAGAAATAAGCCTCATTTCTAAAACAAAGTTTTCTCGCATTGGACCCTGTGTGAAATGCACATTTGTCCCTGAATCCAACCACTTCATTTAAGCTTATTGTGAATTAACTTTTTATCTCTACCTATGATTAAAAGTGAACATTGTATAAAAGCTTCATAATAAAATGTATTATTTTGAAAAAACTGATTTAATAGTTGATCAAAACAAATATTTATTAAATATAAAAAAACTCATCTTGATGCTTAAATATATCTTGCTTCTTGCTTTGCAAATAGCTAATGAAAAAAAGTGGCTCACTGCATGTTCTTGTATAACACTGAAAATTAGATTTACAGATAAATTTTGACTGTTATATTTTACGAAAAAACCCTGTTGTCATGTTAGCTCCCATGTCCCATTAGTCCCCCCTATATGTATTTTACTTAATATTTTTTATCTGTATTTTTTGTTACTGATAGCTTGAATTACAGATAACATGAAAAAATTTAATTCCCCTTTAGGTTCATGTTAACGAAATTTGACTGTATATGAAAATAGGTTTTATTTGTATATAAACATTATTTAGAAAAATTTGCCTTTGTGTGGTACATTTCAAAGCACAAAGAGCAACACCACAAGGCTCACAATAAGTTCGAATTAAGTTCTGATTCTAGATATTTTCATATACTTACTTCTGCCACTTATATATATATATTTTCAAAATAAAAGGTTCATAGATAATATCTGGAAAGACTGCGAACATATATAGTAGGTACTTTTATAACTCAGAGAGACTATCAGACTTAGTTCACTTCATTGAAAATGGCAATCCAAGTAACAATTGGGCTGAGGCCTCAAAGTGTTAAGCAAGCATTTATTTAATACACTGACATTGATTTCGGAATGACAGGCAGCTTTTGATGAAAATCACCTGACAATATTAGTAATACACCTCCTATTAAACTTGCATTATCTCGTAAGTCTTGGAGTGTTCTATTCAGTGCTTCCAAAGACTTTCTGTGGGTCATTGTGCTTTCATGCCAATGGCCCTGCACTTTTCAATATTTGTCCACATGTTGATGATTTTGTAATGCCACATACCAGAAATTCATGTTTAGCTACATTTAAAGGTAATTTTAATGCAGAATGTGCTGTTTGTTCACCATCCATAAGTGTAGCCACTATTCCTGATGATGCCAGGATGAGTACTATTTCTTTGTTTGTGCAAATTTTAGTTAGGATGCTGTTTCTTAAACTAATTAACTGTTTGGGAAATTTGATCCTTATAGTTATTGATCACGTATGATATATACACTACTATGGTTCTATACTCCATGAAGGATTAAAGAATTTGACCTCTTTTAATGTACTATGCCAGATCTTCAAATCCCTGGCTTTTAATTTATACAGCTCCAAGTCAAAAAATTAGAATAATAGAAGAAAAAAGCCATAGCACTAGTTTCATTCATCCGAGCTATAACTATAGCATTTTACATGATGAAAGTGTGTTTTAACTCAGAAACTCCTGTATACCATGTATTAGGTCATAATAATATTCGTTCCCTTCATTATGACCTTCATAAAACACACTTTCATCATGTAAAATGCTATAGTTATAGCTCGATTGAATGAAACTAGCGCTGCAGTTCACAACCAAGTCCAACAAATAAGAGTGAATTATGTCAGCCAGGTACCATCCGGAGAGCCTAACAGGTAAGGCATTGGCACGGCACGCCAAGTATCCAGATTCGATCCCTGGTCTGGACATTTTTCGCCCTGTTCGAATAAACGTCAACTGTGCTACTCCATCCTCAAATGTAATATTTTGACTTATCTATTTAGTCAAGTAAATAGATCTTGACTAAAATTCTATTTCGTCAAGAATTGTACTAAATAGTTGAATTAGTACAATTCAACTATTACTTGTTGAATTGTACTAGTAGTACAATTCAACTAGAGTTTAGAATTGTAGGAGAATATCTCCAAATTAATCTTTTCGTTAACGATTCATACCCTTCCAGGACCATCTGCAGTCATGCAAGCCCATACCATTACACTGGCTGTAAATTTCACTGATCGTTTCATGCAGTTCTTGCCATATGCTTCTTGCTTCATTCGTCATACACGGACACCTTGTTTACCATATGCTACGCAAAACACACTCTCATCACTAAACAATATCTTTTCCAGTTGTCCAAACCCCATAAAAGCATTTTTTTGCACCACTTCCCTCTCTCAATTTTTCTCTTTAATAGCATGAGGGGCTTTATCTTTGGTAGGAAATTGAAGTTTATGGAGACTTCTTAGTGTTGTAGATTCACTCACATCAACACCATGTTCTTTCCACTTTCGATACAAATATCTTACACTTCTAAAACAGTTTTTTTTAACAATACTCTTTAGATTTCTATCATCTCTCTGAGTAGTTTTTGGATTTCAGCTGTGATTCAGATGCTTGTTTTCACAATGTCCGTCATTAAAATATTGCTTTATTGCTCTCCTAACACTTGGTTGAGAACATTTTAAGTAATGGGCGATATATCGCTGATTACGACCTTTATGCAAATCAATGATACGATGTTTGTAAACTCCGTTATGTCGGATGTACAACCTATGTTTAACACAAAAGGAAAATGATGATGCAAAGCGCTTTTATACAGGGTGATCTTTTTTAAAGTGACAGTGTTTGGAGCGCCCTGTAGTGCGATCTAATAGCCGAAATGGCACCAAACTTGGTATTTAGACTAATCAAGACATGGGAAAAAGGATTCCGTGAAAAAAAAAATTAGCTCCAAAAATCGCCACTAGGGCATTTTGTGGCACTGCTGTAGCTTACAACAACGAGAATTAGCATAAAACACGGGTATTAAAAAAAAATGCAAATGTTGTGCACTGACAGCGCCAGTAATAGGGGCTATAAAAGCAATTAGTAGACAGCTCCAACAAATAATCTCAGCTGAAGTAAACAAGCTCTAGTGGACATGCCTCTCACGTTACCGGAACGTGTGTTACTGGTGAAGCTGTATTATATGAATCAATGTAATGCATCTGCAGCTCTTCGGGAATTTCGAACCAGAAAAAAATTACGAAAGGGGCCTTTATCGCTGAATGGTCTTAAGAAAATGATTAGGAAGTTCGAGGAAACGGGGTCACTGACCATTCGCGCTGGGAGAGGACATAAACAAGTATCAGAAGATGTAATAATTGATGTGGCAACTGCAATTGTCGAAGGATCGCAGGGAACCATTGCTGGTACTAGCAGCACCCGGGGTGTAGCTCAACAGTTGGACATGAATTATTCCACGGTATGGAGAGTTTTGCGGCGCGTTGTTGTATTTTACCCCTACAAAATCAGCCGCTTGCACAAACTGAAACCAAGTGATTATGATAAGCGAGTGACATTCGTTCTATCGTTTCTTGCCAGGGTAAAAATTGATGATGCTTTCCCATGGCACATTCTGTGGGGAGATGAGTGCCATTTTTATCTCAATGGGTCCGTAAACACACAAAATAGCTGAATTTGGGCTTCTGAGCAGCCCCACACCGTGCATGAAATCCCATTAAATTCCCCAAAAGTCACTGTTTGGTGTGGTTTCACAGCCAAATTCGTAATTGGGCCATTCTTTTTTGAGACCATCACTCCGACAGGACCCGAAACATGCACCATAAATGCAGAAAGGTACCACGAAATGCTGCAAATGTTTGTTATTCCACAACTTCAGCAAAGAAACTGTCTCCAACAGACAATCTTTATGCAGGATGGTGCTCCGCTTGACATAGTAATAAGGTAAGGCAGCTGTTGCGCCAAAACTTCACTGATGATAGAGTCATAAGTCGGAGTTTTCCAGTTGCATGGCCGTCTCGTTCCCCTGACCTGACACCATGCGATTTTTGGCTCTGGGGTTATTTGAAATCTCAAGTTTATGTTGGTGGAGTATCAAATTTTTCTATTCTAAAGGACAACATAACAAAGACAGTGCAGAATATTCCTCGTCATATGTTACGTACAGCTGTGGAGAACGTTATGCACAGAATGCACAGTGTTATTTCTGAGAACAGTGTTGACATTGAAGGTGGCCTAATTCCTCACCGGGGAAGTTAATGTAGTAAATAAACATTAATAATTTAACTGTATGATTGTATGTGTTAGTATTTTCTTTTCTCACATTTTATACATTGCAAAACGCCACAAAATGCCCTAGCAGTGATTTTTGGAGCTAAATTTTTTTTTCACGGAATCCTTTTCCTCATGTTTTGATTAGTCTAAATACCAAGTTTGGTGTCATTTCGGCTATTAGATCGCGCTACAGGGCACTCCAAACACTGTCACTTTAAAAAAGATCACCTTGTAATTTAAGAAGTCCGCAGAAGCTAATTTTATACTTAATTTATGCAACCTTCTGAACCAATCAGGAAAATTCATAAGTATTCTAATTTTTTTTAACCACCTATTTTAGTATTCTAATATTTTGAATAATGAAAATAATTTTACAAAAGTACAATATTCACTCAAAATTTAATCTTTTACGGTTTTAATTTTCTTTAATAACATGCAAAGTTATTAAAACATCAACCATTGTTCTTTTTCAATTGTACTACGCTGAAATAAAGCTAAATGCAATTCCAAATACAAATTAAATTAATTATTCTAAATTTTTGACTTCGAGCTGTAGTTAAACTTGATTTTGTGCAAGATCTTTCTTTACATCCTCCAATCATCTCTTTCTTAGTCTTCCAACACCCCCCATCAGTTAATTTTCCTTTGTACTTCTGCCATCATCCATTCATTAGGCTGAAATATCGGAGCATTGAATCACATAAAATTAAGAGACAATATTTAAAAATTAAACAATATTTTATTTTTTCGTTTACGGTTTTGCAATATAAAATTAAGTTTACAATAACAGCTGTTGAATCTTCCTGCTCAAGTATTTATTCAGTCGTCAGTTGCCTCAGGTAATGCTCAAATGCTAATCAAAAGTAATGGAAATTTGAAATCACCTAATAATTCCTTACAATTACAATAAATGTCTTCTTTTATTCATTTTAATACCAGCATAAAAGTATGTCCTATTATTAAAACAAAGTGTTTGGAGTATTTTTAAAATATTGACTTGGTTCAATTCACTGAAACAGTTTCTAAGCTAGAGTGCATTAAACATGCCACAAAAATATTACACTGTTTTTAATATTTTAACAGGTTTTGTATTAAACTTTCATTTATCTTCCATCCTTTATGCAATTCAAAAGCAAGTCTTCATAATGTAACTATTGAAAAAACAAGTGACTATATGTTGTTGCCCATCCAAGTCAAAGAAAGAGGCAGATACATATTTGCTATTGCACACTTTTTCGCAAGGGATTGAAACTAAACAATATATTTTTCAGAAAACACAAAAAATCATTTTCAAGCATGAAGGAAATTAATTTTCATGTAGAAAGAATCCTTAAATAATTCTAAATTTTTATAGCTAGGATCTAAAATAAGTGTTTTCCTTGTGATCTATATTACAACAGATTTTCTGAAGTAGACAATAGAGTTGTATAACATGATAAAATCCCAAAGTAATTATTTTTCTTTTTTTAAAGTTGTGCTTTTAATGATAGATTGGAAATTATTTTTCTGATTGAATTATGAAATCCCATTTCATGAGTTGTGTCACTTTATGAATACGTGTACTAAATGTTTGAATAAGCTGCTATATACACTGGTTATAAAAAAATTAAGGAAAAGTCACAAAATGCTAATTTTCAAATACGCGAACACTCAAAAGGAAATAATATAATTCGAGTAATTACTATCTCTACAACACAGCTAGCCCATATAACATCTCATTCATGTTGCACATGGTCACAAGTGTCACAGTGAAGCAAAAAAATAGGAAATTCCATACATCTCATTATGAGTCTCAAATGATCACTATATGTGACTCCACTGAGAAGTCAATGTGACTGCTGCTTTGTGCCGAGTCACCAGGTGACTTTACAATGAAGTTAAATTGTGACTCTCATGTGACTGTCATTTTGAGACTCAATTTCATAGTAATCAGGAACGTTGCATTATGATAAGTCACCAAATATCATATTATAGTCACATTGAGACTTTTACCAAAAGAGCACAATAGTGACTTCACAGTAGTCTCTCTGTCACCTGAAAGTCATCATGTAAATTTAATGTGACATTATTTGGTAACTTATCACAATGCAGCGTTCACGATGACTTTGAAATTGAGTCTCCAAATGAGAGTCACAATGTAACTACTTTGTAAAGTCACACGGTGACTCGTCCCAAAGCAGCAGTCACAGTGACGTCTCAGTGGAGTCGCATATAGTGATCATTTGAGACTCATAATGAGATGTATGGAATTTCCTATTTTTTTGCTTCACCGTAGTGACTGTGAGATTTGTGACCATGTGTGACATAAATGAGATGTTATATGGACTAGCTGTGTTGTAGAGATAGTAATTACTTGAATTATATTATTTCCTTTTGAGTGTTCGTGTATTTGAAAATTTGCATTTTGTGACTTTTCCTTTATTTTTGATAACCAGTGTATATATTGCAGTTAATGAAGTCTATTATTTATGTACAGTCAGCAGCTCTCCCCCCCCCCCCCCCCCCACAAAAAAAGTTGCTCTGTATTTTATTACCAAATTGATCCACAGAAAAATGAAAATACCCAATTTATTGAAAATTATGTCTTTTTAAAGTGTATGTTAAAAAAATAACCTTAAAGGGCAGTTTTCATGCTGAAATTGTAACAAACTTTGAAATTTTCAATACAATAACGGATTTGGACATCATATTTGGATTTTTTGACAAATTTTATTTTTATCAAATGGGAAATGGAATCATTCATTGAAGTAGTTTAGAAATTACTGTGATTTAAAATTTTGAACTCCTAATGTTAAATTCTTTTTCTAATAATTCAAAACAAGCTGTAATACTGAGAGTATTTTAAACGTAACTCAAGAACTGATTGCCGAAATGAGATATAATTTTGCATTTGCATCACTAAAGCTTCTAGATATTGATTTCTGTGTAAATTTTGGTACTTGTTAGTTATTCCGTCGACCAATTTCGGCAAATTATATAAATCACCAAACCACTTGCCAAATTATACAAATTGACATAACTTTTATTTTAAATAATGAAAGAACAAATATATTAGTACAACATTAATAAAAATACAAATAAATCGTCGGAATAAAATCACTTGAGGACATAAACACGTGTTGTCAAGTGAATGTGACATTTACGATCAACCATTATTGGCCTTTAATCTTACAATTTGGCGACAGTAATTTGGTCGACGGGATAACTAACAAGTACCTAAATTTTTAGATGTCACATTTTTTTTTTTTTTTTTTAAATTCATTTCAATACATATATTCTTTTAAATAAATATTCGTAAAAAATGTGATTTATAACCTATAATATTTTAAACAAAAATCAATTTCTAGAGGCTTTGAAAATGCAAATTCAAAATCACAGCTCATTCTAGTCAAGTAATTTTTGAGTTATGCTTAAAAAGTTACAAGCATTGCAGCTATTAAAAAAATAAGTAAAATAACATTAGGAGTTCTGAACTTTAAATTGTAATAAATCTAAACTAGCCCCCTAAGCTTATTTTGAGATATATTTCGTATGAAATACTACCTATTGCATTCTCCCCTACGTTGGAATTTCTGAAAAATTTTTGCAGATCTACACCAATCATGACCCCTAGAACCCAAAACCATCCTCAGTAAAAAACTATATATATATATATGTATGTATGTCACTTCTGGACACGATAACTTCCATAATTCTGCACAAATCTCATCCAAACTGATACATAAAATCTCACTCAAGTTCGCTAATGGGCAAAATCGGGCGAAGGAGATGGAAATAGGGAGGGGTTTTGTGAAAACCGAAAAAAATCCATAACTTCTTAATTTTTGTACATATCAAATCAGTTTAAAGTTTTTATTACTTCTAAAAATTGGCCAAAAATTTTAGTATCACAGATTTTTGATAAAATTAAAAATGGGCTCAAGGGGTGCAAAAAATAGGGTTTTAGGAGAAAAAAATTCATAACTTTGCCAATTCTCAAGATATCAAATCCTATTAAATTTATTATAAAGCTTCTTAATATTATCTACAACTTTTATATTGACAAGTTTTTTATAGGACCAATTTGTATCACAAAAAAAAAAAAAAAAAATTAAAAACAAAAAGGGGGAGTTAAAAAAGAAAAAATCCATAATTTCGTCAATTCGCAAGATATAAAATCCGCATGAATTTATTATATATCTTCATAATATTGTCTACAACATTTATATTGACAAGTTTTTGATAGGACCAATTCTTACAGCAAAAACAAATTAAAAATACATAGCAGTTAAACAAAAAAAAAAAAAAAATCATTAATGGTGTATTCAAATCCGAACTGCTTATTTTCTGACTCATTTTTAAGGGCGATTCCGTGCAGAGAGTCACACACGTAACACAGGCTTTAATTTTCAATTATTTATTAAATTTTAATTGTGATTTTAGGTGGTATGGTAAATAAGTTATTACCATATTTTTTGGTTTAAATGTGTGGAAATAAAACTCACAGAAAGATATCATTTAATTTCATACTCAAAATGTGCTTTTTTTCTGAAGTAGAAAAAAAGCACATTTTGAGTAATGAAATTAAATGATATACTTCTGCGAGTTTTATTGCCACACATTTAAATTTAAAAATATGGTAATAACTTATTTACCATACCACTTAAAATCAGAATTAACATTAAAATTTAATAAATAATTGAATAAATGAAAATTAAAGCCTGCATTACATGTGTGACACTATCCATGGAATCGCCCTTAAATTCATTTTTGCTCTCAAACACATCTAGTTGGTAGATTCTCTTATTCAGAAACTATATAATGTACCGTAATGATTGATTTTTTGATAGAGGCAGAATATATTTCATAAAATGATGTCAAAGTGGGCATTTTGAACCGAATTTCCCGAAGCTATTGTGTTAGAAACGAAACATATTGTCCTGCTGAGAAAATAATTGTTTATAAATCAAATTTTAATTAATTGAATGAAAAATAAAAACACAGATTGCTTATAAATCTCTTCAAAAATCACGTCAGTAAGGTTTATATTTTTTCTATTAAAAATGAATCTGAAAATGTGCCAGAAAATTTCGAGGAGTTGAGCATAGAAAAGTATTTTTTTTAAATACCGCCTTAACATGATTCTGATAAAACAAGAAAAATGAAATATTATATAAAAATATTAAATAAATTAATGAAAATTATATAAAAATGAAATAAAAACTTGTCAAAAGCAGCCAGATAAAATTGTTAAAGTGGGTTTATCTCTAATTATGATTTAGTTTTTGTTGGTGAAATTTGTATACTTAACTTCGAAATCTACCTTCGCCTGTAGGCCGTGCCGGCAGGGATTTTATTTAACATACATTTACAGAATACATAATTCCCAATCAAATGGCTATGTTTGTTTTCCTGTATGTGTTCTATTTGGCCATAATTTTTTTTTTTTCGTTTTTGAGAGAGAGACTGTATATAGTTTCCTTTTGTCTTTATGCAGTGTTTATATTCTTTTTTTTTAACCATTTGGAAAAATGGTTGTTGTCCTCGTCAGGGTAGGAAATCAAAAGCATATCTGAAGCTTTTTATTGGTTTAATCCGCATTTTATTTGTTTTCTGGTTGGTCTATACAGCAATCTGTATTTCCCTTTTAGTTTCAACAGAGATGGATACTTCTGTTGCCACCCTGACAAAAAAGTAATAAAAACTACAAAAAAAATTAATAACTCAGAAACAAATTGAGATACAGCTTTCAAACAAATTGCATTTAAAAGTACATTTTTTTTCTCTACACTGCTGTAAAAAGTAATATTCTGGGATATTTAGAAGTTTAAGAATGAAATTTCATTTAAAATGGGTCATCAGATTTCCTTCCATCGTTAGATTTCTTGGAAATCTGACGATGGAAAAGCCTTTTCCCGAACAGCCAATGAAATGCTTGGATAATACGTAAGTTTCAGGTAGATAATACGCAAGGTTCAGGAAATCTGAGGAGTCTCAGGCAATTTTTACGTGTAATAACACTATTAATGTTTAATTCATGGCATACGTAATGTATGATCAACTCCGTGCGATTTTTTATGTCGTAAATTTTAGTCTTTGAAAAAATCATTTTCCAAATGGTCGTTGTAATTTGTTAAATTGCTTTTTTTTCCGCTATTTTTTATTGTTATTGTAAACTTAAACTTTGTACTCATACATTTAAATCAGTCATATTTTATAATTTTATTTATTTCCTCTGCGTTTTACTTTTGAAAATCAGAATATTTATTATAGAGTGAAAGTTTTTTTTTTTAAAAAAAAGAACCGCATTAACACGTTGACTGCAGTTTCTTTAGACTTTATCTGTGCTGACACTGTTCTGAATCGTACTAAGAAATAAAAAAAGTTTCTTTTCACGTATAATTTGTTTATATTATAAAGTATTTTTCCAATTTCCGCATCCTTTTTGGGAAATGGAAGGTGTTGACATCCACATTAGAAAAGGTAATCTTCTCATAATGCGGCTGTCGATAGCTTTTTTTTTTTATGTAAAAGTTACTAACAATTTTGCAATAAATGGCAAAAGACTTTATGTAGAATACATTTATTGTATTTTTGCCCCTTGGTAATATTCAACTAAAAATTATTAATTAGGCGTCTAATAAAATAAACTAGAACAAAATTATTTCTGTTTTAGTACAAATATACGAAAAAAATTGAAAAAATAACAGTAATTTCAGGCAGGTGGCAAATACACTTTCTTGAACACTTCTATACGCATGAATCAGTGCAATGTTCTTCAAATATGCTAGATGATTGGGGATTGATTTGATGATTACAGTAGCCATGCTGCATCAGGGAACATGAAGGGGTGTTGTCAAACCCACAGTCAATGTTAGAGGACTCTTCATTCTCTTGAAAACACCCATTCACTAATCTTAATGCTATGGGCAGATTGTTTTCGAATATCTCGTTTAAATTTGAATATTTTTAAACAATTTTTTTTGTTGCAAAGGATAGCTAAGCTTGATCTCTAATAGGGCCATTTTGTACTTTTTCGATTTTGGTTGCAGATTTTTTTTAATAATAAAGGTACTTTCGGTTTCGAAACCGATTCCAAAAGTACCTTTATTGAAAAAAAAAATCTGCAACCAAATTCAAAAAAGTAAAAAATAGGCCTATTAGAGATCAACCTCAGCTATCCTATGTAAACAAAATCATTTTAAAATATTAAAATTTAAACGCGATATTAAAAAACAATCTGACCATAGGATTAACATTAGCGAACGGGTGTTTTCAAGTGAGTGAAGAGTCCCCTTAAGAACCTATCTTTGTGGAATCCAATAGTCATTTTTAAAACGAACAATTGATGAAAAACAATAACACAAATGCCTGTTTCCAATGATGCAGATGTTCAAAATTCATTTTGGAGCAGGAAAAAAGATAAGAAAACAAATCATTCGCCCCCACCCCCCCTCAATTTTAGAGCAGCAAAAAGTGATTTTAGAGCAAGCTGAAATTTAAATATTAAATTTCTCCACCCAACAAAGAAAGAAATTTATAAACTATAAAGTCTCTTTATAATGATAAAATTGTTAATTTATAATTCATAACAGAAAGAGGGTTGAACAAATCCTTTTTGTTTCTTTAAAAACCCATCTAAAAAATACATTATGTATTTTATTGGTATCTTTTTTACAACTAAATAAAAAAATCTTTGAATATGTTAAAGATATACAAACTGACCCTTTTAGTGTTGTCTGCCTACATTAATACAAATAATAGGAATTGTTACTGAGCTACCTATCTTGAACTCGTAGAATGAAACAAAATTGGAAATGTATATTGTTGAATTGAAATGTTCATTTGATAAAAGTCGAAAGGAATAAAATGGCCTTTATTGATAAAGATAGTTTTCCAAATTTTAAAATTTTACATTTATCTTTCCTTTAATTTTCAACATCTTTCTTATGAAGGTATATATAAATATTATACAGACATACAAACAATAAACCCAACTGGAGTGAAAAATTAGCCAGAGCCAGGAATCGAACCCGGGACCACAGTATACAAGACTGCTGCTCTAACCACTGAGCTACTCCGGCCGATGCCTGAGTCTGCAATTTCTCACTAATAAACTATGTTGGGGAAGTCACCAGGATACGATAGCCTTGGATGACCGGACGACGATGAATAGATTTTACTATTACATCGATCTACGATAATTATAATAAAACACTCATACTACAATATATAATAAAACACACATAAATAACGCCTGCATTCAACAGTTAAAGGTATATATAAATATTACACAGACATCACTCCAGTTGGGTTTATTGTATTTATTGTTTGTATGTCTGTATAATATTTATATATACCTTTAACTGTTGAATGCAGGCGTTATTTATGTGTGTATATGTGTTTTATTATATATTGTAGTACGAGTGTTTTATTATCTTTCTTATGGTTTAATTTCAAAGAAGATAAACATGTATTTTCCCCATAAGGTGAAAGGATAATGTTCTATGACTTTTCCTAATGGGGAAATTCTAAATAAAATATGGTACAAAGGGATAAATAGAAATTTCAAGAGGAGAAGGTGAAGTGAATACTTTTAATAATTAATAAATAGAACAGAAAAAACTTTTATGGGCTCCCAAATGGTTCCCCTTTTTTGAAAATGGTCCCCTTTTGTGCATTTTGGTCCCTTTTCTGTGGCTGGAAAACATTTACTAATGTGGAAAAATCGTCACAAAAGTTCAATATTGTGTTTTACTATAACAAGCTAAACATTGTAACTGGAATTCTTTCATGAACGTCAAAAAATTGCCGCACAATGTGAAAATATGTTAAAATACGCATTGAAAATCTCATTAAATATCCCTAAAAATTCAAGTTAGAGGACAAAATTTGACTACATTAAGCTAGAAGTTTGAAACCGAACTTCAAAACATCGCCATAAAATGTAAAAAAAGAAAAGAAAAGCAAAAAAATTGCTATAGGAATTCAATTTTATTGAAAACAGGACAAAATTTAATAAATTCTGTGAAAAGATTGAAACTGGTATCCTTTTATGAATGTCAAAAAATCTCATAAAAATTTCAAAAATTGCTGTAATTAAGCTTTATTGAAAAGAGGACAACATTTGCTGAATTGGGCTAAAAAATTTGAAACTGTATCCCTTTTACTAATGTGAAAAAGTCACTGCATAAAAATCGCTAAAAATTCAGAAAATCAGAGATGTCAAAATGTACTATAGTATGGTAAAAACATTGTAGCTGGAATTTTTTCACAAATGGGGTGAAAAAATCCTTGCACGATGTGGAATTTTTTAATCATTAACAATTTAAACCAGAGGATGCAATCATGGAAAGACAAAATTTACTACATTAGGGTTAAAAGTTTGAAACTGAATTTCTTTTATAACTGTCAAAATATCACTGCAAAATGCCAAGAATCAATGAAATAATTGCGAAAAATTTAAAAATCACAGTATAAATTCCAAATAAACTTTTTTGTAAGCAGGACAAATTTACTACATTCTACTAAAAAATTTTAACCAGATTCCTTTTACAAATTTGGAAAAATTACCATAAAACATGAAAAAAGGCTAAAAATTACATTTAAGAAAACTACTCAAAGTCCAAAAATTAGCTTCTAAGTGCATAACATACAGCTACCTTCTTGCCAAATTTTATAGCTCTATGTGCAGTGATCTCGTCACCACAAAGACACATTGACAAACCTCTGTCTTTATTAGATTAATTTTTAATACAATTATTCAATTGGTAAATAAATCATATCAGTTGTAAATTTCTAAATGAGGGAAAAAAGTCTTGGCTGGAGCTGCCAATGCTCTACCTACTGAGCCATCCCGGACAAATCTGGAGAACAAATTCATTCAGCTAACCCTAATGTTGCCATACTATGCTTTCTCCGATGAACATTATAGCTTATTTCAGCTTTTGTTGGCTAGTACGAAGGAACTAAATTTTATGTTTGAGATTAATAATATCTAATCAATAGTTAATCTAATTTTAATACTCAACAGGGTGCTGTTTGTTATGTTGTGCTTTTTTAGCTTACAGACTATCAAAGCCTGAGAGCTAATGTGCCCACCGGTTCTGTATGTACAGTCGTGGGGGAAAAAAAGTAAACACCCCTTACTAACTCCTCACCAAATTATCATAGACGAAAGTTACAGGTACCGAACGATTCGAAATAAAGTCTACTTTTAAATGATGTATATGACATTTTCTTAGGGGGCCATCTACATATTAAAACGAATCCAAACTTCATTTTTTTAAATGGCAATACCCAATTTTAACGAGACATTTAAAATCTTCGGTTCAAACTATGCCTAGACACCAAATTTCAAGTCATTTGAATGATAAGTTTTTGAATTATAAACATTCAAAATTTAGTACTTCTAATGTTAAATTACATTTTCATATTTTTATTTATATCTCCTGAAATTCTGCTCCTAATGTGCTAATTTTTTTTGTAGCAATGATACTAATATACCCAAACATAAATATGCTGAATTTGCTATAATTTTATGAAATTAATATTCGAAAAAATTATGAATTGCAACCTACAATTTTTTGATGGATTTAGATTTATTAAGTCCTGCTTTATTGAAATCCAAAATTTCACATTTTTCTTCAAGTAGTTTTCAAATTATGCTTAAAAGACGGCAAAAGGATGGTTAAAGGGGCGGTCTATGATAGAAGTGAGCAGATATTTTGAAATTTATTCTGCTGTCCTGTAATCTAACAGACTTCATTGACTCCTTGAGTAGAGCGTAAGGAGCCTTGATCAAGACTCTCTCTTGGTTAACAATCGAGTACAGAACTTCAATTTGAATACGGCCCTTAAAATACGCTCGTTTTAAAATAATTAATTTCTCTAAAACTTATGGTACAAATTGCATAAAAATTTGTTTTTAGGCTAATTGAAGGGTGTAGAGTTCATTTATGCTGTCAGAATTGTGTACTGCTATTGCAAAAAACAAAGTTTTCAGTCAAAACATTAGTTTTAATATGTAGATGGCCCCCTAAGCAAATTTTATATACATCATTTGAATGTAGACTTTATTTCCAATCGTTCGGTACCATAACTTTCTTCTACGATAATTTGTTGAGGAGTTAGTAGGGGGTGTTTATTTTTTTTTTCCACGACTGTACATAATGCGATAACTCTTGATAGAAATATTCAATTTGCTTCAAAAAAATTTTCTAGGTTCATTCTGATAACGTGCTTCCCTGATTAGTTTTGGGGGTTCATTGGTTAAACATAAAGGGGGAACAGGGAGCTAATCCACCCCCCTCCCTTAGATAAATGTGTTTTTCGTGCAGAATTATCAGATTTTTTTTTTAAATTTTGGTATACCGGTATATTCTGATAATGAACTTCCCTGATTAGATTTGAAGGTTCATTGTTTAAGTCTAAAGGGGGGCATGGGGGCCAATACCTCCCTTAATTTAGATAAATGGGTTTTTCTATCCGATTTGCTTCAAACTTGGTATACCGTTTATTTCGATAAGGCACTTCCCTGATTAGATTTGGAGGTCCGTAGGTTAAGTATAAAAAGGGGGGGGGGGACAGGAATATAATCCCTCTTAATTTATTTTTATAGGTCTTATTCTTTTAAATAAGAGTATAATATATAATTAGTGTGAATAGCCCGTGAGCTCAATACCATCAGTTTAACTGGACACTTTTCTTTTTATTTATTCACTGATCACTGTTACTCCATGCTAAATTCAAAGAAATGCAGTATACTTTGTAATTGCTAGTGTACAACTCTGTTAACAACTGATTTGATATTTTCTTCAATGCCTTAATTTTTAGTGTTTATATTTTTTTGCAAATAATTTTTTTTTTTTTTGCTGTTATAAATATTAAGGGGAGACATCAGTGAAATTCTTTGAAAAAAATATTTTTTTTTTATTGGCTTAAAAAATTCTTTGAATCTTTCTGAATCCATTGGTATGCCCAGTTTTTTTTCTGACCATTAGAATTAATTGTAATAATTCAAGGGAAGACAAGACTGGGATGCCACACCTACTCACACTAAGGGAAGACACGATTGAGACGCACATCCACTCACATTAATTTTAACTATATGTAACTAAACTTTATCTAAGTGTTTATATATACTTTAATTTATGTGTTTGATAAAACACTGGAAGAACTTCACACAAATTAGAAGTGTTTAAGTTTTGTAGCTTTTCGAAAAATTGTACTTTTCAGCTAAAAATCCTAACAACTCCTAAAGTACTTGAGTGATTTCGATAAAAAAAATTTTGTTGGTAGAGCATAAATATAAGATATGTGGTAGACAGTTTTAAAATTTTTTAATTAGTTTCAGAAAAAAAAACATTTCTGAAAATAGAAAATTTCTGAAAAATTGCCATTGCTCTAAAATAAGAAGTTTTAGTCGCAGAAAAAAAAAAACTGTCTACCATAAGTCTTGATCATTATCCAGTGAATAGGGATTCAGAATTTCATCAAAATTGGTCTGGTAGTTTCTGAGAAAACAGGTCTTAAAGCTTGCATTTCCCCCTATGATTGCACCCATTCTTCTCTTCCCTCAAAAACACTTTTCACCTTGTCATTTTGTAACACAAAGTTCAAGTTCAAAAAATACAAGTCACAGTTCAACAAGATACAAAAAGTTGGCTTCTTTTGATTGAACAATAAGAAGATTTTAAAAAAGTGTCTAAACAATTGACTGACTATCGACACTCTCAACACCTGTTCTGTGGATACGTAATCAGAAAACTAAATTTGTCATTTGCAAAGAGCAAGAATTGTGAATATTTGTCTTTCGGATCTCCTGAAAAATCATATTTTTCAGGTAAAAATTCCATTATCTCATAAAGTACTCAAACGATTTTGATATAATTTTTTTTTTTTTTTTTGTGGTAGAGTATAAGATAACAGCATACATATGTGGTAGACAGTTTTTAAAAAATTTAATGAAATTTCTGAAAAATTGCCATTGCTCTAAAATAAAAAGTTTTAGTCGCAGAAAAAGACTGTCTGCCATAAGTCTTGAGCATAATTCAGTGAATATGGATTCCAAATTTCATCAAAATCAGTCAGGTATTTTTCGAGAAAACAGGTCTTAAAGCTTGCATATTTCCCATAGGATTGCACCCAGTGTTGTCTTCTCTTAATAAAGCATCAATTTAAATTAAAAGCTCTTTTAAGGAGAATTGTCAGTGTGAGTACTGAATATTGGAATATTTCCCATCTTCTTGCAGTAGAAAGCTGAGTGTACTTTTTAGTGACCCATCTTTATAAAGATAATGAATTAACATATTTTTGGGAGTATTTTTTAAAAATTTGCTTGCATATTTAGGAAAACTCAGTGCAGTATTTTTAGACATGGTCCCCAAAGTCCTCTTTAAAAAAAAAAAAAAAGGTCCCCTTTCCCCCTTTTAGGAGACTAAAATGTGTTGGGAGCCCTGAAACTGAAAAAAAAAAAAATGTATACTGGGAGGGGGGGGGGGGGTGAGGGCAATAATTTTAAAGGAAGAGCAAAAATAATTTAGATGATTGAATATTTATTTGCTAAAGAGGTGGAAGTAGAAATTATTTAGGGTGGAATTTAGTAATATTACATTTGCTACAATAAAGTAACAATTAGATCCAGGAAGAAAAACAGCCAAACTGTATAAAATAGGAAAAAATTTTCCCCCCTCCCTCCTAGAAGAAATCTAGAATATCTATATATATTTTTTTTTCTTTGGAGGAGAGACAAAGGAAAAGAATGAAAATTTAGATGAAATTTCTAAAGTGGTAATTGCCAAACTGTACAAGATTATCACCCCTGTGATATTAGCTATCCTGTAAAGTTTGTTTTTACTTATAATAAATCTTATTTCAAATGAAAAACAAATTTCAAAGTGATTGCTTAAAAGGCGCAAAGGCCAACATAGTGAAAAAGATTCCAAGCCGGGACTCGAACCCGGGCCATCAGTACTGACGGCCCGGGTTCGAGTCCCGGCTTGGAATCTTTTTTCACTATGTTGGCCTTTGCGCCTTAATCACTTTGAAATTTGTTTTTCATTTGAAATATTGTATGCAAGGAGAATGTTTCTCTCTGGAATAATTTCCATGTATTAAAAAAAAAATTATAATAAATCTATATGTAATTTTGTACCCCCATGCACCTGGAAAGAGGTCTCAGAGAACAAGTAGCTATAGATGTGTCTCTTATATTCTTACCTTACAAAAACAGTATAACAGATTTCAATTATGGATTTTTTTTTTCATTGTATCATGTAGTAAAACACAAAAAAATTTGGCTTTATAGATGTTTGAATATTCTTGAGCTAAATTTCTACAATTGGTAAACAGTGATCATTGTGCAATCACAGTAAAGTTATTCACTTTTCCCCCACTAAGAAACAAAATTTTTTGCAGTTCTTCACAATATACTTGAAAACAGACGTTTTTGTACAAGAAATGAATATTGATGCAATCAATGCATGTGCATCCTTGATTAGAAATTGATAATTTTTAGGTAAATTTTGCCAAGAAAATTTATTAACTATTTTATTATTTTTTTTTTATAAAGTTTCTTCTGTAATAAAATAAATACAAATTTTGTGATAACTTTATGTTAAAAATTTATGGTACATTACAGAATTTTTAATAAATTCCAAGTGCATCTCTTATCCAGAAAGACTGAAAAAGGTCATTAAAATAGGAATAAATATAATCAATTATAGAAACTAACCTCCCCCCCCCTTTTTTTTGTTAATAACCCAAAGCTTGCTATTACAAATCAGACTGAAAAGGTTGAAAAGTTTGACTAGATGTCCTGATGCCACACAGCTTCAATTTGATAGTTACTGAAACACTAGCATATACAAGACAAATGTGCACATTAAATCTGAAGGATGGGAAATCTTGCTGTGAAGTTACTTAATAAGTGAGATATATGGTACCAGATTTCTCACCCTGACTAATACACATTAATTGGCAAATGGTCCATTATTAACAAAACAACAATGAAAAATTATAAAAAAAGAACACAAATTTATTGGTTTAATAAATATAAAATTTACATGATTTAACAAAATGAATGTATGTAACATTTCAAGAAAATTTTTTTCACTGGTTTTTTCATAAAAAGAGTAAAATATTTTTGATTGAAAACATTTTACATGATTCAGGTTCAATATCTTAATGAAAGAACAACACAACAATAATTTATATACATAGTCACACCATAGTATTTAATATGAGAATTAATAAAAAATACGGAATACTGAGAAAAATACATGAGTGGTGTGATTTTAAAATAAAATGCATTTAGAAATATACACAAACTTTGCTTTGATCAATCTACATATCACTGGTTTAGTGAATGACACGCAAAACAATAACAGTGGATCCTTGAAAGTTTAACAGTATATGCATCTAAAATAATGTTTTAAAGACAAAATATTTATGTATTGTTTATCTTCATAATTTCTTTTAATATCATTTGTTGCATTGAATTTTTGTAGTCTCTTAGCATGTGAAATAACAACAAGGAGGGTACTGTATATCAAGTAATTCTGAGTGGAGACATAGTTTAACTTAGGATGCTACGTCATCTTTTGCAGTTAAACAAATCTAGACCTACATTCAAACAGAAAACTGGTCCACTACAAACTTTTAAACATGAATTTGGATTTGAACTTGACATTTCATGTCTAGTAGCCAATGCCATAACCATTAAACAATCAGACTACAGAACAGATTTATTTATTTTACAATGCTTCTTATGGGAAAATTCAACTTGAAAACTGAATAATGTCGAATTCAGACATTTCCTTCATCCCCTTCCTCCAGGTAGGATTATTGAGTTTCAATAGGGGTAAAAAGGAATTTGCACTTCTGGACCAATAATAATAAAAAGCACTATCTCTGATACTTTTCAGATAATAGGGGGAAGGAGGTCCAAATCAACTCCTGAATTCATCAATGAAGCTGAAGCACCCCTTTCAGAATAGGTGTTTGATTGCTGAGGATCCACTGTATCTAAAATAAATTAAGTAAAATTTGCAAAATATGGCTATAAGTGATGTTAAATGAGCCTGCTCAAAGCTGTTTCTTTATAAAGAATAGCATTTAAGCTTCGGTGTTTTTTTTTCCCAACAATAGTATACACTGAATAAATTTAAAATTTTAGAGCTACGTCAAAAAATATTTGAATATATATATTTTTTAATTTGTAAAACTTATTACTGCTGCAATTTATTTTATTGAAATGAAAGTCTATGTATATATGATGTATATAGTTTAGGAAGCCAGAGGCTTATTTAGCAAATGAAAATTTAAACAATTCTCAATATGTATACATATGTTTTCTTCAATATTTTTTAAAGAAATAACATTATTATTTGAAATATATTATTTAAATTACAGAATCTAAGAGTTAAAATGTTTTAAATAAATCTTCATTTTCTAAATCAGCCTCTGGCTTTCTAAACTATATGCATCATATATGCATAAATTTTTATTTCAATAAAACAAATTGCAGCAATATAAAGTTTTATAAATTTTGGAAAAAAAAAAAAAAAAAAAAAAAAAATTATTTTTTTTATTTATTTTGGTTTAGCTCTAAAATTTTAAATTCATTCAATACATACTAATGTAAAAAAAAAAAAAAAATCAAAAGTTAAAAGCTATTCTTTAACAAGATAGCCTTAAGCGAACTCTCTTAATATCACTTATAGCCATATTTTTCTTCTTTTACATAATTTATTTTAGACAGATATTTATTCAATCACAAAATGAATTTCAAAATAATATTTATGATTATAAAATGTAACATGAAGGGTCAGAGGGAAAAATGATGATAGTCACAAATTAGCTATTAATCATTATTTTTCTTTACACACATGGACAATGTATCTTCAACTGTGCTTTTCAAAGGATTACACTCATTTTTGCCTTATAATGCAAGGAAATGATATAACATGCCAAACTATAGTATGCCTCTCAAACTATCAGATGGTACTGTCACTGCAATTTTCCCCAAAATGGACTATCATTGTTTTTCTTGGCCCTTCATAGGCTAAAATGATAATTAATATTTTGTAGTCAACTCTTATTTCAATTTACATTAGATTAACAAGACCTGGCACATAATGTGTGAAGTGCACAATGCATGCGGGCACCTTAAACAGAGAGGGGGCACTTTCAAATCTTTTATAAAGGGAAAGACATTTTGGTAATCTCAGAAAAAATTAAAAAATGTTTTAGAAAATCGAGAAATTTTAATATATAAAATCTGTGGAGACTAAGCATCAAATGCAATATTGTTTTTATGAAGCAGAGCTAGTAAAGAGCTACAAAAATCTTCCAAACAGATCAGAGCATTAGTATCAATTTATGTACTTTATAATTAAGTAAATTGGGCTATGAATTATCTTTTAATTTTGTAAAATACTTTGTAGTTAAAGTATGTATTGGTTTCATAAGGGTAAAATAATTCACATTAAGAAGCATTTTTATAGAGGAATAACAGTTCATTCTTTATGAAATATATTATATTTGAGTGAAGTAAACCACTGTAATGATAAGTTTCTAAAATTGAACAATTTTAAACTCTGTTACAAATTAGCCATCCAACAAGATAGAGGAATTGTTGCAATCAAAGGACATGGAGGAAAACCAACAATAGGTGCATTGAAATAGTAACTGAATTTCTTATTCCTCATATCATGGTGCAATGCACAAACTTAAAATTTGGAAAGTGTTACATGATTTATGCATAAATATTTCTTTTATTCTTTCAAAAGGTGCAATAAAATTTTTTGCACTCACTTCAGAAAATCCATGCACCAGCTCTGGATATAACATTTGAACAAGTTTTCAGAAAATCCATGCACCAGCTCAGGATATAACATTTGAACAAGTTTTCTTTTGACAAATTTCATTGCCATGCATATAAATGTTTTCAACTAAAATTTTTGCTTATGAGACTGCATGTTTTATTAGGATACAATTGATACTTTTGTCAATTTATTAATTTCACTTGGTTGATGTATTTTTAAAATATATATAGTTTTCAATTGCGTTGAACATGTTATGTTGTTATCAATTTATCGACTTAAGGGGAAAAAAAATACTAATTAAAATGTAAATCATATGGTAATTAAATTTATTAATCTTATAAATATTTATGGATAAACTACTATACATATGGCAACGAAGTTTGTTCAATGGACCTTAGAGGTTTTTAAATAAAACTGATGCAGTTTACATAAAACATAATAGAAAGGAGTTTCACAAATATTAGAAATAAGAATTTGTGAATTATAGAACATTGGAAATTTAATGCAAATGCTTATTAAATAGAGAATTAACAATGTTTTAACATATAGAAAAATAAGTACAGCCTCATTCACATCTCAAGTCAAGAACTGAAAGTTATGTAGTTAACTAAATATTGAAGACTTTGCTAAATACCAATATTTTATAATAACTCACTGATGTTATAAAATAATGAAATTATGACAAGAAATTGAAAGATTATTTATTACACTGACTTGCAGCTATTAACCCACTATCAACAAAAGTAATTTATTTTCATATATTATTTTACATACAATTTCACTATTTATTTTATCATTTTAATTAATTTAATGAATATTAAAAAATAATTATTGAAAATTAATCATTTACTTCTAAATAATGACAACAAATAAAAGCACTAATGTGAGAAAACTCTCACATTGTTTTTTTTTTTTTTTAAATTGTGTATGTAATTTTGCGATCAACATTTTTTGATGACGATCAACATTTTTTGATGACGTACAGCATTTCCTCCTTACAGACACTCATAGTTAGTTATTGAGCCTACTATGGCATAGCGTTTGCTAGTGGCTATGATTCAGCTATGTTTTGCCTTGCACTGTCACATGTGTGAATTGGAGTATTTTTCCTCTTCCATTGGAGATTTAAACATATGGCTTTAGGTGTGTTTTGATTCAGCTCTACCATATCATGACTTATTTTTCGTTCCAAACTTATTCATTTGTTTCCTAAAATTTTCATCATTGTTTATTTATCAAATAATTTTAAATTTATTGTTTAGGCACACTTTGCTCCCTAATATACAAGCATTTAACCTAATGCCACTAAAAATCCAGTTAGAATTTGATTTGATGATGTATCTGAAGTCAGCATGATGTAGTAGTTTTTGTTTGGCTTCCGGCAGCAAGACTCAGAGTGCGAGTTTGCATTAATATGCTGTTGCTGAGTTTTTAAAATAGTTTCTTTTAAAGATTTCATCTTTTGTGCTAAATGGGCCTTGCCGTGAATTGATGATGTGATTTTTATCTTTTTGTAAATTATGAAAAGCAGGCTTTTTATTTTAAAGCTTTCATTTTATCTCAAGATATTAACTGGAAAATTGCCAACTATAACTTTGTGCTTTAGAATCTACAAAATGATTCTCTGTTTAATTTTTTTTTTTTTTTTTTTTTTTTTTTTTGGTTAATCAAGAAGGCAGTGACCAAGGTGGAATAATAATTCACTTCCAATTTTGATTTTAATAAATATGATTTATACTCAAATTAAGTCTTCATTTCCTGCCTATTTTTATTGCTTACCAAGATCCATTAAGTAAGATGCAATTTAATTATTCCATTCATTATTCTTCTCTCCTCAATAACAAATGACCAAAAAGAATGCAATTAATTGCTTGTGTTGCTGATTTGATGATTTTAAAGATAAATTTGCAACATTATTTTAAATTAAATTCTATGTGATCCATATACCAGTTCCATTATTTAAAATGGCAACATTTATAATTACAACCAAATAATAAGTTTAGAATATAAAGCCATTCAAACATATATTGTATTAAGCATTCACAACCTTTGAATCAAACTTTGACCTTTGGCTGATAATTTGCAATGGGTTCTCTCTCTAAAAAAAAAAAATTTCTTAGTTTCTAACATAAGTTATGAAATTAGTTGTTACTTATTAGCATATAGGTGTGAAGATAAGTTTATTCTTATCTTTTTATCACACTCAGGGAATGGGGGGCAGGTTTAACATTCTTAATCAACAGAGTGAACCATTACAGTTTTTGAAACTGATTTTGGACATCTGGATTTACATTATTAAGTTTAAAGGGATAAAAGGAAAAGGAATTTTTTCATGGGTCACAACTGTTCATTTTTTAAAAATTAATTTTATTTATTCTTATATAAATGGCAAATTTTAAATTTTAAACAACACACTTTATAAATTATACATCAGTATAGGAATATTTTTTTCCTACGTTGTATGACAAACTGATGTTTAAAATCAATATATGAACAAACTAAAAGAAATATTCAAAGCAAAATAGCCTTGTGAAATTTGTATAACTTGCATATACAAAATACAGTTGTCATATAAGAATAATTAGTATGATGATGAAATAAAACACAGGTGTTATATATCACTGACTCAGAGATGTGTTACATTAAAAAAAGTCTTCAATGATGAAAATATCACGCTGAAATAAGTCTTCTAGTTTCTTCTTCAATAATACGTCTAGATATTCGAGGAGAAGTTGAGCCAATTGTTGGCAGATTCCTTGGCCTATTTAATAATCTTTCATATCCACGATTCCTATTAGAAAATAAAAAGAATTTTTTTTTAAACTAGGCCTACAAAATTGCAAATTTCAAATGACATTCAAAACCTACATACAAGGTCTCACCTGTTATTCACCTATTCATCACTCTATTCATTATTTACTTCTTAAACCACAAGTTACTATTATATAGTTTCAGGTGTAAAAAAGTTAAAACTGAATTTGCCACATGCTCTTTCTGCCCAATAAGATTCATTCATTAAAAAATCTTGATATAGTGACATAACAAAGCCTACTTTTACAACTAATATAAACTACGTTAAGCTTAAAGAAAGTTGCAGTGCCTTGCAGAAGAATAGTGGTCATCATGAAAAAATTGGGAGCAATTTCATTAATAATTCTTGGGAGTAAAATGTACAATACAGTAAGATGCACAGAACTGTTTATTCTTCAAGCACAACAAAAAATTTAAACTAGCTTGTGACAGAATCTACACAGAAATACTGTAAAATCTGTCTACAACAAGAAACGATTTCCGAAAGTCCTAGCAGATTTCCTATGCAAATTAATTTATAACAAACCTGTCTTAACGATATTTTTTTAAAATTTACAGTCCAAAACTTTCTGCTTCTTCTAAAGTTTCTGGTAACTGCTGATTATGAGTGACTGGTAGAGCTAAGGCAAGAATTCCTGAAATAATTGATTTACACACAAAAAAAAAAGACAGATTTTTTTTTGTGTGTGTGTAAATGCTTAAATTGAAAATTTTGCCATTTCTGAACTAGCCATGTGGTTGCATATGTAAACATAATAAATTAATAAAACTTCTAAAAAATCCATTCATGCTGAAGTCAAACAAAAATCAGCTTTATGACTTTATTTTAAGTGATACCTTTTTTATTTTGTTTCTCCATACCTTCTAACTTTAGAGAAAAAATAAGGGAGATTCTTCTAGCAACATTTTTTGGGGTAGCATGCAGTTTGAAAAAAAAAAAAAAAAAGCTACAAAGAGAGAGATTGGGGGAGGGGGAGGGGGGGCATAAAAAAAGAGAGATTTTTTAAATGGATATGTATTAACATTTTAAACAGAAAAAATACTTTATAGAGGGTATTTTAGTTTAAGGAAAGGTATTTTCTTTAACACTAATCATCTAAATCTAAGTACTAAAATAATTATTTTTGGTTATTACTAAGTGATATTTTTTAGAAAAATAAATTTACATAACATTGTATTGTAATAGATTTAGCTTTTAATGAAGTTTCAGTCAAATTTATGGTTTTGTTGAAACTTCATGAAACATTATGATTATATGCATTTTTAAAATACTTAATAAAATGGGAGATGGGACCAAAATAATAGAGTCTTCTTTGAAAAAAGAAGAAGTGATAGAGAATGTAATCCATTTCTTGTGTCAAGCCTATGCAGACCTCTACTGAAATCATGTAATTTATTTTAAATTTAGTATAATTCAAACAACATATAAAATAAATCTTTATTACACTTCAAAATCTTTCATATTTAAAAGTATATAACTGTAATGGGTGGTTAAGGAAATAGCTGTTGTCTAAGAATAATAAAAGATATATTCCATTATTATTTATCTATTTAAATAATATTTTATCAAAAAGGGGTTATAAAATTTATCGAAATCTGTTAAATATTTTTTTTTTTACTTGTTAATCTAATATGGTAACGTAATTCAAGGTATACTCCTGACATTAATATTGCAACCCTACATGCAAAATATTTTGTTAATGCTATTGCACTTTTATAAATATACCCTTCCATAATAAAATTAAGAAATACAAATGCTCAAAATACTGACCAAGATACATACATATCATAATAAAAATATCTATATAGACAGTGATGCTGTTAGAATTTTTTTAATTTAAAAACTTGGTTCATTTTTACAAATGTGAGTGTCAATTTAATAGGAATAATTTAATTCAACATTTTTTAAGATATTATATGAAGGTGTTCATGCATATTTTGCAGTAAAAGAATAAAAAAACATGCAATTGTAAATTATTTAATATATATGTATATACGTATTAAGTATTTAGAATGAAAAGTTAAGAGTTTTACAACCTTTTACCACAAACTACTAGCATTGTAGTAGCATATAATTTATAGTTCTACATTAAAAAAATTGTTTAAATATATATATACGCACATATGATTTAAAAAGAATTATAAGCACTTACAGTCCAAAACTTTCTGCTTCTTCTAAAGTTTCTGGTAACTGCTGATTATGAGTTTCAGGTAGAGCTAAGGCAAGAATTCCTGAAATAATTGAGGCTATGCCAAATATTATCATTGGCAAAGGACGATAAACTTTTTTCTGAAAGAGAAAGAAAAAGTTAACAATTGAAAACATCTTGTTAAAAAATTATAATAATATTTTTCATTTTTGTTTTCATTTATTTATTTTACTAGACAATGTAAAATGAATGAGTAAAGAAAAGAAATTTAAATTATTGAAAAAGAGCTCCAATTTTGAATATTTTTAAGCACATTTTAAATTGTTACTAAAAGAATAATTTGCAAATCTAAGACAATTTTTGGGGACTTTGGGACTTCATCTTCTCAAGCCCTGCATATAGCTTAGAGAATATCTGAAATTTTCAGATATAGGCCTGGGCCAGATGAAACCTATTTTGGCCAGCCCTGGCTTGGTCCAACTTAATTGCTACAAAAATGCTGACATTTCATAACCAAAATTATTCTATAATTAAAATACTTTTAAAAGATTTTAAAGTGCAATGTTTTTCAATTTTATATTTGCGAGCCATGGAATGCAGAATAACAATATTAAGAATAATTCAAACAATTATATTCAAATTAAGACTTTAAAATGAAAGAAAAGATTAAATCATAATTTTGTGGGTAGAAAGAAAAAAAAAAGATTTTAAAAAATATATATCTCTGTAATTTATTAAATAAAAATAAATTTCTAAAGATTCCATTACACAAATGTACAATATCATTATAAGGAAAAAGAAAAATGCTGGCCTGACATGGCTTGGAAAGAATGAAGTGTAGACCCACACAATGCCTAATGAAAAAAAAATTGGCCTGAGATGGCCTGTTCTTACTTCTAACACATTTAACAGTAAACTAACGAAACCAAATAAGAATATATCCAGGATCAGCTAGTAGAAATATAAAGAGAAGAAAAAAATTAGTAAAGCAGAAAGTATTTAATATTAAAATACCTGGATCTAATGTTACTTTATGTCACTGTTTCCAAATTCATACGAAACAGAGGTAAATAACGTTAAAAAAAAAAAAAAAAAAAAAAAAAAAATTGAACTGTGAAATAAATAAGACATATATATAAAATAAGAGATGTCTGCCTGCCTGCCTGCCTGCCTGACCGAGGAAAGCGCTGAAATTATAACACCTAGGTCTCTGAGATTTTGGCTGAAATGATTGGCAAAATTCAGCAAGTGCTTCTGCACTCTTTTGACAAAATTTGCAATATTTTTCTTTGATTGTTTACTGCAATTCGCGTTTTTTTTTTTTTTTTTTTTTTTTTTTCAGTGATCGTTTCACAAAATTCACGATTTTTCCCTCCCAATATCGTTTGATGAAATTTAAGTTACTTTATTTTTTTCAATGATCTGTGACGAAATTTGTGATTTTTTTTTTTTCTGCAACCATTTGTTGAAATTCCCGATATTTATCAGTGACAGATTGGCAAAATTCGGCATGTGCTTCTGTACTCTTTTGACAAAATTTGCTATGCATTTCTGCGATCTTTTGATGAAATTTGCAATATTTTTCTTCGATTGTTTACTGAAATTCACTGGTTTTTTTTCTTCAATCATTTCACAAAATTCAAGATTTTTTTTCAAAGATCGTTCGACAAAATTAGTTTTTTTTCTTTTTTTTTTTTTTTTCAAAGATCTATGACAAAATCTGCGATTTTTTTTACGTTGCCATTTGTTGAAGTTCACAATGTTTTTCAGCGTCAAATTGCCAAAAATCTGCATGTGCTTCAATGATCTTTTGAGAAAATTCAATATGTATTTCGGCAATCTTTTGACAAAATTTGCAATATTTTTCCTCAATTGTTTACTGAAATTTGTCTTTTTTCCACCGTCATTTTTCATAGGTCATAATATTTTTCAACAACAGATTGGCAAAATTTGAGACATTTTTCTGACAAAATTCGCTATGTGTTTTCGTGACTTTTTCAGCTATTGTTTCACGAAATTAGCAATTTTTTCCACGATCATATCATAAATGCAGAGTTGTATAATATAGACACGCACGCCATGCGAAGAAAATTTTCCACAAAATTCGGAACTTTGCAGAAAATTTTTAGGGAAAAAAACGTAATTTTTGTTCTTGTAATTATATATATATATATTTTTTAAATACCGAAAAGTTAAAAATATTCCCCAATTTTATGTACGATTTATTTATTGTTTGCCAGGGAGGATTCTGTTCCGAATTTTCCGAAAATTTAAGGCATTCGGTTCCCAAAAAAAAAAAAAAAAAAAAAAAAAATCGGCCATCAGTCCGAAAATTCAGACATAAAAAAGTATGACTGAAATATATTGCGGATTTCAACAAATGGTCGCCGAAAATAAGCCAATTTTGTCAATCGTTCGCAGAAAAAAAGTCACCAAATTTGTCAAAGCATCGCGGAAAAACACGATTTTTTTCTAAGAGGAACATGGGAAAAACGCGGATTTCTTCAAAGAATTGTGAAAAAAAAAAAAGGATAATTTCGTCAAAGAATCACAGAAAAAACGCAAATTTCATCAAAGGAGCACAGGTAAAAAACAAAATTTCGTAAAAGCATAGTGGGAAAAGCGCGAACTTTGTCAAAGGATCGCGAAAAACACGCAAATTTCGTAAAAGAATCCCGGAAAAAATCGAATTTCGGCAAAGGGCTGCGGAAAAAGCGCAAATTTTGTCAAAGGATCACGAAAAAAACACATTTCGTCAAAAAATCACAGAAAAAAAAGCAAATTTAGTCCAAGGAGCGCAGGAAAAAAGGAATTTCGTAAAAGCATAGCGGAAAATGCGCAAATTTTGTCAAAAGATCACGGAAAAAATGCAGATTTCGTCAAAGAGTCACGGAAAAAACTAATTTCGTCAAAGGATGGCGAAAAAAATGAAAATTTCGTCAAAGCGCCGCCGAGTAAGTGTGGATTTCGTCAAAATATCGCGAAACAATGCAAATTTCGTCAAAGGATTGCGAAAAAAAAACGCGAATTTCATCAAAGGATTGCGGAAAAAACGCTAACTTCGGCAAACGATCGCGAAAAAACACAAATTTCGTCAAACGATCGCGAAAAAACACAGATTTCGTCAAAGGATCGCAAAATAAAACGCGAATTTTGTCAAAGCGCAGCAGAAAAAGTGTGAATTTCGTCAAAATATCGTGCAAAAAGATAAATTTCGTCAAAGGATCGCAAAAAGAAACGCGAATTTCATCAAATGATCGCGGAAAATACACGAATTTCGTCAAAGGATCGAGGGAAAAACGCAAATTTCTTCAAACGATCGCGAAAAAAAAACACAAACTTCGGCAAATGATCGCGAAAAAAAAAAACGCAAATTTCGTCGAAGGATCGCAAAATAAAACGCGAATTTCGTCAAAGCGCCACGGGAAAAGTGTGAATTTTGTCAAAGAGTCGCAAAAAAACACAAATTTCGTCAAAGGATCGCGGAAAAAACAGGAATTTCGTCAAAGGATCGCGGAAAAAAACAGAAATTTCGTCGGCCGCAATAAAAACTCACCGGTTTCTTTAATGATACCTATGAATGGACCTCTCCTTACAAAATATGATTCAGTTGTTTCAGAAGCAATGTCACATTATTTCTGTGAATATTAAGACTGGCATTTTGTGCGAAGAGCTCACAATATAAAGGATTGGGCTGTTTCTAAATTTATTGACAGAATAATTGATAAGATCCGCTTCTCATCATGGATTTTTAGCTTTATTATTTTTTTTAACTAACATAATTATTCTGTAATTAATATTAATTTTTAATTTAAATGGTAATTATTTTAAAACTACTGTTTTTAATTCATATCATCAAAATAATATAACACGTTATTTTATTAAACATTAAATTAGTTTGCAGAAAGTTTTTGACCCAATATTTATGTGCACAGAAAGTTTTTGGTTTTATACAAGTCTGCATATATGTATATATATATGAGGACGTGAGTTAATAATATATCAATTATATATTACTTATATAAAATGTCATAATTCATTATGACAGTTATATATTTTTGAAGATTCATTATATTCAGGGTCCGACAAACCCCATGCGCGAGGTCGCCTGGGCGACTGAAAAACTGCTCTTGGCGAATAACTTTTTTTTAACTACTTATTAATTTTTTTTTCTTCAACTAAAAAAATTCCATTTGGCAAATCTGTGTGACAATTTCTGTGCCAATAGCTTCTTGTAAAAGAGGTTTCAGCAAAATAAACATTATCAAAAGTAAACTCCGTTTAAACTTGGATAGTATGATCAGTTTATTGTTTATAAATTTAAATGGACCATCTTTAAAGGATTTCAATCCTGAAAAATCAATTGAGAAATGGTATTTCAAATCAAAATCTCAAAGGCATTATTAATTTATGTATGTAATTTCTTGTTGGGAATTAAAGATAAGGATGTTAATTTGTCTACTGCTTTAATGTTTAATTTCATAGTTTGTTTCTATTTAATTTTTACAATGTAAAAGTGGTATTATCTTAAAATTTTTGCCCAGTTTAATTTTTTTAATTGAATACTTAACTTATTCACTGCAAAATGGCACATATAACTCAGAAATAGCTGAATACGATTCCGAGTAACCAGTGTTCCATTTTTTTCAAGCTGGCTCCTAAGAATTTTTCCTGGCACCTAAGAATTTTCAGCTTTTGTCAGTCCCTGATTATATTGCATTGTATATTTATATTCAAAATATAATTAATTTTAATTTAATTTTATTTTGAATATAAATGTACGATGCAATATAACAAATCTTTAGGTACACTGATGATATTTTGATTTTGAATTTATTAATGAATATGATATCATAGATCCAAAATGTAAAAAAGCTGAATAGGGCAAATGGTGATGGTTAAAATGCAGACTTTTTAGATGCCATATATACTCGCGTATAAGTCAACCCCCTAACTTTCGAATGCAAATTCTGGAAAAAATCAAAAACCCGTGTATAAGTCGATCCCCTAACTTTTTACTTCAATTTTGCACAAAATCAAACCAAAGATTTCACTTGCCAATGTGAAAAGGTAGTAAGTAAACAAAAACAAATCAATGAAATTTTTTAAAATGATAAATTATTATTATTTGTATATTTTATGTATTATTTTTTTATTTATACACATAAAAAGCCATAATTTTGCAGTATTCGAAGTTTATTGTTTTTCTTTTTTAACTGACCCGCGTATAAGTCAACCCCCCAAATTTGCTTACCGAAAATTATCAGAAATTCCTCGACTTATACGCGAGTATATACGGTATTTCTTTTAATATTTTTGATAATCAATTAAATTTGGATTTGTATGATAAAAGAAATAGTTTTCAATTTTTTACCAGAAGCATGCTACATTGGTTTTCTAATTTGCATAAAAAGATTTACATAAATATTATAATTAATCATTTGTTTTAATAAAATTTGTAACAGTGAGATTAATTTTCGTACACAAATTTTTAAATTTCTAGCTAATCTTCTCTACAATAACAATTAACCCTATTAATTTTTTGAAATATTATTTAAAGATTGTTTTGAAAAATAAATGTCAACACTGTGGTTTGGCGGGTTGACTATTTTATGGTAGCATGCTTCCAGAATATTCTATATGATGTACTGGTCTAAAAGTTGGAGGGGGGGGGGGGATAAGGCAATCAAAGAATTGAAGAGCAATGTGAAAAATTTTATCATGAGACAAATACTTCACATTTAATAGGAAAAAATCTATTTTCTATGGATGCAGTTTAGCAGAGCAATTAACACAATTTCTAGATTTGAGGATTTTCCATGTACTCCAAGAGAAACTCAGCAGGTTCTGGAGCATTTGACAACCCTGTCATTTTGCTAAAAAATGAATACTTTAGCTAATAAAAATATTCATATGCAGCTGAAATTTGAATCTAAAAAAAAATACTCAAAACTTTTTGGACAACTAAATAGTTATTGCCATATAGGGATTTTTTAAAACTTAAAGCCATATTTTCAATATGGCTTCAAGTTATTCTGCTAAGACTAAAAGGTGGGAAAAAACTGCTTTACCTAGATTTGAACTTCCATGTTGCTACATATATTAATGGTATATATATATATATATATATATATGTATGTATATATATGTATATATATATATATATATATATATATATATGTATATATATGTATATATATATGTATGTATATATATGTATATATATATATATATATATATATATATATGTATATATATGTATATATATATATATATTAAAGAATTTAAAAGAATGCATTTACAGTAAAGCATGAAAAACTTACCAAATCACTAATTATAGGAGCTATTATACCACCCAGTCTCCCACACATACTACTGATTCCTATACCAGTACTTCTCAGAGTAGTGGGATAAATTTCAGCTGAATAAATGTAGATAATTGCAAAAGATGCTGCAATTGCACTTTTTCCTAAAATGGCTAATACAGTGACCACCCATGAGAGACCTGCAACAATCATTAGTAAAAACTTTATGTATTTTTTAATATAACACAATAATCGCACGTTTAAAACGAAGTAAATAATACAGGAAATATGTATGGGAAATAAAAACAGATTAACGCTACAATAAAGAAATAAATTCAAGTTTATTCATCCCAATTCTGAAAAGATTATATAATTGCTTAACAGAAGCATTATTAATGTTACTATTCCAGAGACGCTTCTTTAAAGAAAGTTTTATTTCTGTAAGTGTTAAGGAAGTGTTATTTCTATTTTTTTAAGGGGGGGGGGGGGTATTGATTTGGATACATGGATGCTTTCCCTGTGTAGCTTATTTATGTTATGGCAAAGCTAAATTATTAAAATCTATGAAAGTTCTTTTGAAAATAAGAACCATAATTTAATAATCACAATCAATCATTTTTTTAAATTAATTTTTACACAAATATAAAATGAACATATTATATTATATGTTAATCCATTTTTATCTCCCATATTTGTATGGGAAGAAGCTTCTAATTTAATAGGGAAAAAATCCTATTAATTACAGAGAATTTCATTGAAAATGGCTTTCTGTGACTTGGCTGTTAATACATTCCAGATTTTTTTTTTTTTTTTTTTGTATTCAATGCATGGCAGAATTTTCAACTTTTTTTTTTTTTTTTTTTTTTTTTTTAATTCAATGCATGGTGACAGGATTAGATTTAGATAGGTATTAGATTTAGCAGAGCGAGTTGAAATGCCCAATGGAAACTTAAGCTGATAACCCCAAACCTGTATATATTAAATAGTTAAGGGAGAATAAAAGATATGGTGGCGAAATAACTACAAGATAAATGTAAAAACAATCTAACGTTTATTGAGCAAAAGATAAAAACAATATATAAGTTAACTTTATATGCATTCAGTAATTCATAAATATAATTAACAGTAACAAGATTAAAAAGTGATTTAACAGACCTCATGACATTCAGGAAATGAACTGCATCAAAGAGTGACTGCCAATATGTAAGGTCCCATATACTGCTTAAATCATGCTGAGTCTAATGCTTCCATAAATAGGATTAAATTGATGAGAAACTTCTTTATAACAGATGACATTTCCATGAAGAACGTAGCAATAAACATTGCACGAAAACATAAATGATTTAGCTTTGAACTTCCCGACAAACGTGACTCTAACAACGATGTTTATTTAGAAACATTTAACACAGAGTCCACACGTCAATCCAGAGCCGATGTCAAAAACTATCCAACTCTCAAAAAAGGTAATACGAAGCATTAAAATCAAAGTAAATCATTCCGATGTCAGCTTGTTAAGATGTGCAGAACTTTCAGTTTCACGTCAAACGCCATTTCAACAATCAAGGACGACCAGCTGTTAGTGACTAGGAATTGAAGTAAGAGGAAGAGGTAAGTAAGCCAAGGAAACATTCATATTTATACAAACCGGGAGAAAGAATAATAACTCATCACGCAATTCAACGGGCAGCTAATGATGTATCCAGAGTGACGACATCGTGACGAAGTGTCGTACATCCGATGTGCCGTAGGCTCGAACGAAAGACGCCATCTAGTGGCGACCGTGAACCATACGTCAAATGAAAAAGCTACGTGCCGTTGAAAGCGTGGGAGAAACAGATGGAAAACGGAAAGTACGATAAATGTAAACAGAGTGGATAAATTAAAGGGATGATGACAGAAGTTAATTTAAGGTAAGTAGAATGATATTTAAATTAGATATTATATCTGAAAGAAATAAATGAAATGTATTATTTAATAAAAGTGAATATAGAGGAGATAGATATATTGTTATGTAAAAGTAAAATGTAGAGGGAAATTCCCGGACAGTGGCAAGACAGAAGAGGGTAATTTACATATATCACATGGGAGAAATTTCAACAAACTTAAAAGAAACTTAGAAGAATGCAATACCGAGAAACAATTAGAATATATAATACACTTTGATTAATGTTGATAACCTCAAATATTTCACTAAAAATTATCAATCAATATTACGACTCTAAATCATTTCCAAATTGATTGGCCATTATGCATTTATAAAACATTTAAATAATAAAAAGTAATATTGAAATATGAAAAGGCCAACTCACTTAAAGACACTAAGTGAAAGCATTAAGTTTCAACAGATATCAGTTTTGTTTAAGAATCATTCAGTCTACTTGTGGTTTAATGGTCATTTTGTTCGATCTATGGTCATTAACAAAAAATCCAAGAAACAAAAAATTTTTAATTTCATCGAATTTTCGATTGATTTAGATCATATTATATCGCCATAATATTGGGATGTTTGACTTTCAACTTGGGCGAATTTCAGATATCAATGCTTTTTATGGCAGATACATCATGGAGAACTTTGCGCTTTTTTTTTTCTATAGAAATACTTTTGTTGGTATACACTACATGTTTTTTTTTTAATATTTTTTCCCAAAATACATTAATATAAAGTATTTTTTTATTGCCTTTATTGTTCTTTAAATAATACATATTTATAATTTTCTACTAGTATTTTACATTAAAATTTGAAGTTACAAGTCAGCATTCTACAGTGCATTTTTAAAAACCCTCTGCAGTTTAAAAGATCTTTCTCAATGAAATGCAATATTCAATCGGAACTGGGAAGGAATAGTATTTTTTTTCTTTTTTCCCCTTTAGAATGATATTTTCTTATCTTCTATTTTATAGAATAATTTTATTCTTGTACTCTATCGTAGATTTAAATTCACCAGGATTTATCAATTTAGAGCAATCAATACTTCATTTATGGAAATCGATTCATTTCATTAGTACAGGAAAAGATTTAAGTAAAGGCTGCTAAAAACATTATGTCCTTTTGAGAGACCACTTTTAAGTAACTTCCATATATTCCTAAATAAAATGTGCAGCATATCTAAATAATATTTTCTAAATTTTGTATCACACTGTGCATTTTTTCTCATATAACATCACTTCTTTCTTTTGAGGATCTGCATTTTGAATAACTGCTATAGTTTTCAGCATAGTCCACTTTCGATTAATATTTTCCTCCCAATACGGCTTTGCGTATGAAAATAAAAGTGGTGCATCTAGAATAAATGGTGTTCATGACAAATTACCATGTTTTGTGCAACATTAATTGCAGATAAAAACTATTGTTATTTGTAATAAACAGTGAAGGCTTTTTTTTTTTTTTTTTTTTTTACTGATTTACTCACATCTGTCACTAACACTTGACATAAACTCCAATTATGGAAGATTAGCGACAAAATCTAAAAAGTGATTCAACTATCTATATCTAAGATTTTTATATCATCAATTTCCTACAACTAATATCTAGAACTATTCAGATTAGAATCCTGATATTTGTTATAGAATTTATTTTAAAGATGTAAAAGGCCGTCTTTGTCTAATTTCAACATTGTATGACACTTAAAAATACCTTAGAATTTTGATGATCACCAGTGAGTGAGTGACAAAAATGCTCTTTCAGATTCATATATTCGAAAAAGTATTAAATGAAGAAACACGAGATCGAGAAACCAAAAGTTCAGTTTGATTATACCAATCAGTAGAAAAAAGGAAAATTCTGTAGCTTTCTCCAAATCAAAATTATGAAGGGGTCAAAAGTATGATGAAACTGTTCAGGAAAAGGTAGTATGGTTATTGTCTGCCAAGTTGCACATACTGTCATGCTCCCACACATTGGATATAAGTTAAAATAATGTATTAAAATAGACACATTTGGTTTAGGTTAATTAACAATACAACAATTTAAGCAATTAAAAATCAAATAGAACTGAAACAATTTTATCAGTTCTGGAAAAAACAAAGAATTTGGCAAGTATGCATTTCTCTTATTTCATTAATAATTTATTCCTATTGTTGATTGTTATTAACCATTAATTGATCATAGGGCAAGGGAAAAAACAAAACATTCTAGGTTAATAAATGTTATTACAAAAGCGTTTATCTTCAAGAAAACAAAATTATTGAATTATCGCTAATTTAATACCCCACTCCTCCCAAAATATAAAAATAAATAAATAAATAAAAACTGCTCCAGTTACTCCCACAAAAAAGGTACATGAGTATTAGATATTTTCCATGGGACTTCACAACTGTTGTTAACTCCTTAAGGTGGTTCTCAAATTACCTGCTCAACAACACGAAGCTTTCTGACACATGTTTAAACATAAAGGCATAAAATTGTCAGGGCAGAATATTGAAGCGATTTGGAATCGAATGGTGTTTAATATTTTGACAAATGAATTTACTTTTATAAGCAATCATTTTGTGTGAAGACCAGTTTTTATCCTTTGTGTGCTGTTGCATATGGAAATTCAGTTCAAAACACCTACTTTGACAGATTTTCTGCCTTTACTAAAAAATGGAAAACACCATTCGATTACATAGTTTCTGAATAAGAACACCTGCCAATTTCATGCGCTTCCGGACAAAAATGAATTCATTAATGTGTCAGAAAGTAGCTTCTTTGGATTTAAAAGCAGCCTTAAATGTCATAGAAAAGCACAATGCACAGACCACCATTAATATACTAATGATGAAGTACTGTAATGAGGCAGCAATTAAATGAAGAACAAAATAAAAAAATAATATTCAAATTAATTATTCAAAATAATATAAAATTTCGGTACTTCTTTGTTATATCAGCCCCATAATTATGATTATGCCAAGTTGCAGTCAATTTCATCAAGCTCATAGCCAAGCTCATGAAGCACACTCTTACAATAGAGATTTAAAAAATAAATTCCATTGCAATAAATAATATAAAATTTTATGTTAATAAAAATATATTATAATGTTTCACAACAATTTCCTACAATGCTTCAGAAGAATAACAACTTTTTAATGTTAAACCTTACATTATAGGCGATATGTCCGAAACTGCATTTAGATAATTCAGCAAAAACAACTTTTTACATTGCACCTCCATATAGCAGTTTCATATTGTGGCCATATTCAAATAGTTTTGTTGTATAAAAGCTCACACTAAAAAAGATATTGCATCTTTTCAGTACTAGGTAAATCAAAGATTCTTTCCATATTTATAAAAATAAATACAGGTGATTAATGAAAAAACAATGCAACATTTCAATAAAATAAAAAAAATATGCATATAGTATATAAAAAAATGTTCTGGAACATCAGCAGAAAAGCAATATGACTATAGCATAAATATGTGCTGTGTTTATTAGGACTGCAAACCAATTGACAAGATTTTGCAACCTAACTTGGCGATACATCTCAGTCAATTGGGGATAAATCTTTGGTGCCGTTAATTCAAAGAAGTACCCAAGTTTCTACAAATAACAATAGTCTTTAAACAAAACACAGAGAACAAAAATATTTTTATGTAGTTAATAACTTGAAAGAGAGAAGGAAAAAAGCAAGTATCAAAAACAAAAACATTTTTTGCATGTGCATATGTGTGACGATTTGACTCATATCCAAATCACATTAGTCCATATTACTTTGAATAAGAAAGAGTATTTTATACACTTCTTAAAGTTGATAATTAAATAAAAAAAATTATTTTAAATATTCTTTAATTGATGGATACAGTTAAAATACTTCTCTATTTAAAATTTCAATATTATTGTTATATTATCAGAGTACAGATATGAAATGCCTCCCCCCCAAAAAAATATACAGAAATTTTGAAATGAAAAATTTTCAATCAAGTTAAATTCTTATGACTTTGAAGGATTTTTCTTCTGTAAATATTAATTACAAGTGTTTTTAAGATCACATACAAGATAATAGCAAAACAAAAAGAAACAAGCACAGCTGAACGTTGCGTTGTTTACTTACTCTGCGGTACAAAAACTGTTGAAATGCATGATATGCCACCAAACACCATAACTGCACACAAAACTAGTCTTCTTCCACAACGCATCAAAAACCATGTTGCTAAAGCAACAGCAGGAATTTCAACTGCAGCTAAGATGGCGAAATTTTTATAAATATTTCCACTTAAATTCTTTACACTTAGTGATAAACCATAATAAACCATAGCATTCACAATCCTGAAATTAATGGTGAAAAAATAAAAATTAAATTTGAAATAATATTTATTGGGTATCATACTTACATTAAATGGCATAGATTATTATTGAACATAAATCCCAAACAATTTAGCAAATTATTATTATTATTAATCTCTTTATTACTGATAAAAATAAAAATAGATAAATAAAGTAAATTGTAAAAGTTATTTCCTTATATTTCACAGGCAATTTTAAAAACCATTAGCAATTTTAATGAAAAGCATGTTAATATTAAACTTTTTCTTAAAAAAAAAAAAAGTGCATCATAATTTCAAAGTTAAAGGTTTTAATATCAAAAGAAAAGACAAAATTTCAATCAATAATAGAAAGGAATTAATTTCATTAATATAAAAAGGAAAATAATATCTCTACTAATTAGAGAATTATTCAAATTTTGGAAATGGAAGGTTTACATTAATTTTTATTATTTTTGTTCAATTTTCATGGCTATTCATAAAATATAACACCTTTTTAATTAAAACACAAATAATTAAAAGTTATTTTTTAAAATCTTACTCTTTTATTCATTTTTTTTCCTAATTGGCAAACAAAAAAGTTTTAAAACATTAAATGAGCTTCTTTGCAAAAAACAGAAAATTTTCTAAGTATTTTAAAGAATTTTTAAAAAATAAAATAAGAAACTACATTCGAAAATAACAGATTTGAATAGTTACATCTTGAAACAGCAGGGACAATCTTTATAAGCAATTATTATTTTATGTGTTCAATTTTTCTTTTTACTCTCAAAATTATGTTATTATTTTTTACTCTCAAAATAAAATAACTGATAAAATGAGATGATGTCATCTACTGGGTGCCTTTAGTCTTGTCTACAGAGCTATTTTTTCCTGGTGGGGTACAGTAGAAAAGCAAGGTCTCATCTCCTGATGAAACAAACCACACCAGCCTTGCATTTTGTCCTGTATTCAATTCTTCTACAATGCAATTTACTATCTGCAACTTTCCACATCTTTGTTGTTTTGATTGCACTCTCCTTCTCTTATTTCTATGTCTATGAATGGACAATCTTTTAGGCACAAAATTAACACTATCGCTCAGGGTGTACCTTTTAAGTGCTGTGTGGCAACAAGGTAGTGAAATAAGAAATACCAAATATTGTAAAGGTCAATTGTTCTCAGATGGATCACTGCCATGCAGTGAATATTTCAAGAGTTAGCGAGTTCAGTAAGATTTTAACTGAAGACTTACAAGCTTTCATATCTAATTTTTCTCAAAACAATTTGTACTTTATAAAATACTGGCCAAAACAGTTTGCACTTTATAAAGAAACAAAATGCAAAATTTTATTTTTTACAGTTGAATATATATATTCACATGTATGAAATTTAAACTAATCTTAACATATTTATAACACTTTAAAATCACTGTGTTAAAAAATAATATGTAACCAATGGACATGTGCAAGGTTTTTGCACTGCAATTTTTGTTTCCATTGAATGTCTTTTAACAAAATGTGAGTGCAGCAAGTCAAAAGCCTATTCAAAAATATTTTGTATAATAATTCCTTCATTATTGTACATTTTGTATGTACATAGAAAAAGGGTTGGGTTGGGTTGATTTTTGACGGCCAATTATCTACACGAGGGATATAGGCCCGGGGGGAGTGCCCTCCGTGGGGGTCTTTCTAAGGGAACCTAATCCATATTAACGCATGGAAGATCCACGGCTCGAAGAAAACCACGAAAACTCCGAACGATTAGGCCGACGGGCGCGATTGGGATCGAACCCAGCACCTCTCGGCCACTGGTGGGGCTGTACATAGAAAAAGAGAGGTTATCATCAAAAATAATAAATGCAATACATAATACATAAATTAAAAATAAAAATATGAATTAATAATGTTTGTGTTGCCTTATTTCTCTATGTTACTGAAATTGTACATTTTCATTAAATTTATTTTTCAGACAATAAGCATACTTGCAAATACATCTAAGAGGTTAATATAAATTCATATTTAGCTACTTCACCAGCGACAGGTATGGGGGAAGCAGTGCTTTTACCTCTGACTTATCTCGGGGCAAACAGTGAAGTGGTTAAAGAAAAATATCTAAACATAGCAAATGATAAATAAGAGATATAAAATATTATAAATGAGATTATTGCTTTTGCAAACTTTTAAAATAAGCATAAATACACTGAAATTCTCACTCTTCTAGCTTGTCAAAATTATTGATATATATTCTACTAAAATATAAACACAGTTACTTACCAATTAAAAAATATGTTCATTGACCATTTTCTTATTCGAGGAGTTTTTACTAAACTCAGCGGTCCAGTTGATTCTTGTCTTTCATCAATTTGTGGATCTGAATTACTCTAAAACATGAAAATTAAATTAAATAATTTATAAAACATATTTCATTTTTATCAAATTTATTTAAAGTTAAACCTACATATTCAGGAGCTCTGAGTAAGCTTTCAGGAATAGTAACATTATTCCATCTGGCAGCTTTTAAAATAGTTTCCTTAGCTTTGTGGTGCTTTCCTTTAGAAATCAGCCATCTAACTGATTCTGGTAAAAGCCTGCAATAAAAATATAAACATTAATGCCTTAATTTAAAAAAAAAAAAAAAAATCTATCCAAATATTTTTAACAGTATCTGTAAAAATGTTAAGACCTTTTCCTTTGTTCAGGTGAAAATACTGTCAACAGCATGTCCCCCCTCCCCCTCTTTTTGGCGATTTGGTTAAAGAATAAAAATGACTACATCAGAATGAAAAATACATACCCATTCAAAAACTAAAACAAAAACAATGTTCACCCAATTTATTTGTAATGCAAAAGAATGGTTTTCATGAGGTTATATCATGAAGAAAAAAAAATTAAACATAAAAGATGTGTTTACACAGAATGCAAAAATGAAATGAAAAAAAAAAAAAAAAAATGGTTGCAATGCCAATAATAGCAATGCATAGTGTATTTGGTGAGTTGACACCTGGATAAGTGATGAGTTCCAGTATTTTTGTATTATCTACATGTTAGCAGATAATCACTACAGATTTCATTGCATGTATGGATTTATAAGTAAAATTTATTTTTAACCTCTTAAATAGGTATTGTATATTAATTATAGCACTTAATTTTAATCAAAATTTGCGTCAGAATTTTTGAATAAAATTTTACTTTTATAACTTTGGTAAGGGGGAAATAAAAAATGTAATGTGATTTCCTTAATTTCGAATAAAATTTTTCGAAAATTCTGATGTGAATTCAACATGCAGAAACACAATTACTTACCCCTAAAATGGTCAACAGGAAAGAAGGGAAAAACATTATTTAAATCACCGATTCAGGATTTCTAAATTATTTTCTCAACATATAATTATAATTTATTTAATATTAAATTATTTCTAAATTATTTTCTCAACATATAATCATAATGTAATTAATATTAAATTAAGTGCTGAAAATATGCAAATATTGTATTGTGATCAAGAACACAGAAGGGTCACCTCATGAAAAGGTACATTTTACAGTCCCGGAAGGGTTAAATATCAGGAAATGTAGCAAATTTCCTAATATTTTCATTTGTATGTATATTTAAGTTTTAATTAAGCTATTAAATAAATTTCTGACAAAATAATTTTAATATTTAACTGATCTTTTAATGAACATATGTTGAAAGTCCCCTCTGTGGATGTCCATCAGGGTTGCAAAAAACCCACCAACCCCCAAAAAAACCAGGTGGTTTTTTTTGGGTAAAACCCACTCTAAAAAACCCAATAAAACCCATGTCAAAGTGGGTTTTATTGGGTTTTTTATAATCCATGATATTATTACTTAATATTCAGTAACTTTTATATTAGTTTTTTTAACCTTTGTGTTTAAAGAGTTACAGTATCCTATTAAAACTTATTGTGGGTGTACTGTCAAATAAAAATATGACAAAGTCAAAATGAAATATGTGCTAAAAGCCTGTTAATATTATGAAAAAAAAGTCAAAATCAAAATACGGGAGCTAATCATAACAATTTCGCATAGATAAAAAATGACAAGGTCTTTTATATCAAGACTTAACAAAATAATACTTCATAATATAAGTTCCCAACTGGATACAAATTTCACTTTTGGTATGTGCGGCAAAAAAAGGGGGCTTTTACCAAAAAACCCAAATAAACCGGTTTTTGTTTGTTTAAATCTGGGTTTTTTTTGTTTAAACCTGGTTTTTTTTTAAATATCATTTCCTATTACATATAGATGCATGTTTGTTGATAAAAATAAACAGTGTTGGACACTATATAAATATTATAACTTCATTTCACAATATTCAAATTAAATAATTACAATCAGTTATGTATGTAATTGAAATCATTTGTAATTTAAATATTTTTAGTAACAGCTATGTATTACGTTCAAAGAATAAACTGTTCTATACAGTTAACCATAGATATCTTGAAAATATTATCAAGTACTTGATTAATAAATAATAAAAGATTAAAGATTTGTTTAAAAAATGTGTTCTTAGTGAGGAATACAGATGAAAGGAATGCATTACAGTAACTTTTAAATATGTGATATGAAATTATTATATAATATTATATGATGTCAGAAGTAAAAAGCTTTTTTACAGACTTTTACACTGATTTATTTATGTTATTTATTAATATATTAAGTATATTAAGTTATATTAGTATATTAAGTTAATCAGTAAAAATATAATAAGATTTCTTAATTTAATTCATATACTTTAAAAAATAAGGGACTCCCCCTGTCCCCACTTCTTAAAAAAAATAATAACCCGAAAAAACCCAATAAAACCCATAAAGCCCAATAAAACCCGAAAAAACCCTAAAAACCCCAACCAGGTTGGTTTTTTTTTTTTAATAAAAAACCCGGATTTTTTGCAACCCTGATGTCCATCCATCTAAAACACATTCATTTGATTGATGTTTACACGACCTAAATTCTTTTACAATTTTTCTTTTATAATAATTAATTAAAAGTCTATAGGTAAGTTCCAACTTAGTATTTTTTTAAATGGTTTTATTTTTACTAATGAATCAATTCATAAGCTTCGCCCCTGGCTAAAATAGTATCCCTCCGTGGACATGGAAAACAAATTTTTAAAAGTGCCGTAGATGACAATATACACTAAATCATCTTTAGGTAGTTTGGGAGAAAGAAAGCCTTTTTGTTTTTTCAGCACAACTGTTTGTTCTGATGTGAAATTGTAGCACCTTTTCTAATTTATTAGTTCCATATGGAGTTCTCAGTTGTCTCCATGGTCATCATAAATAAGTTAAGAAAAAGTTACCATATATACTCGTGTATAAGTTGACCTCCCTAATTCTTAAGCAAAATTTTGAAAGAAATTGAATTTTCGAGTATAAATCGAACCACATTTCTGGTAGTATGTTGAAAAATGATTTGTAAGCGAAGATAAAAAAAAATAATAATAAATTTTCATTAAATTAGTAAACATTTTTACATTTCTAATAAGACTTTTTTTTTTAATTCAATGTTTTAAAACGGTATAATTATGTAAAACAAAAGAGGTTTAAACTATTTTGAAACCTATTAGTATCAACTCAATGATACTTAAAAAGAAAAAAAATCTTTCAAAAATCTATTCAAGCCTTATTTACAAGGGTACACAACTTTTTAGATTGCTAAAATATAGTACTTCTTTGTATTGTAGGACTTTTAGGAGAGCTATCTAGAGGCAGTCTCAAGTTGAACTCTTTTTAAAAAGGGGGATTAAAATGTTGAAAAGAATGCCCTTGTAATGAAGGGAATTTTGTCGAAAATGAGTGCAGAACAATTACAGGGATATTATTATTGAGCTTTTTTTGTGAATCACAGGGAAAGGACCATTGTCCGCTTTTCTCTCTCATATGTGATTACTTAAAAGACTTGCCCATCCGCCGATTACCTGCGATTTTTGTTTCTTCCTCGTATATAAGTGTGGATGTCCATCTGGGATGTCCTCTGTGGATGTCCATCAGGGTTGCAAAAAACCCACCTACCCCAAAAAAAACCAGGTGGTTTTTTTGGGGTAAAACCCACTCTAAAAAACCCAATAAAACCCATGTCAAAGTGGGTTTTATTGGGTTTTTTATAATCCATGATATTATTACTTAATATTCAGTAACTTTTATATTAGTTTTTTTAACCTTTGTGTTTAAAGAGTTACAGTATCCTATTAAAACTTATTGTGGGTGTACTGTCAAATATAAATATATGACAAAGTCAAAATGAAATAATGTGCTAAAAGCCTGTTAATATTATGAAAAAAAAGTCAAAATCAAAATACGGAGCTAATCATAACAATTTCGCATAGATAAAAAATGACAAGGTCTTTTATATCAAGACTTAACAAAATAATACTTCATAATATAAGTTCCCAACTGGATACAAATTTCACTTTTGGTATGTGCGGCAAAAAAAAGGGGGCTTTTACCAAAAACCCCAAATAAACCGGTTTTTGTTTGTTTAAATCTGGGTTTTTTTTGTTTAAACCTGGTTTTTTTTTAAATATCATTTCCTATTACATATAGATGCATGTTTGTTGATAAAAATAAACAGTGTTGGACACTATATAAATATTATAACTTCATTTCACAATATTCAAATTAAATAATTACAATCAGTTATGTATGTAATTGAAATCATTTGTAATTTAAATATTTTTAGTAACAGCTATGTATTACGTTCAAAGAATAAACTGTTCTATACAGTTAACCATAGATATCTTGAAAATATTATCAAGTACTTGATTAATAAATAATAAAAGATTAAAGATTTGTTTAAAAAATGTGTTCTTAGTGAGGAATACAGATGAAAGGAATGCATTACAGTAACTTTTAAATATGTGATATGAAATTATTATATAATATTATATGATGTCAGAAGTAAAAAGCTTTTTTACAGACTTTTACACTGATTTATTTATGTTATTTATTAATATATTAAGTATATTAAGTTATATTAGTATATTAAGTTAATCAGTAAAAATATAATAAGATTTCTTAATTTAATTCATATACTTTAAAAAATAAGGGACTCCCCCTGTCCCCACTTCTTAAAAAAAATAATAACCCGAAAAAACCCAATAAAACCCATAAAGCCCAATAAAACCCGAAAAAACCCTAAAAACCCCAACCAGGTTGTTTTTTTTTTTAAATAAAAAACCCGGATTTTTTGCAACCCTGATGTCCATCCATCTAAAACACATTCATTTGATTGATGTTTACACGACCTAAATTCTTTTACAATTTTTCTTTTATAATAATTAATTAAAAGTCTATAGGTAAGTTCCAACTTAGTATTTTTTTAAATGGTTTTATTTTTACTAATGAATCAATTCATAAGCTTCGCCCCTGGCTAAAATAGTATCCCTCCGTGGACATGGAAAACAAATTTTTAAAAGTGCCGTAGATGACAATATACACTAAATCATCTTTAGGTAGTTTGGGAGAAAGAAAGCCTTTTTGTTTTTTCAGCACAACTGTTTGTTCTGATGTGAAATTGTAGCACCTTTTCTAATTTATTAGTTCCATATGGAGTTCTCAGTTGTCTCCATGGTCATCATAAATAAGTTAAGAAAAAGTTACCATATATACTCGTGTATAAGTTGACCTCCCTAATTCTTAAGCAAAATTTTGAAAGAAATTGAATTTTCGAGTATAAATCGAACCACATTTCTGGTAGTATGTTGAAAAATGATTTGTAAGCGAAGATTAAAAAAAATAATAATAAATTTTCATTAAATTAGTAAACATTTTTACATTTCTAATAAGACTTTTTTTTTTAATTCAATGTTTTAAAACGGTATAATTATGTAAAACAAAAGAGGTTTAAACTATTTTGAAACCTATTAGCATCAACTCAATGATACTTAAAAAGAAAAAAAATCTTTCAAAAATCTATTCAAGCCTTATTTACAAGGGTACACAACTTTTTAGATTGCTAAAATATAGTACTTCTTTATATTGTAGGACTTTTAGGAGAGCTATCTAGAGGCAGTCTCAAGTTGAACTCTTTTTAAAAAGGGGGATTAAAATGTTGAAAAGAATGCCCTTGTAATGAAGGGAATTTTGTCGAAAATGAGTGCAGAACAATTACAGGGATATTATTATTGAGCTTTTTTTGTGAATCACAGGGAAAGGACCATTGTCCGCTTTTCTCTCTCATATGTGATTACTTAAAAGACTTGCCCATCCGCCGATTACCTGCGATTTTTGTTTCTTCCTCGTATATAAGTGTGGATGTCCATCAGGGTTGCAAAAAACCCACCTACCCCAAAAAAAACCAGGTGGTTTTTTTGGGGTAAAACCCACTCTAAAAAACCCAATAAAACCCATGTCAAAGTGGGTTTTATTGGGTTTTTTATAATCCATGATATTATTACTTAATATTCAGTAACTTTTATATTAGTTTTTTTAACCTTTGTGTTTAAAGAGTTACAGTATCCTATTAAAACTTATTGTGGGTGTACTGTCAAATATAAATATATGACAAAGTCAAAATGAAATAATGTGCTAAAAGCCTGTTAATATTATGAAAAAAAAGTCAAAATCAAAATACGGAGCTAATCATAACAATTTCGCATAGATAAAAAATGACAAGGTCTTTTATATCAAGACTTAACAAAATAATACTTCATAATATAAGTTCCCAACTGGATACAAATTTCACTTTTGGTATGTGCGGCAAAAAAAAGGGGGCTTTTACCAAAAACCCCAAATAAACCGGTTTTTGTTTGTTTAAATCTGGGTTTTTTTTGTTTAAACCTGGTTTTTTTTTAAATATCATTTCCTATTACATATAGATGCATGTTTGTTGATAAAAATAAACAGTGTTGGACACTATATAAATATTATAACTTCATTTCACAATATTCAAATTAAATAATTACAATCAGTTATGTATGTAATTGAAATCATTTGTAATTTAAATATTTTTAGTAACAGCTATGTATTACGTTCAAAGAATAAACTGTTCTATACAGTTAACCATAGATATCTTGAAAATATTATCAAGTACTTGATTAATAAATAATAAAAGATTAAAGATTTGTTTAAAAAATGTGTTCTTAGTGAGGAATACAGATGAAAGGAATGCATTACAGTAACTTTTAAATATGTGATATGAAATTATTATATAATATTATATGATGTCAGAAGTAAAAAGCTTTTTTACAGACTTTTACACTGATTTATTTATGTTATTTATTAATATATTAAGTATATTAAGTTATATTAGTATATTAAGTTAATCAGTAAAAATATAATAAGATTTCTTAATTTAATTCATATACTTTAAAAAATAAGGGACTCCCGTTGTCCCCACTTCTTAAAAAAAATAATAACCCGAAAAAACCCAATAAAACCCATAAAGCCCAATAAAACCCGAAAAAACCCTAAAAACCCCAACCAGGTTGGTTTTTTTTTTTTAATAAAAAACCCGGATTTTTTGCAACCCTGATGTCCATCCATCTAAAACACATTCATTTGATTGATGTTTACACGACCTAAATTCTTTTACAATTTTTCTTTTATAATAATTAATTAAAAGTCTATAGGTAAGTTCCAACTTAGTATTTTTTTAAATGGTTTTATTTTTACTAATGAATCAATTCATAAGCTTCGCCCCTGGCTAAAATAGTATCCCTCCGTGGACATGGAAAACAAATTTTTAAAAGTGCCGTAGATGACAATATACACTAAATCATCTTTAGGTAGTTTGGGAGAAAGAAAGCCTTTTTGTTTTTTCAGCACAACTGTTTGTTCTGATGTGAAATTGTAGCACCTTTTCTAATTTATTAGTTCCATATGGAGTTCTCAGTTGTCTCCATGGTCATCATAAATAAGTTAAGAAAAAGTTACCATATATACTCGTGTATAAGTTGACCTCCCTAATTCTTAAGCAAAATTTTGAAAGAAATTGAATTTTCGAGTATAAATCGAACCACATTTCTGGTAGTATGTTGAAAAATGATTTGTAAGCGAAGATTAAAAAAAATAATAATAAATTTTCATTAAATTAGTAAACATTTTTACATTTCTAATAAGACTTTTTTTTTTAATTCAACGTTTTAAAACGGTATAATTATGTAAAACAAAAGAGGTTTAAACTATTTTGAAACCTATTAGCATCAACTCAATGATACTTAAAAAGAAAAAAAACCTTTCAAAAATCTATTCAAGCCTTATTTACAAGGGTACACAACTTTTTAGATTGCTAAAATATAGTACTTCTTTGTATTGTAGGACTTTTAGGAGAGCTATCTAGAGGCAGTCTCAAGTTGAACTCTTTTTAAAAAGGGGGATTAAAATGTTGAAAAGAATGCCCTTGTAATGAAGGGAATTTTGTCGAAAATGAGTGCAGAACAATTACAGGGATATTATTATTGAGCTTTTTTTGTGAATCACAGGGAAAGGACCATTGTCCGCTTTTCTCTCTCATATGTGATTACTTAAAAGACTTGCCCATCCGCCGATTACCTGCAATTTTTGTTTCTTCCTCGTATATAAGTGTGGATGTCCATCTGGGATGTCCTCTGTGGATGTCCATCAGGGTTGCAAAAAACCCACCTACCCCAAAAAAAACCAGGTGGTTTTTTTGGGGTAAAACCCACTCTAAAAAACCCAATAAAACCCATGTCAAAGTGGGTTTTATTGGGTTTTTTATAATCCATGATATTATTACTTAATATTCAGTAACTTTTATATTAGTTTTTTTAACCTTTGTGTTTAAAGAGTTACAGTATCCTATTAAAACTTATTGTGGGTGTACTGTCAAATATAAATATATGACAAAGTCAAAATGAAATAATGTGCTAAAAGCCTGTTAATATTATGAAAAAAAAGTCAAAATCAAAATACGGAGCTAATCATAACAATTTCGCATAGATAAAAAATGACAAGGTCTTTTATATCAAGACTTAACAAAATAATACTTCATAATATAAGTTCCCAACTGGATACAAATTTCACTTTTGGTATGTGCGGCAAAAAAAAGGGGGCTTTTACCAAAAACCCCAAATAAACCAGTTTTTGTTTGTTTAAATCTGGGTTTTTTTTGTTTAAACCTGGTTTTTTTTAAAATATCATTTCCTATTACATATAGATGCATGTTTGTTGATAAAAATAAACAGTGTTGGACACTATATAAATATTATAACTTCATTTCACAATATTCAAATTAAATAATTACAATCAGTTATGTATGTAATTGAAATCATTTGTAATTTAAATATTTTTAGTAACAGCTATGTATTACGTTCAAAGAATAAACTGTTCTATACAGTTAACCATAGATATCTTGAAAATATTATCAAGTACTTGATTAATAAATAATAAAAGATTAAAGATTTGTTTAAAAAATGTGTTCTTAGTGAGGAATACAGATGAAAGGAATGCATTACAGTAACTTTTAAATATGTGATATGAAATTATTATATAATATTATATGATGTCAGAAGTAAAAAGCTTTTTTACAGACTTTTACACTGATTTATTTATGTTATTTATTAATATATTAAGTATATTAAGTTATATTAGTATATTAAGTTAATCAGTAAAAATATAATAAGATTTCTTAATTTAATTCATATACTTTAAAAAATAAGGGACTCCCCCTGTCCCCACTTCTTAAAAAAAAAAAAAATAACCCGAAAAAACCCAATAAAACCCATAAAGCCCAATAAAACCCGAAAAAACCCTAAAAACCCCAACCAGGTTGTTTTTTTTTTTAATAAAAAACCCGGATTTTTTGCAACCCTGATGTCCATCCATCTAAAACACATTCATTTGATTGATGTTTACACGACCTAAATTCTTTTACAATTTTTCTTTTATAATAATTAATTAAAAGTCTATAGGTAAGTTCCAACTTAGTATTTTTTTAAATGGTTTTATTTTTACTAATGAATCAATTCATAAGCTTCACCCCTGGCTAAAATAGTATCCCTCCGTGGACATGGAAAACAAATTTTTAAAAGTGCCATAGATGACAATATACACTAAATCATCTTTAGGTAGTTTGGGAGAAAGAAAGCCTTTTTGTTTTTTCAGTACAACTGTTTGTTCTGATGTGAAATTGTAGCACCTTTTCTAATTTATTAGTTCCATATGGAGTTCTCAGTTGTCTCCATGGTCATCATAAATAAGTTAAGAAAAAGTTACCATATATACTCGTGTATAAGTTGACCTCCCTAATTCTTAAGCAAAATTTTGAAAGAAATTGAATTTTCGAGTATAAATCGAACCACATTTCTGGTAGTATGTTGAAAAATGATTTGTAAGCGAAGATAAAAAAAAATAATAATAAATTTTCATTAAATTAGTAAACATTTTTACGTTTCTAATAAGACTTTTTTTTTTTAATTCAACGTTTTAAAACGGTATAATTATGTAAAACAAAAGAGGTTTAAACTATTTTGAAACCTATTAGCATCAACTCAATGATACTTAAAAAGAAAAAAAATCTTTCAAAAATCTATTCAAGCCTTATTTACAAGGGTACACAACTTTTTAGATTGCTAAAATATAGTACTTCTTTGTATTGTAGGACTTTTAGGAGAGCTATCTAGAGGCAGTCTCAAGTTGAACTCTTTTTAAAAAGGGGGATTAAAATGTTGAAAAGAATGCCCTTGTAATGAAGGGAATTTTGTCGAAAATGAGTGCAGAACAATTACAGGGATATTATTGTTGAGCTTTTTTTGTGAATCACAGGGAAAGGACCATTGTCCGCTTTTCTCTCTCATATGTGATTACTTAAAAGACTTGCCCATTCGCCGATTACCTGCGATTTTTGTTTCTTCCTCGTATATAAGTCCAATTTTCAATTCCCAAATTTTGCCTAAAATTCTTCAACTTATACAAAAGTGTATACCGTAATTTATAATTATACTTCAAATTTTAGACAGCTTAAACACTGCATTTAATAATTTAATGCACCATTTTAGCAACCTAAAAACCAAAGTAGATAAAAATTCAAAACTTAATTATTGTCTCCTCTGTGGGCTTGGCTCATCCACTTTTATTGATGTTGTCTAGCTTATCTGTCATTTATCAAAGATTTTGTGTAGTATAAGGAAGTCTCAAATAATCATAAGAAATAAAATAAAAAACTTGACCACTAATATAAGGTTATTTATTAAGCATAAATGAAAAGATCCATGCATTTTTTAAGATTTTTATAATATATATATATATATATCTATTTTGTAGCTTTTCGTGAGAATGACCCACAGCTGTATATACTTTCTAACAGGGTTGGCATGGTTTAAACCAACTGTTTTCTTTTTTTTCCAAAAGAACCAAATGTTTTTTTTTTTTTTTTTTTAAGAAGAAATCTAATATAACATTTCTCTTTTTTTATGATTTGTTTCAAATTATTAGATATAAATAATTTCTACTTGTAATACTTTATTTCAGCAATAAGCATTAGAAATATTGGGTCTAGGCCATGTTTGTATGTGTAAGATGAAAATTAGTATGTGTTCATGAATATATCTTGGGCATAAGAGAGAAAAAAAACATGTGATTTTATCAAAGATAAATCACATGAATGATAAAATATTGAATATTTGGCATAAAATATTTTCATTTAAAAAAAATGAGATTATTTAAAGCAATTAATAGTATTAAGACGATGATCTTTAAGAATTTGGTCAAGCTTTTAAAAGAAAATTTTCTTGATTGGGAAAATTATCCTTTAAGAATTAAAATATAAATATGAAGTTAAATAAGAGAGGATTAAAAAATTGGGGGCTAGTTATAGCATTTTAATAATACAAAATTATTTATTATAGCATTTTAGTAATACCAATCTACTTTTTTCTGTTATTTGCTGAATCTAATGGCTAAATGTTGACTTTTAATTGTCAATCAAAAAACAAAATCACAAGTAGTCTTTGAAATTTACTTTTATGTATAACTGTGGGGAATAATATTATATTTGTCAAACTACATCAAAAGTTTATTATTAGTAATCAAAAGATTGTTTATAAATATTTTCAAGGTATCAATGTTTCACTGTGTAGAGCAGTTTAATGTTTGAACATAACATTTTTACTAACTCTAATATTAAATTAAATTATGAATTATTTCAATTTTCTACATAAATTGACTGTAATTATTTAATTAAAATTATTTTCAAATGAAGTAATACTACTTATATATCCAATAATGTCTATTTTTATCAATAAATATTCATCTATACAGATGTAAAAAAAAAAAGGTTTGAACCAAATAAACTGTTTTTTTTTTTTTTTTTTTTTTTTTTTCCCCCTTTTTAACCTGGTTTTTTGCTAACCCTGCTTTCTAGAACATTAGCACATCACGAAATGGGTGAAAAATGAATTACAAAACTCCATCGTTACATACATGAATCAAATTAAGTTACATAAAAATATGCAATAATTATGCAAATAGTTGAAAGAGAGCAAAAGATAACTAAATTGTATTCTTACCAGTAATAAACAAGCAAGCAAGCAGCAGGGATAGATATAGCTAGCTCTAACTTTCTCCATGTTTTAATAAGAGATGCCACAAAACTTAAAATAAGTTCTCCAACAGCGAAAACAATTTGCATCATGTTGGCACATAACAATCGTTTAGAGGTACCAACAAATTCCACAGCTAAATTAGGAAAACAAGCATAGAGTAAGTGTTTTTCTCTGTCATTAGAAATGTATTATGTGTATCAACAATTTAGTTGGAAAAATTTGCTCATGTTTAACCTTCAACTAAAAACAGGGATTCTGTGGAAGATATATGGTCGTACATTCCGTATACCTATTGGATAACTCCATATGCCCTCCGTATCTATAGTGATCTGGAGTATACCTTCAGCCTACAGTGTATACACTCTGGATTTTTTACAACTACACCACTGGCTAAAAATGTCCATAATTTGTGGTTGAAATTTAATGGCTTTTGATACTGCTTTATAAATTACATAAACAAAGCTATTCTGATATCTTGAAAAATTTAATTTTGCTTTAGATTTTAAAAATTAACTTTTTTTTAATGTACACTGAAACTCCAGTTATCCAAATTAATGTGCTAGATTTATACAGGGTTCATACAGAGTTGGGAAGAAAAAATCCAAGGAGTACCCAAAAAATCCAAGGAGTCCAAAAAATTTTAAGAAATTGTCCACCCCCCCTTTTTTTTTTGTCAATGTTTTTATGTGCTGCATCGTTATGTGGTATGCACATTCTAATTTTTAATGCCCAATTTGGCGAGAAAAACATTTCAAAAACAAATTTTACTCTATTAGAATCCAATTGTTAGTGCTGAAATAGCACAGTATTCACAATATATTGCTTATTGATTTCGTAAGTTTAAACACAAAATTGACAATCTACTTTTTTATGCAGTGACCAATGGTCATGTCAGAAGGGTGATTCTGAGTAAAAAAAAAAAAAAAAAAATCTGAAATTCACAGCAAATCTTCTGAAAAGTTCTTCTGACACCAGAGAGGGGGGGGGGGGGGGGGATCCACTCCCGACACTAGCTATGCGTTTTCTCCGTGACTCTTTGGACGAAATTCGCGTTTTTTCGCGATCTTTTGACGAAATTTGTGGGGGTTTTCGCGAGCTTTTGACGAAATTTGTGGTTGTTTCGCGATCTTTGACGAAATTTTCCGTTTTTTCGCGATATTTTGACGAAATTTTTGGGTTTTCGCGATCTTTCGACGAAATTTGTGGGTTTTTTCGCAATCTTTCGACGAAATGTGGGTTTTCTCGCATCTTTCGACGAAATTTATGGTTTTTTTTTCGCGATCTTTCGACGAAATTCGTGGGGTTTTTTCGCGATCTTTTGACGAAATTTGTAGATTTTTTCGCAATCATTTGCCGAAATTTGTGGATTTTTTCGCGATCTTTTGACGAAATTTGTGGGTTTTTCGCGATCTTTTGACGAAATTTGTGGATTTTTTCGCGATCTTTTGACGAAATTTGTGGATTTTTTCGCGATCTTTTGACGAAATTTGTGGGTTTTTTCGCGATCGTGTGACGAAATTTGTGGATTTTTTCGTAATCTTTTGACGAAATTTGTGGATTTTTTCGCGACCTTTTGACGAAATTTGTGGGTTTTTTCGCGATCATTTGACGAAATTTGCGTTTTTGCGCGATTATTTGACGAAATTTGCTTTTTTGCGCGATTCTTTGACGAAATTTGCGTTTTCCCCGAGATCCTTTGACGAAATTGGCGATTTTTCTGCAAACGATTGACAAAATTTATTTTTTTCGGCGACCATATGTCCGAATTTCCGGATTGGTGGCCGATTTTTTAAAATTTTCGGAAATGAATACCTTACATTTTCGGAAAATTCGGACTAGAATCATCCCTAGGTCATATAAATAGGTCATATTTTTGCACTATATTTGCGACGATATCTTTTAAAATGCAATATCTAAAATTAACCCATTTGTGCCTAGCGTCCCAATTTTGGGACGCTTCAAATTTTCATGAATAAGTATATTTTTCTTCTCCTTTATAACATGAAAATTGTATGAAATAATTATTTATAAATGTCTTTATCTATTACCGAGAGATGACAGCATAAGGTGGATATTTATTTGTTTAAATGAAGGCTTTCTTCAGTGTTTATAAATTTTTAATTTTTCAAGATGGCAAAATGTAAAAAGTCAGTTTATTTGTATTTTTCCCATGAAGGATCCAAAATCGTAAGTCATAATCTTAGCTTGTAGACTTTTTTTAAATACGTATTTTTTTAAATTGCGAAATTAAATGTTCAAGCCTATTTTTTATGCATTTTTGTAACGTCCAAAATATAGGGTTCTAGGCACAAATGGGCACATATTTTTGTTGGACATTTAGGGTTGGGTTGGGTTGATTTTTGACGGCCAATTATCTACACGAGGGATATAGGCCCGGAGGGAGTGCCCTCCGTGGGGGTCTTTCTAAGGGAACCTAATCCGTATTAACGCATGGAAGATCCACGGCTCGAAGAAAACCACGAAAACTCCGAACGATTAGGCCGACGGGCGCGATTGGGATCGAACCCAGCACCTCCCATCTACCAGCTTCGAGAGCAGAACCTCTCGGCCACTGGTGGGGCGTTGGACATTTAGGAGACAGTTATTTATGTAATCTCCTTTTGAAGATATTTATGAAATAAATTGTTTTTAAGTCAGCAATACGATTATTCTTATTTTATTATTAATAATAGTTATAACGTTATTAGTCTCTGTAAAGAAATAAATATATTTTTTTTTGTAGTTCATAAAAATACTAATTATAGTACATAATATAAAATTAAAAAACTTTTTTCATATAAATACAGACAAAACATATAATTATGCATATTAGTCTACTAGAAATACTCATATGTAGTTTTTTTACATTTTATTAAATAAATGTAAAAAAAAATTAAGTGTATTTTTTTAGTATTTTTCCAGTTCATTTTGCAATATTTTAAAGTGATTTTACCAAAACATTTGAGAAAACCAAAATTCAGGCACAAATGGGTTAAACAGGGTTCATACAGAGTTGGGAAGAAAAAATCCAAGGAGTACCCAAAAAATCCAAGGAGTCCAAAAAATTTTAAGAATTTGTCCACCCCCCCCCCTTTTTTTTTGTCAATGTTTTTATGTGCTGCATCGTTATGTGGTATGCACATTCTAATTTTTAATGCCCAATTTGGCGAGAAAAACATTTCAAAAACAAATTTTACTCTATTAGAATCCAATTGTTAGTGCTGAAATAGCACAGTATTCACAATATATTGCTTATTGATTTCGTAAGTTTAAACACAAAATTGACAATCTACTTTTTTATGCAGTGACCAATGGTCATGTCAGAAGGGTGATTCTGAGTAAAAAAAAAAAAAAAAAAAAAAATCTGAAATTCACAGCAAATCTTCTGAAAAGTTCTTCTGACACCAGAGAGGGGGGGGGGGGGGATCCACTCCCGACACTAGCTATGCGTTTTCTCCGTGACTCTTTGGACGAAATTCGCGTTTTTTCGCGATCTTTTGACGAAATTTGTGGGGGTTTTCGCGAGCTTTTGACGAAATTTGTGGTTGTTTCGCGATCTTTGACGAAATTTTCCGTTTTTTCGCGATATTTTGACGAAATTTTTGGGTTTTCGCGATCTTTCGACGAAATTTGTGGGTTTTTTCGCAATCTTTCGACGAAATGTGGGTTTTCTCGCATCTTTCGACGAAATTTATGGTTTTTTTTTCGCGATCTTTCGACGAAATTCGTGGGGTTTTTTCGCGATCTTTTGACGAAATTTGTAGATTTTTTCGCAATCATTTGACGAAATTTGTGGATTTTTTCGCGATCTTTTGACGAAATTTGTGGATTTTTTCGCGATCTTTTGACGAAATTTGTGGATTTTTTCGCGATCTTTTGACGAAATTTGTGGGTTTTTTCGCGATCGTGTGACGAAATTTGTGGATTTTTTCGTAATCTTTTGACGAAATTTGTGGATTTTTTCGCGACCTTTTGACGAAATTTGTGGGTTTTTTCGCGATCATTTGACGAAATTTGCGTTTTTGCGCGATTATTTGACGAAATTTGCTTTTTTGCGCGATTCTTTGACGAAATTTGCGTTTTCCCCGAGATCCTTTGACGAAATTGGCGATTTTTCTGCAAACGATTGACAAAATTTATTTTTTTCGGCGACCATATGTCCGAATTTCCGGATTGGTGGCCGATTTTTTAAAATTTTCGGAAATGAATACCTTACATTTTCGGAAAATTCGGACTAGAATCATCCCTAGGTCATATAAATAGAGATTAGTCAAACCCTAAACACTTATGTGTGTCACATACATGATACATCTTAAAGAAAATTTTAAAAGGCAAAAAAAAAAGAATACTAAATGCAACATACAAGAAAAAATATAACAAGTTTTGAATTTATTCTTTCGCGATCTTCTGGGAGAAATTTGCATTTTTTGTTTTTCGCAACCTTATGGGGAAAATTCGCTTTTTTCGCGATCTTTTAATGGAATTCGCGTTTTATTTCGATTGTTTAACGAATCTGGACTTTTTCGCGATCCTTTGACGAAATTTGCGTGTTTTTCACGATCCTTTGACGAAATTCGCGTGTTTTTCGCGATCTTTTGAGGAAATTCGAGTATTTTTCGCGATCTTCTGGGGAAATTCGCGTTTTTTTCGAGATCTTCTAATGGAATTCGCATTTCATTTCGATCGTTTGACGTAAACTAACGTTTTTTTCGCAATCTTTTGACGGAAACCGTGTGTTTTTTGCGATCTTTTGATGGAAACCATGTGTTTTTCGCGATCTTTTGAGAAAATTCGCGTTTTATGCGATCTTTTGAGGAAATCTGCTTTTTTTTCTCAATCTTTAACGAAATTCGCGTTTTTTTTTTTTTTTTTTTTGTGATCCTTTGAGTAAATTCCCGTTCTTTCACTGTCTTTTAAGAAATTCGCGTCTTTTTATGGAATCCGAGTTTTCCCGCGATCTGTTGGAGAAATTCGCGTTTTTTTACGACCCTTGACAAAATTTACGAACTTTTCCCTCGATCGATTGACGAAATTTGACGGTATTTTTTTGGAACATATTTGCGAAAAACGCGATTTTTCCGAGATTCTTGGCTAAAAGCCAAACATAGATAAAATTTAAAATGAAGGTCGGCTAACAGTGTCGAAAAACGGACTTTACGGACCTAATAATTGAAAAACAGACCAAGTGGGAACCCTGCTATTAAGATTAAGCTACCCAATCAATGTTGTGTTTCAGATTTAATGACGTGCATAAAGGATTTACCGTGCGTTTTTCAATCACGATTTTTTTTCCTGGGCAGCAATATCGCTTGCGTCCGAAGCTGCAATAGAATATAAGGAGTTTCTAAGTAGTGGTTTGCTTATCTAAGTAGTTCTAAGTACTACTTGGGAATGTTTTCATTTCTAAGGAGTTTCCAAGGAGTCTAAGGAGTCTGTGCGAACCCTGTTTATATCATCTGGATAGGTAGAAATTTAGATAATTGAGGCCACCATAAAAAAAGATTATCGGGAAATAGAAATTTCTCTAAAATTGCTTTTGTTTAATAAAAAGGTAGGACTAATATATTTGACTTACATCAGGCCTGTTTTTTACTACATAAAATTAAAAAATAATAAAGTAGGTACATTTAAATGTATTAGCTGAACATGTTTAACAATGGTAATTGTTTTGCTATAAATCATAAATACAGACTTCCAATTATTCGCAAATTCCAATAAAATAGAAATTTTAAATTAGATTTTTATAAAGAATACATAAATTTGCATTTTAATAAGTTTTTTCCTTTCTTAAACAAAATCTATTACTTCATGATGTCGATCTAGATATTTGACGGCTGATGTTTTACTGTATTTGTATTGGAAACAATAACAACAACAACAAAAAAAAATTACAGTACTTTATATTTCAGCTTGTGTATAAAATTACGTATAAATGGCTATATATAATTCAAAAGTTTTAAATCTTTAATAGATTGCTAACCATTTATGCACACATAATTAAAACAGCAAAAAACTATCCAAACACTGGTTAACGAAAACTTCATTTTGCAGCTTTATGCTAAACCATTTTACCTTATTTTAAATGTATTATAAAACCAAAATCTTGTTAACTTTTTCATTAAACATATAATTTACGTTATATTTAATAAAAGAAAAAATATGGGAGACTAATTAGTGAGCTAAACACAGAATTGGAAACTAACATGAATACATATCTAATTCGGAACAAAGTACAGGAATGAAAATTAAAAGCAAAATTTAATACTAATAAATACTGAGAAGGGATTTTGTTAAGCATCAGCCAGTTTTGCTAACAGAGGAATGCCTTTAGAGAGAACTTTTTAATTTAATACTAGGACATTCACCATAGAATACTTTACAATTCTTAAACCAAAAATTGTAATTTTATAAGACATTCTTACTGCAGTCAAACTCAGTTATAATGAACTTCGATATACGAAGAACTCAGTTTTAACAAGGAATTAGCAAGCAAATAATTGGTGTGATGTTAAAAGTGGGTTCTTGATCGTATAGAATTTTTTTTTTTCATTTGTGAATTATTAATATTTTTTTAATAACCCTACTTTGTGTTCTTTGAGACATAATCAGCAATTATGTACAAAATTGTTTTCTTACCAATGTCTGGGAAAAATGTAAGTTATGATATGAAGACATTCTTTTAATAAAAATCTTCTTTATTTGGTCAGCATGAAGTATTAAACATATTTTCCTCACATTCCTTTAGAATAGAATTTTTTTAAATTCCTGTGGCTTTTTTATAAGATCTCTAGTAGCAATCATTTTTGTAAAATAAATGGTTAACAGCATTTTCTTTAGTAAAACATCAGCCTCTTCTCACATTGATGGCATAAACTGAGCTGACTGTGATTGATACGACCAGAAATATTTTTTTTTTTTTTTTTTTTAAAGGGGGTCCCAAAAATTAAATTCAGGAAAATTTTAAAATCACCTGCTGAAAATGAACTTAGGGGTCAATGTGGATTGCAAAATGATAAGCTGAAAATGCATCATGCCATCCGTGATGGGATCTGCCACACCTGCAATCACAAAGAGCATATGGGAACGAGACGAATAGGGTTTCGTCAGATGAACGAAACCCTAAAAATGAGGTAATGGCACTGGAGAAAATAAAAATTGCTCCTACAAGGCAATAAAAATGATGTACAGAACACAATGTGAGAATCTTCACGCTGGACCAGTAGGACAATACATTTTAAGAAACTTTCTTATTAGAGTGAAACTTGGATATAGTCAGCAAAATATCGGAAAACTCATGAAAAAGTTGAAAAAAGTAATATTTATAACTTCTTTGGGAAAACACACCTTTTTATAGTGCATATACAATAATGCCAAAAATGAAGCTGGGAAGGAGGATTATGATACAGATGAGTATAAAACAATAGAACAATATGTTGAGTGAATCACTTTCACTCAACACGTGTAGTGAGTTTGGATTTCTTTATGAAATTTTAAAGCTTTTTAAAAGTAAAAGAAGCAAGCAATAATGGTTTTAGAGAGTGGTTGAGTTTAATTAAACAAAATGTATGTGATGAAAGGAATTCTGAAAAAAGTTTAGAATACAAGAAATTTTTTCTTTGAATCTGCAAATTATAATAAATAAATAGTAAGAAGGCTTTCTTTTCCTTTTTTTTCAATTGCATTTTACTTTATCAAATTACACAAATGATTAACAATTACAAGCATAAAGTCAAACATAGATTTATAATTAATAATTTCTTTTGTACATTTAATTAAAAGACTAAAGTTACCTCTACAAGTGTGTTAATTCTGTCGTTTCTGCTGGTTTATTTACACTTTCATGTATTCTCACATTTCCTATTAGAATAAGTGAATAAAGGCTTGAACTTACTTATTACAAGAACTTGGGCATAACGAGCAAAGGTATATTGGTCCCTGGGTCATTCCATGGTAACTTACGTTGCATTGAGAACAATTTACTTCAGTAATTTTAGAAATATAACAACAACAAAAATATTAAAAATGTAAAGTTGACATTAGTTGTTATTTAAACCTACTTAAAGCTCAACTTAGATGGACATTACCTAATTTTAGTGTAATTTCGTAAAATCTGGCAGTTATATTTATTGTGGTAACTGAAATTACTGAAAAAGAAATGTAAGTTACCATAAAAAATATAATTTTCATTCTAATTTTTTAGGTAATTTTTATCCAAATTGACCTTTGAATAGGTTTAAATAGTCATGTCAACTTTAGATTTGAATATTTTTTGATGTTATATTACAAAAATTACTGCAGTAAATTGATCTAAATGTAACGTAAGTTACCATGGAATTATTCCCCTTCATACTCGTTATAATCGAGTTTGATTATATAACTACTGAGCTGAGTAAAAATATATTAAATTGTTTCATAAAAGAAGCATAATTAAAAAAATATATATAAAACAAAACTTTAAGGAAGGCTTCAAAAGACTATTAGAAAGAGAGTCAGAAAAATTAATACCTAGAATATATCCTGTCTGAAATAGGCCACTTACAGAAGCAGCTGTAATGAAACGAAGGAAAGAAAATACTGAAATATTTGGAGCAAAAGATGCACCTATTGACGATACTAACATGATCAATGACGACCCCATCATAATATTTTTTCTTCCAAACCTAAAAATAAAATATATGGAATTTTACTATTCAGATTTAGCAATAAATTTATTACCATTATTATTATTATTATTATTATTATTATTATTTAAGATGTATTTAAAAGACATTATAAAAGACCAACTGCTTTCGTACAATCATATTTACAATTTACAAATTATACAAAATAAATTCCAATGTCCCACTGTAAAATTTAGTAAAATCTTTCCTCATTCTTAAATTTACTCAGCAGTTTTTATTAGAAAAATAATATGCATCAAAAGTTAAAATATATCAAAAACATTCTAAAGAATTCATATTATTTAGAATAGGGATGCACCGAATATTCGGTATCTATTCAGTATTCGGCCATGTTACCGAATATTCGGTTTGGCCGAATAGCAAACTATTTGGCATGCCGAATATTTGGCTTGGCCGAATAGCAAACTATTCGGTATGCCGAATATTCAGTTTGGCCGAATATCAAAATATTCGGTCGGGCCGAATACTTAAAAAAAAACTTTTTAAACATATTTCTTAAAACCTTATACAACTTCTTCGTTTAAGAGTCAACTTATAAAGATATTCAGAATAATTTGAAACAAAATCATATTTAAATAAAAGAGAATGTTTTTACATTATTTATTTCATAGGAATTAATTATGTACAAATGCAAGTTCCTGAACAATGTCCAGTAAACAATCTGTTTCTTGCTAAGATTTTCAGAACAACGTTTACAATTTCTGAAAATGATTGCCCACTCCAGACACCGATCTAGGATGCATTTAAAAACTTCCTTGCTTAATCAAAGGGAGTAGAACAGTTATTCTTGCTAAGTTGCCACCATATAAAATTTGAATAGATTGTATTATTTATTTACTTTTATTTTAGTCTCTGCCTGACAAACAAATAATATATGATCCTGTACAATTTTTTCACAATTTCTCTTTGATTTTAAAATGTTTCATTTAGAATTTAAGAAAATTTTATCCATCTGTTTTAATTCTCAGAAGAAGCCATAAAATTTAAAATTTTATTAATTAAAGTTTTATAACTATCCTCATCTTAAATAACTCAAAGCAGATTTTTTTCAGCATAAAGTTTACTTGAAAAAAGCTCTTGTTTATTAGAATAAAAGTTTCTGTTTTAAATATTATATAAAATTGTTTTAAAATGTAACATTTTAGTGCCTTTAAACTTTGAAGTATAAAAGTATTCGGCAGGCCGAATATTCGACCAAATAGTTACTATTCGGCAGGCCGAATATTCGGTATTAGGCCAAATAGTTACTATTCGGTATTCGGCCTAGCAGTTACTATTCTGCTAGCCGAATATTCGGTATTCGGTTCGCCTCTAGGCCGAATATTTGGTATTCGGCCAAAATCACTATTTGGTGCATCCCTAATTTAGAAATAGAGTTAAATTGATGGGCAAGGGAAAGTTACTATTAGGAATGTAGCAGAGTATGGCTAGATTCTGAAAGTACAGAGCTTTCAAGTGAAATTCAAACACTTTGAGTAACACTTGAGTATGTCTAACCAAAATCGAACTCAGCAAAGAAAACAATAGTCTATCTCAATAATAGCAAAATTTTAGATTAGTAGCTTACCTTTAACAATCTGAGAAAAAAAAAAATATACAGTCGATTCCCTTAAATCTGCATATCATTTCAGGTGTAAACAGCGAAACTTACAGTTAAGTTGCAGGAACAAAATTCAAGATGGCACTGAAATCAGTGATGATCGCTACTTTTTTTTTTCTAAATTTTTCCTAATCATGCTCTTTTGTCTATTACAGCTGATTAATTACTAAATAAAACTACGTTACTTGTGATTTTGATGTAAATTAGCACATCTATAGCAAAAATTCACAGGTCCTGCAAAATGTAAGTATAAATTGTAACTGAATTGTTTGTTTATTTTTCTTGCATTCGTTTTTCTGTGTTTCAATATTTATTTTTATTTTTTCAATATTACATATGCACTTTAATATGTAATTCTGATTAATATGACCAAACTCAAGCTTTTTAATGAAGAAAATATGAATTTATTTCTAAAAAAAAAAAAAAATCAAGATGATGCTAATATCAGTGGTGATCTCTATCTTTTTTAAAGACGTTTCTTAATTAATCAAGCTTTTTTTTTTATTAAATCTGGATCAATAGGAAATAAAATTTATTTTCTTATCTGAGATAAAAATACATTAACAGTAGCTTGTGCACAATATCTGCAACTGTTGAAGCCACATTGTTTATGTTTACTTTTTCATTCGTTTATTCAGCATTCACTTTTAATCTGTAAAGATTTTTTTTTTTGTGATTTTGTACATAATTCTGGCTAACACAGCTGATTCCAATATTTCTAGTGGAAAAGAAACAGGAAAAGGAAACATGTGAGTTTGACAATAATTCAAAAAGTAGAGATCATAATAAAGCTTGATTCTGGTTCATCTACTCATTTTTTGGCACAATCATATGGAATAAGCCATAGAATGATGTATAACATTAAAAAAAGAAAATTTTAATTTTTTATTAATTTCTGTATGAACAGTGACAGCAGTCTTGCTATTCCAGAGAGAAAAACATTTTTTAATATTTAAATCTTTTTCTAAATTTTTATTAATTTACATAATTTTTTAATGTAATTATTAAATTATTGTAATATTTTACTTTATTGTAAGCATTCATTATAATTTCCAATGCTCAACTTCATTCAAATTTCTGTTAAAAAAATATAAACAAAACAATGACCAGAAATGCACAAAATTCTAAAATCTGCACTACCTCTGATTTCAAGCTGTGTGGATTTGAGAGAGTCTACTGTATATGCAGAAATAAAGTAACAAATAATCAGAAACATTGCATGATGGAAGGCAATGATGAGGCTTGTATAGAATTACAGTTGAATAATTTAAATTATTTATAAAATTTTAAAACAGCTTGCCAGAATACAGAATTGAGGTCTGCTGGCAATCTGTAAATTATTAATAAAAGAGTTTTTGGAAGTAAAGGAAATTTTTGATTGAAAGGTTAAATAATGCTTATAAGGAGAATACTCTTAAATATCTTTCTATTCTTAAAAAAAAAAAAAAAAAAAAAACGCAAATAACACTGCCGCCGTAAACGAATTTTTTGAGGCCGGAGATCTTTCTCGGCAAATATTATGAAAACTATTGCATATAAAAGTAAAGAGTTTTATAGAGAACTGTTTGATAAACCCGCTGAAGCAGACTGTTTTTAAATCAAAGAATTATATATATGAGTTATTTAATGCTGAAGTCAGTCAAAATAGTTCCGTTAAAACAGTTTTATAGGAACAAAAACTATGCATAGCAATTTAATCATCTTTTGTAGGGACACTTTTCACAAGCTTGTGGTGTGAAGTGTGCAACTATATTTTTGACTGATTCTTTGAGGGTTTTTTTCAGCTTTTTATTCGAAATTCCATTATTTCAATAGATTTATTTCATATTTAGAAAAGGTTATTTTTTATATTGATGAGAAATTGTAAAACAGCACAAAGAATAATATGTCTTTTGAATTAAAAAATGTATTTACATGTGACTATTAAAAACAGAAATAAAGCTTTAAAATAATACTTAAATAATCACACGTTAAAAGCAGTAAATGGGGAGAAATTATATCATAAAAAATGTATACACACATGAACAAGAGAAAAAAAAAACTTTGAAATAATTATTACGCATTTAAAAGCAGTAAAGGGGGGAAAATTACACCATATTAAAAATGCTCAAATAATAATATTGCAGAACAGTTTCAATTTAAAAATATATTTACCTTTCAATTAAAAAAATGTATTTTCATGTGCATATTAAACACAGAAAGAAAACTTTGGTGAAAATTATGTCATATTGAAAACAATACAATGAAAACAATTTTCTTATAGCATCATTATAAAATTTCAAGAGGGAGCGACATTGTTTATTTAGTCATTTTATACAAGCTGATTTTCAAATGTTTAAATTGTTCTTATTTAATCAATCACAAAACAGCTGTTAGCTGTCGCAACAGTCGTTTCGTCCTTAAAATCCTCCCGATGAAAGGGAAATGAATAGAAACCAGATTACAGAAGATTGCCAATGGTCATTTAATTATAATTAAATTTTATGTAATCTTTTTAAAACAAAGCAAATTAGCATGTTTTTAAAGCCTGCAGTGTCTGAACAGGAGTTTGCGAGTATAGCTTGCAGGGAACACAGCCCCCCTAGTCATTAAATGAATAAAAAAGAAAAGTGCCCAGTTAAACTGATGGCATTGAGCTCACAGACTATTAACACTAATTGAATATTATACTCTTAATTGAAAGAATAATGCACCTCAAAAAATAAATTTAGGGGATGTTGCCCCCCCCCCCCATTTCCCCTCTGTATACTTAACCAATGAGCCTCCAAATGTCATCAGGGAAGCGCCTTATTGAAATAAACCGGTATACTAAATTTGAAGCAAATCGGATAGAAAAACCCATTTATCTAAATTATGGGGTATTATCCTTCCATTCCCCCCTTTTAGACTTAAACAATGAACCTTCAAATCTAATCAGGAAAGCACCTTATCAGAATTAACCGATATACCAAATCTGATAATTCTGCATTAAAAACCCATTTATCTAAGGTAAGGGGGGGGGAGGATTAGCCTCCTGTTCCCCCTTTTATACTTAACCAATGAACCACCAAAACTAATCAGGGAAGTGCCTTATCAGAATGAACCTAGAAAAAAAGTTGAAGTAAATCCGATATTTCTATCAAGAGTTATCGTGTTACGTACATACATACAGAACCGGCGGGTACATTAGCTCTCAGGCTTTGATAGCCTGTGAGCTAAAAACTAAGAGAAAAAGAACAATTCTGAAAATTTTATAATCTACATATAAGAAATCAGAATTGTTGTGTGTATTAAGCAATAAAATGGTGTTCAAAATGAATGAGTTTGCATTATATAAAATATGAATATGTACATTGTGTATATGTGGATTTGTTTTGGCAACAGCCAAATTTGACCGAATTGTCCAGAGCTGTCTTTCAAGAGGACTTTCTGAAGAGAAAGCACTTAAATTCTCAATTTGGTAGATGCAAGATAAATTTTACTCATTCATAATATTTCTTCACATTAGTCTTATAGGATCGATTGAATACCAAACTTTCCATTTTGGTTAGAAGAATGCTAATAATAAGGCTGAACAGGCTGTTATAGAGAACTGGACTAACAATATTTCTTAATATTATTGCTGATGATTGTTGAATCAAAGCAAACATTTTTGCAAATAAAATTTGAGTTTGTCAAGGAAATATAATTTTTTTCTATCCTCAGATTTATCAATTTTGAGGATTAACGATGGAAAATATGCTTTTAGCATAAGATTTCAAATTATACAGCTACAAATCAATATTAGAATTGGAAATTGATTATACTATTATAGTTCCTTTTCTCTAAAACGAACACCTTTTATACAGTAAAGAAAAAATATTATAATTAAATTTACTGACTTGTATTGCATTACTGGTGTAATATCTGGTCTAATGTTCATATTCAATGAATAGCTTTTCCTAGTATGTTAGAGTCATTATTCTGTTAACAAACATCTCATGAAAATTGACAATTAATGAGAAAATAATTTATAATCGTTTTTGCAGATGTAATGGCTGAAGGATAACAGAAACTAACGGTTGAAGGAAGGGCAGATAATAGAAATTTTACAGCATATATGGAGTTTATCTGGGTAGATTAAGAAATAAAGTAAATTAAATAATAAAGAAAAAAAATTAAAAATAATAACAATGTATATACTCACTCAGAACATTCAATAAATTAAATAATTAAGAATATCTACTTACTTATCTGCAATCATACCAAAGCCAGCTGATCCAAATAAGACACCAAGCATAAAAACAGTATTTGATGACGTCCCTTTCCATCCTTTTTTGCAAACTATGTCAAACTAAAAAGTGAATATTGTAATTATAATAGTACTTTGCCAGCTTAATATCAATACAGTAATTTTAATATAGAATTATCAAATGACGTTTAATTTTATTTCAAAAACTTAATAACATAACTAAAAAGCCAGAAGTGTTTAAAAAGCTATACAAATGAAGTACAGTCGAACCCGGTTAAGACGCGTTTCAAGGGAGTGGACAAAAGTCGCGTATTAAGCGGGATCGCGTATTAAACGTGATTTGTACAATGTTGCAGGAAATGGGCTTATTTACACATCTAATCGTCTGACGGAACTTTGGAGCTTTCATTTGTACGTTTACGGTCGAAATTTCTGTCATTTAGATTAAAATTTAATTGTATTTCACTTTAACTCATTGTTTTTTTTTATAGGACAGACTGGAATAATAATGGAAAATAAATGTGGATTCCAACATGGTTCTATTGCCGATTTGTTCGTTACAACCAAAAATGAAACAACAGAAGTAATTTTCCTCCTAGGCTAATTTTTTTAACAGAAAAAAAAAATTAAATCTTTTGAAGCACAACCCAGTTTTTTAAATCATATTAAGTACTTGTATTAATGAGTAGCATTATAATCAGTCCTTCTTTTTAATATAAGAAAAAAAACTATCTTTATTAATTTTTGTGTAAATAATATTGTTATGCTGGCATAAGAAAAAGTAAAGAAAACAAAGAATTATTCAACCGCAGTTATTTAATCCTTATGAGTTTCATTTTTTGTTGCCTATATGCATTATAAAACGTAGTAGTGATATAACGTACATTTAAAACCTCACTAACAATAGGTATGATCATCTCTAACCATATAATTTTTATGACGTATCTGAGTAACCTGAATTCGTCTATATATCTCTACTACAGTAAAAACGTACAAGAAGCGAGACACAAAGAATGATAGGAAGCGGTATGAAAGGATTTCAGTTTTACCAATTTAGCGGGTTTTTGTTTTATTCAAATATCTATCACTATTTCCTATTAGTAATTTTCGAGTTAATTAATCTGTTATTAAATAAAGTAAATAATACTAGTAAAAAACAGTTGTTTTTATCTGAATAGAAATAATCGGCAAAATTGGCATCACTTGAGAAGAGAGAAGGAATTCGCATCTTAATCAATGAATTCGCGTCTTAAGCGTGATTTCTTTCCTCAAAGGACCGAAAAATTATCGCGTATTAAACGTGATATTTTTGCATTAGCCTTAGGAGCGATGTTCAAGAGATCTGAAAAAATCCGCGTATTAACCGTGAGCGTCTTAACCGGGTTCCACTGTATTTTGTTAACAGCTAAACAAAAGTTACTTAAATTTTATATAATGTTTATAGAAAGAGTAAAAATTTTCTTTATACACAGAAAAATAGTTTTAAAATAAAAGCTTTTCAAATGAAAAAGGTTTATAATTTAAAATAAAGAACTGTACACAAGATATTTGCTTTTTCTTTAACTTCAGTATTTTAAATATATAACAGATTAAACCTTGTAATAATATACTAATTTTAATAGCTAAAAGGTCCAAATTAAGCTTTAAAAACAGTAAAAATAGGTTTATTTGGCTGTTTACATGTTTCGACTCTACTCGAGTCATTTTAAAAACAAATAAATGCAAATATTTTAAAATTGCACAGTCTACTAAAAGTCATTCAATTTTTCGCGTAGCCTGTTGTAACTATTGGGTAGCTCGAGACATAAATTTGGTAAGTTAAATGATGCTGCATCTTTACATATTAAATTTTTGCATGTTGCAATCTCTTTGGTTTCCCTTATAATGGATGTATAGTATAGATTGGAGGGAAAAATTATCTTATTTTCATTAAAATTTATTTGGCTGGTTTCTTCTTGATATAATCTTGCTAGGGCTGTGGTGTTCTATTATATTTAATATCAGCTACATGCTCCTTTTTTCTATACTTAAATTTCCTGATAGTCATACCAATATAGTAATTCCTTGATCAGTCTGCTTTAATAAATGGTACTTCATACACCCCTGAGTAATTCTCAAAATTAATTGGGTCAATTTTAATGCAAATGATATTCTTTGATTTTGGAGGTAGATTAGCTACTAAGCAGATATTGAAATGCTTAAGACTGCATTTTAATTTCTCAAAAAAGCTTGAAAAATATTGAATAATATAAAGTTTGTATTTTTGCAAATCAAATTTATGTTCAGGCTTCTTATTATTGGCAATATCCACGATTAATTTATTAATATCCCTAACTATAAAATCATTATTAGGTACATAAGAGCCATTCTGCGAATATTATCTAATTCATTATCCAAGTTATTTTCTATGCATACTAGTGATGGGCGATTCTGGAAAATTTGAGAATCGATGAAAATCGACATCGTCTAAAACAGAATCGATCGCAATAAGAATCGATTCCCAAATTCTAGAATCGATACTTGAATCGATATTTCGATGTTCACAGATTCACACAGATAAGCTGAAAAATAGTAATTCCAAAACGTAGGGAATCAACAGGGCCGTAACGACTATCTCTCACCCCTCACCTCCATTTATGGGGACCCTAGACAATGTTAGCGGCCCAGAAGTAAGCTACTACAGACCTTTGAGTCAAATAATAAGGTTTTTTAACTTTTAAAATTATTATTTTTAAGATGTAATTTTGATAATAATTTATATTATATTTAAATTTATCTTTAAAAAAGATCTCTGTCATATAAAAAAAAAAGAAAGAAATGATTTTTTTTTTTTCATCCGGAAAAGATGTACTTTCTACTCTTATTTCCTTCAACCAAACAGATGGGGACTTACTTCCTATAAACTCCCTAAAACGTGTATAAACTTCTTAAAAATGTGCAGATGAGCGAAATTTTGAAGACTCTAAATTTATTTAAAAAGTTAAATGGTTTTTCAGTCTTTTTAGGGTCTCCTATAAGCGTGGGGGAAATGCAAATATTGCAAATCTTCTTTTAAAATAGCTGTGATGATAGTGTTGACTCTAAGCCGCTTTAGCAGGGCGCAGCGCCCGGCGGCCCTTTTTATTTCTTTTCTGCGCCCGGCGGCCTTTTTAAACCCTTCCGATGCGCCCGGCATCTCTTTTTAACACTTTCTATGATCCCCGTGGTAATTCAATTGATCCCGGGAAAATATCGCAAATTCTAGGGACTCTAAACAAACCAGTTCAAAATATTTTTCGTGAATAAGGCACAAAAGCGCTCTTTTTGAAAAAAAGTGCCCTTTTTTAGAATAGTGTTCCCTTTTTGAAAAAATGTACCCTATTTTAGAATAGCGTTTGTTCCCTTTTTGAAAAAAAAATGTACTCTTTTTTTAGAATAGTGTTCCCTTTTTGAAAAATTTCCGCCCGGCGGCTCTTTTTTTCTAGAGTCAACACTAGATGAATGTAATTAACCAATCATCACATACTAATTATCCCCCAATTAATAATCAAAATTCTCCTTTTAATAATATATTTAACTAAAATTTCTTTCCCTTTTTAAAATATATATCTCCTTATCTCATTTACAGTTTATAAATATCTTTCTTTTTAATGTTTACTAAATTTTCAGCTGTTAAGAAAAAAAAAATGTTCTCATCCTACAGCCATTAACAATGAAATAACATACTTTTCTCTGGTTAACAAATAAATAAAAGTATATTCCTTGATTATATGTTTCTTTTTTTTTTTTTCCAGCAGTAATCTAAAAACTATAAATAGTTATTGACTTATTCGCTGACATGCAGAGTACACTCACTGAAACAATAATAAATAAAATAGAAAAGTATCGAGTTAAACTGATGGCATTGAGCTCACAGTCTATTCATACTAAGTGTATTTTATACTCTTACTTCAAAGAATGCCTTTTGAAAAATAAATTAAGGGGGAATCAGCCCCCCCCCCATCACATCTCTATACGTAAACAATGAACCTCCAAATTTAATCAGGGAAGCGTCTTATCAGAATTAACCGGTATACCAAAATTGAAGCAAATCTGATAATTCTGCATGAAAAACCCATTTATCTAAGTGTGTGTGTGTGTGGGGGGGGGGAATAGCCCCTGTACCCCCGTCCTTAATGCTTAGCAATTAACCCCCAAAACTAATCAGGGAAGCGCCTTATGAGAATGAACCTAGAAAAAAAAATTTGAAGCAAATCGGATATTTCAATCGAGAGTTATCGCGTTACGTATGTACATACATACAGAAACTGCGGGCACATTAGCTCTCAGGCTTTGATAGCCTGTGAGCTAAAAAGAAAAGTGCCCAGTTAAACTGATGGCATTGAGCTCACAAGCTATTCACACTAACTGTATATTATGCTCTTATTTCAAAGAATAATGCCCCTCGAAAAATAAACTAAGGGGGCGGGGGAATTGCTCCTCCTCGTTTCCCCTCTTTATACTTAACCAATGACCCTCCAAATGTCATCAGGGAAGCGCCTTATCGAAATAAATCGGTATACCAAATCTGAAGCAAATCGGATAGCAAAACCCATTTATCTAAATTAAGGGGTATTAGCCCCTGTTCCCCTCTTCATATTTAACCAATGAACTTCCAAATCTAATTAGGGAAGCGCCTTATCAGAATAAACTGGTACACCAAATGTGAAGTAAATCGGATAAGCAAAACCCATCTATCTAAATTAGAGAGGGTATTATCCCCTCTTCTCCCCCTCCCCCCTTTAGACTAAAACGATGAACCTTCAAATATAATCAGAGAAACTCGTTATCAAAATTAACCGGTATACCAAAATTTGAAGAAAATCTGATAATTCTGCATGAAAAACCCATTTATCTAAGGGGGGGATTAGCCCCCGTTTCCCCTTTATACTTAACCAATGAGCCCCCCAAAACTAATCAGGGAAGCGCCTTAGCAGAATGAACATAGAAAAAAAAAATTGTAGCAAATCGGACATTTCTATCAGGAGTTATCGCGTTACGTACGTACATACATACATACATACAAAACCGACGGGCACATTAGATCTCAGGCTTTGATAGCCTGTGAGCTAAAAAGTGCCAAGAGCGTGTAACTAGTGGGGTGGGGAAGGGGGGGGGGGGACAGAAAATAAAAGAGGACATTAAAAGCTTTCCAACAATATGTTACACGAGATGGTTTATGATAAACAATAAATATGCCCCCTGGGGGACAGGTAAGTCTCAAACGGTGGGAGGGGTGACCTCAAATGTTTATTTGGTCAAGGTTTCAAAATGTGGATTTATAATAAAATAGAACGAGAATTGGGCATTTTTAAAATAGCATGCATATTTTGAACGGCCCTGTAAATTAAGATTGGGGAGGAGAGGGGGGGGGGAGGATTAGAAGGGATGAACTTGAAAAATATAACATAATAAACTAGTAACCCAAATAACTAGGCTTCTAAACAAAAGTATAACGATTTAACCTAGTATTGAATTCAGGGGGTGACCCGGGGGAACATTGGAATGTCCCTCCCGAAAGTTTTGAGATTTTATGCTTTTTAATGGACAAATGTGCATCCCCCCTTACGGAACTCTAAAATCCCCTCCTCCCCATCCCGACCGGAGCAGTCTAGAAATCAACCCGCCATTCAACACTGAACCTAAAAAAGGCTCTTATACAAAATTTTACAGCAATTCTGCCACTAAAACAGTAAAATTGGAGGAATCATTCAACCCGAATTGTGGATCATGCGCGATGCGATTTGAAGTAAATCAAAAAATAACAATTTCACCCGCATCTAAAAATCGGCATCGAATCTGAACTGAATCGATTCGCCCGAATCTAAAGAATTGAAGTAAATCAAGAAATAGCGATTCTGCCCGCATCTAAAGATCGACATCGGCATCGAATTGAAACTGAATCGATTCGCCATTTCTGATCTTAATTTACGGGCAGAATCGATGCGTTAATTTTTTCTTTTGTCTTTAGAAAAAGAAAGCGTTGGATTCGTGAAAAATTTCCACTTCCGGCTTTCGAAGGATTTATAGTTTTAGAAGATCTTGTCTGGAATACGATTTGACTATTTTTATACATTGTCTGTCTGTCAGTCTGTCTATTTGTTTGTCTCTGACAAAAAAATTGTGGGCAGTCTATTTCAAGAACTAATGCATGGAATCTGTTGAAACTTTAGGTTCAATTAGACTTTCATATAAATTGGTGCTGATTACTTTTTTATGTAAATCTACCGGCAGGTGGCGCTGCTATGCTGCATTTTCCCCGATTTTCGCAATAGCTCTATCTCAAGAACTAATGCACGGATTTTCATCAAACTTCACATTCAGTTAGACGTTGGCATAAATTGTTGCATATTAGATTTCGGTGTAAATCACCCAACAGGGGGCGTTGTTATGTAGATTTTATCAGCAGTGTTGAATTCAGGCAATTTTCTCCGGGAGGGATTTCTGCGGATCCAGAGAGGGACAGTTCAGAGGGGAAGGGGATTGGACTTTTGTACATTAAGCATAAAATCTCAAATCTTTATGAAGGACATTTCAATGTTCCAGGGGGGGGGGGGGGGGGGGGTCCACCCGTACCAGCCCCTGAACACTGTTTTTCAGAATTTACACGATATTAGCGATAATATCTCAAGAAGTAATGACCGGAATTTCATCAAACTTAATATTATGTGTCATTGACATAAGTTGTTCCTGAGTTTTTTGTGTTAATCATGTCTGTTATAATAACTTAATCTATACTGTTTTCTTTCTTCTTTTTTTTTTTTTTTTTTTTTTTTTGCATGACATTTGTGATAGCCATATCTCAAAACTAATGCATGGAATTTAATCAAACTTCATATTCTGTTACACTTTCAGATAAATAGATACTTATTAGGCTTGGGTGTATACTGCCCAACAGCTGCCGCTTTTATGCTCTTTGAATTGGGATTTTCCGTTGCGGACATCTAGGCTAATATCAGACGAACGTCTTTTTGCACGCTTTCTTTTCGCTCTTACACCGTCCCTACACATGATAGCGAAGGTGTAGGGATGGCATAAGAGCGTAAAAAGCGTGCAAAAAGACGTTTGTCTGACATTAGCCTAAGAGGGTGTGGGCCGAAATTCAATGATTTGTTAGGAAAATGCAATGCTTATATTTTCTTTTAAAATGCACATACTTCAACGAACCTATCCTTTTTAAATCCGGCTGAATCGCAAAACAGCCGAGACACTTGGCATCGTTCAATTTGGCGAGGCGATAAATGGATCTTTGTTGTTACCAGTTCGTTTCGTAAATTCTTTCCACGCCTTCAGTTGTGTTATCTTGAATTTGGATTGGTTGAATGGGATGGGTTGATTTCTTGTGTATTGGATGGCTACGCCTGCCTTTGACAACTCAACTCCGCAAGTTTTGTAATTTGTGTACAACGAGGTGTAGAAGAAAGACGTTTTGTAAGTGTAAAATTAAATGACGGTAAGGCTAGAGTTTGTTATTGTTAATATATTTTGCTGTTTTTAGTTGTAAAATTTGAAAGTTAAAGTACTTATGTAATTTAGTTTGAAATTGTGAGTATTTGTTCATTTGTTTTTGCTGGAAAGTTAAATGAAGTTTATCGACGACTAGAAATTTACGAAATTATGGCAATTCAACATTTTATAGAGTTGGTTTTCAAGAAAGGAGATGTTTGTTAAGGTATGTTAATAATTTTATGTATTTTTTAGTATAGTGTTTTATATTAGCCATTTATTGTATATTTCTCATGTATGCTGACCTTACGAGTTTTGTACATTTTGATATTGCTACGCAACGTGAACTGCTGAATTTTGATATTGCTACGCAACGTGAAGTGCTGAATTTTGATATTGCTACGTATTGAGAACTGCTGAATTTTGAGATTGCTGGTAGCGAGAACTGCTGAATTTTGAGATTGCTGCACACCGAGAACTGCTGGTGACAGTGATGTTTTTTTTCGGTAAATGAACGCGAAGCGTTCATACATGTATGCTGATTGCCGCTTTAACGAGTTTCCTGCATTTTTCAGATTGCTGCAGAACTAGGTTGCTGTATTCAGTGATAAATATTACTTTTTTATGAACGCGAAGAGTTCATACTTCTTTAAATTAGAAATGAATTGTTCTATGTTTACTATAATATAAGCACGTACTTTCAATATTAAATGACCCCATGATTTTTTCTAAAAGTTGTTGAGAAATGAAAATTTTAATCATTATATCGTTACTCTGATTTGGAAAGGTACTTTAAAAATTTCACATTTTCAATAAACTTATGTTGAAATCGTTTGTTTTATTTTGAATCTCATAAAAATCAGCTTTCCTGTGTTTTCTAATACGTCGTTATTTATAAATGTTCTATTTCCCATGATTCCAGGGTGATGACGTAGTAAAAAACAGTCTGGAAGCATTCAGGAAAGTGGACCAATCACGTTAGTTTTCAGGTTGCCGCATTTTAGATTGGCGCATGTGGGGTAGTTGGCGCTTGTCAGAAAAGTCGCCAAATGGGGTGTCTCGGCTGTTTTGGGAATCTGCCTTAAATCCTCATGATGCGCATAGGTTATCATTTAAATTTGACACGGTGATAGCGAATTTTGAAGTTTTAACATTTATGAGGCAGATGAAAGTTTTGGGATTGGCACTTCCAACTACTTTATCTTCAATTTTTGAAGGAAAATGAAAATGATATTACTTTATTTTTTCTTAGAGACATCGATTAAAAAATTCATAGTATCGATTAAATCGAGTTGGCCATAGTATCGATTAAAAAAATCGAAATCGCCCATCACTAATGCATACTAGAAAAGATCGTCTTACGAAAAATCTGTAGGTTGAAATTTTATATTTAAATGGAGAACATGCATTATTTGGTATGGTAGTTTTGTTTATTTGTTTTGATAAATGACTCGGGTAGAGTCAAAACATCCTATTTTTACTGTTTCTAAAGTTTTAATTCACACCTATTAGCAATTAAAATTAGTTCAGTATTTTAATTATTATCTTTAATAACATTTGCACATAACATAATCAATAATGATTACTAAATTGATATGCATCTAAAAAGATTACAGAAATACAATATTTGTCTTTACTTACTGCAAATATTTGGTAAGTTTAAAGAACAAATTAAAAGCAAGTTTCACAAGCAAACTGTTTAAGGGGACACAGTACCTTTTAAACTACTTTTTCAATTTTGAATAATACAGTAAAATACTTAAATATAATGTCCCTACAGATATTAGGTACTATAAAGCAAATATAATTTCATATAATTTCAAAAAAAAAAAAAAAAAAAAAAAAAAAAAAAAAAAAAAAAATTTTGTAGAACAGCATATTTAACTAAAATTTAAATTAAAAAAAAATATATATATATACATTTAAAATCCCTACTACTTTTTTAAATATGAATGTTTTTGCTTCAAAATTTTTTTCCATAACCTTAAAAACATACTACATAAAATTGTGCATGGATTTAATATTCAAGGCTATAGTTATTATTATTATTTTTAAATTTTCAATTATTTTTCCTTGATTTTTTACTATACAAAAGAGAAAAAGATTGATATTAAATGTAATATCCCATACATCTAAAATTCCATGCACAGTTTTGTGTAGTATAATCTAAGGAATATAGAAAAAAAAATTGAAGCAAAAATATTCATATTTAAAAAAGTAGTAGGGATTTTAAATTTTTTTTTTAATTTAAATTTTAGTTAAATAGGCTGCTCTACAGATTTTATTATTTTTTATTTTTTTGAAATTATATGAAATTATATTTGCTTTATAGTACCTAATATCTGCAATGACATTATATTTAAGTATATTACAGTATTATTCAAAATCGAAAAAGTAGTTTAAAAGGTATTGTGTCCCCTTAACTAAATATAAACATTTAGTCAGACCAAATTTGAATGAATATACAGTAGAAGACCTTTATAATGCAAACCTAAAAACACAAAGTTGTGCGCTATATGGATCCCCATTCATACATCTTTGAATTTATCTTGTAAACATGACGAAATATGCCCAAAACATATCAAAATACATTTGAGTATCTTTAAACTGCACCCCTTGTTACCAGAAGTTGTACAGATTATAATTTTTTTCATAATATGGATCATTTCACACATTGTTAAATTTATTTTATAAGGCCCAAATAAACCTGGACCAAATCATACATTATATTAATCATTTTCAAAAATGTTTATTGTAATAATAGCAATTTTTTCATTAAAAAGGTCTTAAATTAGGAGATAAAGTTAAACTAATGGGTCAAATGGAGTCCTCTAGAGAGTAGCAATTTTTGACAACGTGGGAATGCAGGTGTTTTTTAACAGCAAAATTTATTGTTTACGTGTGAGAAGTTGTGCATTATATACAGGGTTGGGTTTTTTACATGACACGTGCCAAAAACTGGTTTAAACTGTCATAAACTGGTTTAAACCGTCGAAAACTGTCAAAAACATGCAAGTCACTGAAACATTTTAATAACAATAGGTGTACATTAAATAAGTCAATAATTTATATAATCTTTTATTTAAAATTATAGTAATTTAATAGTTTAAAAAAATTTAAATTATTAAGTTCAATAAAATATTTTTATTTTTTGGAATTTCCAATCAGAAGAAAATCATTTTGTACAATTAATAATCCGGATCAATTTTACCCCGCAGCATGCTGTAGCACATAACCAGTTTACCACATTTATCTACACCCAAATGATTTCTGAGTATAGAGTATATGAAATGTTATAAAATAGTTTGTATCTTAATTGATGCTGAACTAGCAAGACCTGATAGCAAAAGCATTGCTAGATGACCAAGTTTTGAAGCAGGCTCTGCCGAAAAGCTATTGCATCTAATGACACCTTTCCACCAAGTACAGTCAACTCTGTGAAATCTGCATACTTGGGGACAGAGAGTTGTGTGGATTATAGATCATTCCTTTGTTTATATTTTATTTTTTAAAGTCAGACTATAAATTAGGAACAACTGCGCAAAAATTACAATTACAATGGAAAAGAAAAACCTAATGTAATATTGGTTTAATATGTTTAACAACTAAGTTAATTTAAAGAGAATTAAACTATATATAATACAAATTTTACTGATTATTCATTATTTTAAACATTGACACAACACAATGGTAGTTTCAGTTTTGGTTTCTTGTCAATATTTTTTTTTCTGTAGTTTATGAACACTCATTGCTTCTTGCTCCGAGATGTTTTGTTACTCAAGGAAATCAAAATATTTATTTATTGTAAAATTCAAAAGCGAAAAAAAATATATACCAAATTTAACTTTATAAGTTTAACTGTTAATGACAATTTGCATTGTTTACATTTGAACTTGTGCTAGTGCGGATAATAAATGTTTGTGGATTATACATCGGTGGATTTCTCAGAGTTGACTGTAATGGGGTCCTCCCTATAGCGCTGAAATAAGAAGACGGGAAAGAGAGGATTCTTCAGCTTCATACACAATCAGTACATGTAAGCATCCATCAATACTCTTTGTAATCCAAGTGCGAGGTGAATCAACTTGTACATCAGTCAACCCTTGCCCTTATAGTTGGGAAGCAAAATATAAGCAAAAAAATGGTATGGTTTCATGATTTGATCTCTTTTTTTATTCACTTTTTCAATATGGGAATGGGAATTAAGTGAACTTTCTTTTAGAAGACTGGGCCAATTTTATACAGTTTTAAAATCGAAAAAATACTTTTATTTGTTTAAAGAAAGCATGTTTTAATAAGATTTTGACTTTAAGCTTTTTTTTTTTTTAAATTAGTACTTCTCTTATTTTGTAAATGTTTAAGATTAGTACTCCAGTTTCAATTTTGATGGAATGGTTATTGCCTAGACTAGAATAAAATTGATGCCATTATCTTGTTATATATACAGAAAAAAATCTGCACTTTTCTCAAAAATTTTTTTCTTAAAAAAAAAAAAAAAATCCTAGGCAGTGCTTTAAGATATCTAAAGTAATAGAGAAATTAAAAAGATTTTAAGAAAGAGAAATTATGTGCAGTTCATGTGAGCTTATCTCAACTTTTTAGAAAAGCATAATTTTACCCAAAAAATTTTTAATAAGAATTTTATCTTGTAAAAAAGTTGCACTTTAAACAATAATACTTTTACTATGCATTAATTATTGATAATAGTGAATTTTAAATATTACGTGAAATGTTGTATATGTGTGACATTTAATGTGAAATTTTACAGTTCAATGTAGTATTTGAGGTTTTTGACATGACGGTTTAAACCATGCTTAAACCTGTCATAAACTGACACATGTCAAAAACCTGCCAACCCTGATTATATAAAATTGCATTATAAAGATCCACTGTACATAGGTAAATGCATAGCAAATATAGGGTATATGATGTATGTCGACATATATCTCACATGAGATTGGCAATGGCACCGTCAAAATTGTGACTGTGACCTTGCAATAACTGTAATTTTGGGGCTGTTAGATTCTTTTTTATTTATAAAACAAAACTTTAAAACAATGGGAAAGCAAAAAAATTAATAACTAGAGAACAGGAATTCTGCCTTTTCAGAATTTAGTGTCACCCCTGACATTTCCATTACGTCATTTTCTTCTGGTGGACTGGTGGTTTCTATTATTATGAAACAGCTAGTATTATAAATGACTCAGTTAAGCGGGACTTGGATAATCGGGACTCTACTGTAGTGCAAAACATATTTCAATTTTAAGACTTAAAGCACATGTTTTTATTTTATATAAAATGATGACATTTGCATTAATATAGATACTTAAAATTAATTATATTTTATAATAGCTCCAAGTTTTATCATAAATCATTCATTTATATTTTTCTCAAAATAGCACGTATTTTAATTACATTTTTTCAGTTTTTATGGGAGAATTGGCAACAAGAAGATATATATGCTATTTTTCAGCTATTTTCACTTTACTTTCTACAGAAATGGAGTACTTGAGTTGCCAAAATGAAACAAATGTCACTAAAAACTACAAAAAAATTAATATTTCAAAAATAAATGGAGATGCAGTTTTTAAACAATTTGCATTAAAAAGTACTTTTTTTCCCCAATACGATGGTATAAACATTGAAAATGTGTGATGCTTAGAAGTTTTTAAAAATGCTGTAGAGTATTTAATCGCACAATGAAACATCAGCTTTTGTTTTACGGCTGGCTTATACAAAGTAACATTATTTATTGGAGACAACACAAAATAAGCTGGGAGAAAGAAATAGCATACTGAGGGCAACTAAACTAGAATAAACATGTTAATATCACAATTTATATGATCAATATTTAATGGATCAATTTAAAGCATTATTGCTATTTGACTCTAAATTTCACCTTATTTAAAAAAAGTATTTTAAAGATGAGAAGCTTACTTCAGAAACAACAGTTTCATCAAATTCTGAATGGTCCCATACATAAGAGCTACACTCAACTGTTTTGCTCTTGTTAAATGCTTTTTCTCCACAATAACCTTCACCTTTAACGGATGCATATCGCTTACAAGAACTCGGAGAAGACTGTCCAAAATCATCTGTCTCATTTGGTATGGCAAAATCAACGAAAGCTTCATTGTAACTTGTAGTGGCATTATCACAGTTAGGAATGTGGCATCTGAAAAAAGAATGTTTATCATGGCTTGAAAATACAAAAGATCTCAGCATCAACTCAATAATAACTAAAGTCTTCTAGCACAGGTCCAAAAATTCTATTTAAAATTAACCCGAACTTGACAAAAAAAGAAAAAAAAAAGTAATCTGCTCGAATCCAAATTTAATATGCTTAAACCTGAACTGAAATTGAAGAAAATTAATCCCATTTTAATACAATTATGGAAAAATATCCTATAATTACCATGTTTATTTGCTTATTTTGCACCCTTTTTTTCTCATTTATTTCATACCAAAAGTAGGGGTACATAAAATATGCAAAGTTTTTTCATAAGAATTTATGGACAGTAAATTTTCATAGGGGAAACACTCATAAGTAATAAAAGAATCGACTCTCTGTATGATAGTTATGTCTTTTTAATAAACCATTAAAGTTAACCCAATCAGCAATGACAAAAATGACAGTCAATCTTTGGTTTGGTTCGGGTAAAATCAGGTTATACAATCCAATGTAGGATTTTAAAATTTTAATAGTAATTAACAGGACAGTTAAGAGTTAAAGATCTATATTTTTTAAAAATGCAAAATATAAAAGAAATATGGCATGTTTATATGAACTTTAAAATGGTCCCAAATTAAAAAGATCTTGTCTTTTTTTATTTATAAATATCTTTTGCTCTGCCTTTTAATTATTTATTTTTTTAGAACTGTATATTCCTTTCCTAATGTATTTAAGAAAACAAATAAATAAGATTTAATTTTTAACAATTAAAAGTTACAAATTTTAGCTGTCGATGTTTAAAATTTGGCATATTGTCTGAAAAAACAACTTTCATTAATTTTTTCACTTTTGAGTACAGAAAAAGAATAAGTAGTATTAATTTGTTGGTACAGAGTTATACCAACTGTATGTTAGCTGATTGCAGAGTGATAAACCACCAAGTATTGTTCCCATTGTCATCATTCACATTGCATTCATTTCATTTAAAATATATAACATATTTAAAATTTCCTTTGAATGATCTTTGAATCTTTCGATACATTAAAATTTTTTTTGGTACTTTTCAGTTAGCTGGGTGCCAGTGTTATATTTACATTCATATATACATATATATATACACATATATGTACATATATATATACATATGTATGTATATATTTATGTGTGTGTGTGTGTACAAATATATATGTACATATAACACTGGCGCCCGGTTAACCGAAAAGTATATTTTTTTCCCACTCATTTCATAAAAAAAGGACAGAAAATAATAAGTACCATAAAATAATAAATCAAGAATTTTTATATCAACACCAAAGAATTATTTGCAATTTAAACACATGGAAAATTAAGCTGCCACTGGCAAGAAGAAAAAAAATGCTATTGGCAAGATTTGCACCTGGCTAACATAAAAGTACCAATTTGTCTTCAGGATTTTCAATATTTATTCATTTTTTAAAATGTAATTTTTTTCTATGAAAATACTCTTTACTTTGAAAATCACATTTTCAAAATTTCCTCTCAAAATGAAAAATCCCAAAGACAAAGCTAAGAATATGTAAATGGAAAACATCATACAGATTTCATCATCTTTCATCAAAATTTAGACATATCAATTTAAATAGGACAAACCTTGAAAATTTTGATACATTTTAAGAATTATATTCTGTAGAATTAATTATACAGGGTGTTTCTAAATGAATATCGGGGTTTTAACGCTTGGTAGTATTTATTACATAAAACTTAAAATTATAATTAAAATGTAAAATGAAAGAGCAACTCAAACAATTTTACCTACAAGCTCACAAGTGTTCAATGTGAGCACCTTTTGTCACACGGCACACATCAAGTCGATAACTCAGTTCTTCCCAAACGTTGATTAGCAAAGAAGTTCTGTTCAGACGCTCACCCGATCTGATGCCATGTGATCTCTACCTGTGGGGGTTCATAAAGGATCGTGTGTATGTGCCTCCACTACCAGCTGACCATTGCAGCTGTTGCAACAATGACCCCACAAACACTACTTAACGTTTGGGAAGAACTGAGCTATCGACTTATGTGTGCCGAAAGGTGCTCACATTGAACACTTGTAAGCTTGCAGGTAAAACTGTTAAAGTTGCTCTTCAATTTAAGTATTAATTATAATTTTAAGTTTTATGCAATAAATATTACCAAGGGTTAAAAACCCCGATATTCATTTAGAAACACCCCATATTATGTAGAATTATACTCTGTAAATAGTATTTAAATTCGGTAAAAAAAAAAAAAAAAAAAAAAATACTGCAATTAGACAACTCAACATAAAAAACATTATATTCAGTGTTGAATTCAGACACTTATCTCCGGGAGGGAGTTCTGTGGCTCCTGGTAGGGACATTCTAGTGTTCTGGGGGGTAGGCACCACCTGAATGCAACACTAATTATATATTTTTATCTAATTATCGTATTTACACTCATTTTACATAATTTTATTTTTTAAAAGCTAGACTATGTTTTAACTTACAAAAAAAGTAAAAATGTGTTTTTCTTTTCAACCTTAAAAAAAAAAAATCTTAAATCTTTTTTTTTTTTCTTTTAACCATTTAGAAATGCATACAATAATAAACTAGTCGGATGTACCAATCCCAAAACTTTCTTCTATCTAATACATGTCAGTACTTCAAAATTTGTTATCACTTTGCCAAAATTAAATGGCAATCTATGCTCATCATAAGGATTCTAAAAAGATGAAATTCTGTGCATTAGTTCTTGAGATATAACTATCACTGAAATCATGTAAATCCAGCAAAATGCAGCCGAGCAGTGCCACTTATAGGGTGATTTACACTAGAACCTAATCATCATCAACTTATGTCAATGTCTAACTGAATATGAAATTTGGGGAGAATGTGTGCATTAGTTTTTGAGATAGAGCTATTGCAAAAATTGTGAAAATTCTTGCATAGCAGCGCCACCTATTGGACGATTAACACCAAAACCTAATTAGCAACAACTTCTGTCAACGTATAACTAAATCTGAAGTGTGATGAAAATTTGTGCATTAGTTCTTGAGATAGAATCGTTCTAAATGCAGCACAGCAGCGCCACCTATTAGGTAATTTACACCAACACGTAGTCAGCATAATTTCATATCAAGGAGTAACTAAATCCGAAGTTTGATGAAAATGTATGTATTAGTTCTTCAGATAGAACTACTGCGAAAATAGTGTAAATCCTGCAAAATGCAGCATAGCAGTGCCACCTGTTGGGCGATTTACACCAAAACGTAAACAACACCAGCTCATATCAATGAGTAACTGAATCTGAAGTTTTATAAAAATCCGTGCAGTAATTCTTGAGATAGAGCTATTGCAGAAATGTTGCAAAATGCAGCATAGCAGCGCCACCTGCTGGGTGATTTACACCAAAAACTAATCAGCACCAATTTATATCAGGGACTACCTGAATATAAATTTTTATCAAATTCCGTGCGTTAGTTCTTGAGATAGAGCGCTCACAAAATTTATGTTACATACAGACAGACAGACATTTTGTAAAAACATGTTTTTTGGAATCTCTGACCCCTAAAACAGAAGAAAGTAAAAAACAAATTAACCTCGTTTTTCAAATTATTTTTAGAAAGTCATGATTATATTAAATAGTAATATACTTAAACAAAAAATACTGCAATTTAACCCAGAAAACTTATAAAAAAATATAAATAATACAAGAACCCAATGAAAATATAAATTATGAAGTAAAAATAAATAATATAAATAAAATATTTGACAAAAAAAGTTCAGCACTGGTTTAAAAGTTTTTCAGAAATAAAATTCTTACCTATGTTTAGGTTCTCCTAGCAAAAATACATTTGCTAGCATATGCATTCCAACAAATATTTGCACAACACATATTAATATATAAACAAATGCTTGAAATTTTCCAAAATGCCCTAATTTATCACTAATTTTAGTAAAATTCATTTCAATTTAAAAACTTTGATCATGTGAAAATATTGTCAGATTATGAAAGAATCAAAGTATTTTAATATAAAATCCTTTAGTTTCATTGATTTGTTTTAATAATAACTTGAACATGATAAACAGAAACAATACCTCCCAGTAAACTCATGATAAAAACATCAACAACGCGATACCTTTCATCCAATAATAATCCTTTTGAGTCATATCAATTGGTGAAGAACCCAGTTATTAAATTGAACGAATCAAAAACTTACAACTATCTGATGCATGGGACAGAGCAGCTGGTGTTTACAAAATATGAACGCTTGAATTCGCAACTAATATTTACAAAACTAATCCCTAAGCTTTTGCGCATTTTGTTGCGTTGCTTGTACGCAAACGCCAAGGAGGAGTTTTTTTCCCCCTAAAAAAGGATTTTTCTATAAAGTGTGTTGCAGCTCTCATTGGCCAAATTAATAATGACGTTTATTGCGGACCGCCCCTTCTAATGTTGATAGTCTCAATTTAAAGAGCTACAAGTTACGGGAGGAAAAAATGCGGGAAATTTTTTTATTAAACAAATAATGCCTAAAAAGCCTTTGCTTATTTAAAAAATAAAAGTATTTGCTCTGTAAAGTTTTTTTTTTTCCAATTGATCTTTAGAAGCTGAAAAAAAGTACTTTAAACAACAATTCATAAGTAATTTTAAATTATTTAAGCTATAAATAATTTTAAGTTAATATAATTTTGATAACTATTTTAGAGAAATTATTCAATATTTCGTTAAACAACTAAAACTAATAGCAATACAATAATTATTATAATACCAATAGGCTGGAGTGCTGTGCAAGGCTTTTGGCACAGCAACCTTTGAGAAAATTTGCTGATACGTTTTTTGTTATTCATTTTTAATTAGCTACAATTTTTAATCAAACAAAGAAATTTGTTTTAACGAAATGTTACTAAGTTAAGAAACTGTCGCATGATACCTTATTCACCATTGTGCGTTTTGTATGTGAATAGGAAAAGGATATTGACATAGAAGTAATATAGATAATAATAATTATATATTAATACAAATACAGTTAAACATATTTAAAAGACATTTCGCTGATAATTCAGTTTATTAAGAGGGGTATTAAATTAACTGCGATCGCACTTTTAAGGGGCTGTCGGCTGTACATATATAACGCTATCAATTTTTTTGAAATTTTGGATTCCCCCCACCCCCCACCTTACGATATCGTTCGTCGACCACCCCCCTGCCTAATAATATCGTTATCGGTGTTTTTCTTTTCTTTTTTTTTTTTCTTTTCATAGATCTGCAATGATATATATTTATTAGCATAGTTTACTGCTTTAAATGAAGAGAAGTCAATAAAATATCACTATTATACATAAAATTACTTTATACCAAATACGTTAAGGAAATACATATTAAAACTTAACCCCTTGGGGACGAGCGACCGGTATTCGTGCCGCATATGGTGCTCAGAATCGGGGATTATTCTCACCAGTAAATGTTTATTGTAAATTTTCCCTTATTCAATCCGAGCATTTTCCCGATTTAATTAGGCAAAAATTTCTGTTTTAAAAAACCGGTAATTAAAGCTTAAAAAATTCTGTAAAAGATGCTCGTCCCGAAGAGGTTAATAATAGCTTTTTGTTACATAATGCATTCAACAATAATATTGACTTTTTGCACTTGTCCCCTGTATGGGAAGAGAGTAATCAGAACTTCCTATCAATAAAACAGGTGGCCAGCATTCTTCCACAGTTTTTTACTTGTAAACAACAAGTACAATTTTGAACCAACTTTCTCCAACAACGCATTATATGTTCATATGGCAGAATTAACTTACAACTTAAAAATTCTAAATTAACAATTTTTATGATCCAAATATATTTTTTAAATTATTAACCAAGTACCTAACTTTTGGAATGAGATAAAATGTATTCTAGGATATGTCAAAGGCGTTTAGGCATTTCAGTAGATAATGTATTAAATGTAAATTTTTATAATTAACTTTTCATTTGGATACATTATCTAATTAAGTGAAATATATTTGTAATTTTTCATTCATTTTTTTAATAATTTGTTAGTTATTTGTCATTTAAGCAAATTTTAATAACGCGATAATAATTTTATTTATTATTATTAAAATATTTACTTGTGTTTTCGTCAACTGAAGTACAAATGTTTTTAAAAAACAGCCTAATTATTATTATTTATTTTATTTATTTATTTTTTTTTTTTTTGGGGGGGGGGGGGGGGGTGATACAATTTAATTTAGCTAAATTAAAATATCAAAAGGATATTAAATTTTTAAGGCAGTTAAAACCTCGCTTAACAACGCAAAAGTTTCTAATACATTCACAAACTCGTTTTTAAAGAACGCAAAAGCATGGAATTAGCAGGCATGACTATTGAAACGATTTGGAATCGAATACCGTTTTTCACCTTTTTTATTAATGCATTAATCCTGTTATAAATGTGCCACATTTTGTTAAAATATCTCTAATAAACATATTACATCTTTTTAATGAATGTATCACAAGCGATTGCTGTCTCATGACGATCATTCTCGAACTGTCGGGTCCGGAAATTTAGTTAAAAATGCTAAATTTGACAGCATTTTCTGGCAGGTTCTCTATATTTATCAAGGGTTCGCAAATATCATATTTTCAAAAATATAAAAAAATATCCGATATTTTTTATGTATATCCACAGGGCCTGATTAATGCAAAATCATGCGCGGCAACTGCTCCGGACACCCCCTTTTTACCCATTAGAATAATCAGGGTTTTTATTAAAATATGCCAAATGGTTAAAAGTGGCCAAAAGTGATCAAAATTCATATATTTTCAAACATTTAGGAAGTAAATGTGATACCCCTCCACCCACGCAAATAACGAACTATATCATCAGGGGCGTAAATCCTGGGGGGGGGTACGGGGGGGTGCAACACCCCCCTATGAAAAAATCAGTCGGAAAATTTCCCGTTTTATCGGAAAAAGTACGTTTAGTCGGAAAAAATGGTATTAACCTATAAAAACTTATAAATTGGAAAAAGGAAAAATCAGTCGGAAAAATTCCCGTTCGATCGGAAAAAAGTAAGTTTAGTCGAAAGAAAATGGCATTAACGTAGAAAAACTTATGAATTGGAGAAATGTTTTTGTAGTTTTTAATTAGTAAATAAGAAAAACAAGTTAGAGCGAAGAAAACCTATAAAATTTTATTCTTAGTCGGATATTTTTCCCTTGTAGTTTTTAATTAGAAAATTAGAAAAAACAATTTAGAACGAAGAAAACCTGTATAAATTTATACTTAGTCGGAAATATTACGGATTTTATTTTTGTGATTAAAACTATTCAGAAAAACTTTGACTTCTCAAATATTGTGAACTCGAAAACCTCGATATGAAGAAACAAAATATTTATATACATATTCCAGAAATGTTAATATTATTTGTAACCTTGATATTTTGATCGAAAACTTTGATATTCCGAACTTTTTCCTGTTTCCTTTGACTTCGAGATATCGAGATCCAGCTGTATTTATGTAAAATCGGAAAGTTTTTAGTTTAGTCTGGAAATTTTAAGACATACTGATTGAAGTGAAGAAACTTCTATTTTTTTTTTTTTTTTTTTTTTTAATCTAACTTTAAATTTAGTTAGAAACGTGTATCACGGAATTTAGGTGATATCCGATGAAAATTCAAAACTGAATTGCAAAAATTTAGTACTTTACCCTATCAAAATCTGGGTATTTTCCACTCTACACGAATTTTACCTTTAATCGAAAATAATTATGGTTTTATTTTTTCTACTAATTTTGTGTTTTCTTTTTATTTTATTAAAAAAGATGTTAATTTTTTTTTTTTTTTTACTTTTTTACGTAATTTTAGATTGATTTAAAAATGTGTTTCAAGAAATTTATATGATACCGGATGAAACTGAAACACTCAAATACTTTGAATTTTTATCTCGAAATAATCTGGATATTTTACAATCTATACGAATACGAGTTAACTTCTATCAGAAATAATACTTTCGTTTTCTTTTTCCTTTCTCAAATGTATTCGATTTTTTTAAATATTATTATTATTACTGAATTTTGTTCAGTTGGAAAAAACAGGGGTGACAACAAATTTTTACCCTGCTTAAAAGTATGTCGTTAGAAAGAATTAAGAAATCCCGTATTTTTGGCGCATTTTTGTCTTTAAAATATTCCCCAAGCAAACAGATTTCAATTTTCAGAAGCTGCGGAATTTGCTTCCAAGAACAAAAGTGTCTTTCCCTTAGTTCATCAATGTTACCAAATTCTGTTGACAGTTCCGGTGGCAGTTGCATCTAATGAAAGAGCTTTTAGCAGGCTAAAATTTATAAAGACTGCTATTAGATCAACTATGGCTGATGACAGATTTAAATCATTGATGCTTTTCAGTTACCACAAAGAATTAACTGACAATATAGGTCTGTCCACTGTTTTTGAAAAATGTGCTAATCGTGTTAATCGTGCTATAAAAGTGTGAATTTTGTTACAAAAGCGCAAACAAAATTTAATAATTCAAATTGCAATTATACAACAATTATTCAAATAATATTGTATTATAGTCATTATTATTATTTTATTAATATATTTAGGTGATAATCTTAAATTAAATTTATTCGTACGTAATCCAAGCTTTTCCTGATGATCACAATGTTTAAAAGGATATGTTGAAATTACTTATAAACAAGTTTTCATTTGTGATTAATATTAACCTGTTATTGGTATATTTGTAAAGTAAGTTTCTCCAGAAGCAAGACCCATATGTATATACACTCATGTCCAAAATTTTAGCGTATATGACAAAAACGTAGAAAGGGAGTGTTAAATATCTTACGAAATTATTAAATTTTATAGGTGAAATTCACAAGATAATTATGACTTCGCGTATCGTATTGAGATAGTCAAACAATTTTAAAGCGCTGATGTCGATTCTTTTCGAATTATTAATAAATTTATCTAAAAATTAGGGAAGAAAGTCCATGATTAATATGTATAGGAAAATGCGGATTGGAATCAAAAACTGCTTTGTTACATAGCGATATATCTTGTTACTAAACGTACAAAATTTGATTAACTTTTATTAAAGTACTAAGAAATGGATATAAGTTTTGTTCATTCGAAAATTTTCAATCTTTTAAATTTTGACTTTTTTTTTTATGTTGTAGACGTACATCGTACACGGGTAACAGGATTCCTTATGCTTAATTCAGAATTTGAATTTTTATCCGGAGTGGAGTCTATGTGAATAAATATGCGATACACAGAAAAAATAAAATGCATTAAGCCCTTTATTGGTAAAAAAAAAAAAAAAAAAAAAAAAAAAACGGGCATCGAATTCCCAGCTCTTCAGTCATCCAGTTTCATCAAATTTTGTACATTTAGAAACAAGATATATCACTATCAAACAAAGCAGTTTGGAGTTCCAAACCGCAATTTTCTACACATATTAATCATAGTACTTCACCACTAATTTTTAGAGACATACATTAATAATTAAAAATGAATCAACATCAGCGCTTTAAAACCTATTTGACTCTCTCAATACGCTCAGTCATAATTATCTTGAGACTTTCATCTATCATCTATAAAGTTTAATAATTTCGTAAGATATTTACGATATCCTTTCTTCGTTTTTATCATATATGCTAAACTTTTGGACATGAGTGTGTATACATATATATATATATATTAATTAGTCGGCATTTTGTACTCGGAAATTTTTCTTCTTGGAGTCGGAAATTTGTGAGTCTACACCCCCCTACGCGACCAGGGTGGTTTACGCCCCTGTATATCATTAGAAAACTAATGATTAAAATTTTATTATAACAACTTAGTATTCGATTGTTTTCAAAAGAAATTCTTTATTGACGTTTTCCTCGTAACGAGGTAAGTTAAAACCATCAATGATGACCCATTGGGGGCATTTTCTTTTAGACATCCTATAACATATGTAGATTTAAAAAAAAGTAAAACTTTGCAAACAAATACTCCTGTCAAGGAAATCCATTATTTTTTCTACTATTATCTTACTAGCAATTTTTCTTAAAGTTGTGACCATTTTTTTTGTGATTCCCTGTATAGAGATGTGAACAGTACTTAGTACGAAATGTATGCATACATACAATATGCATGAAATTTAGTACTAGCCACTTCCACATTATTCGCGAAAAATTTCTATGGATGAGAAGGGGCCCCCTCAGAATGTTGCTTGCCCCGGGACCCTAGATAGCCTAAGTCGGGCCCTGCCAATATTTTCAAAATAGTCAACTTACTGCTGATTATTAAGTATTATTTAAGAAAATTAACCAATCACGAGAATTTTCATACGAATTAATTATGTACAAATGCAAGTTCCTGGACATTGTCCAGTAAATTCTGTTTTTTGCTAAGATTTTAAGAACAACGTTTACAATCTCTTAAAATGATTGCCCACTCCAGACTCCGATCCAGGATGCATTTAAAAACTACCTTGCTTAATCAAAGTAGAACAGTTATTCTTGCTAAATTGCCACCGTATAAAACTTGAATCGATTGTATTATTCATTTACTTTTTCTTTAGTCTCTTCCTGACAAACAATATATGATCCTGTACAATTTTTCTACCAATTTTTTTACAATTTCTCTTTGATTTTAAAATGTTTTAGAATTTAAGAAAAAATTTTTCAATTATTTCAATTCTCAGAAGAAGATGTGAAATTTAAAATTTTATTAATTAAAAAATTTTTATAACTATCCTCTTCTTAAATAACTCAAAGCAGAATTTTTTCAGCATAAAGTTTACTTGAAAAAAGCTCTTATTTATTATAATAAAAGTTTCTGTTTTAAATATTATGTAAAATTGTTTTAAAATTTAACATTTTAATACCTTTAAATTTTGAAATATAAAGTATTTGACGAGCAGAATATTCGGTATTCGGCCGAATAGTTACTATTCAGCAGGCCGAATATTTGGTATTCGGCCTAGCAGTTACTATTCGGCTATCCGAATATTCGATATTCAGTTCGCCTTTTGGCCGAATATTCGGTATTCGGCCAAAATCACTATCCGGTGCATCCCTAATAAATAGCTTTCATTAAATCTTTATCTTATCAAGTTTCGCTTTTAAGAAGATGAAGGAGAAGACAATACTTATCTTAAAAGTCATTGAGTAGGCATATTTATAAATTTAATTCTAGGAAGCTACTCGAATTTCACAGGTTATCACTCAATATAGATAAGATGTGTCTCTTTCTTATCCAACAAATAATTTATTTTGCTACAAGATTTATTCTTACCTATTTATTTTAAGATAATTTTCAGGAGAATTACTGACTCAATGAGAGAGAGAGAGAGAGAGAGAGTGTGTGTGGGGGGGGGGGGGGGGGCATACGGGGACTTGGTACACTTTGAACTTTTATTATTATTATTTTAGTGTTTTATGCCTTTTTGGCAAATTAATAAATGATTTTATTACGGAAAACGATTTAATGAAGAAAAAATTCTTGATTAGATTTTTGTGGTAAAATTAAAAAATATATATACTTAATTATTTTTTTAATAAAGGATATTTTAAAACCTTACTTACATCTGATACAATTTTAACATTTTTTTTTCTTTTTAGAATTGAGTTCAGTGCCCACGCAAAAGAACATAATACAGACAGAATAAGGTATTGTAACGGAATTTTTTGGTAAAAAACACGAATTGCAGTCAAAAGATCAGGCGTGATTTTCAAGATGAACATTGAATGCGTGTTTTTGAAAAACTACTTTCATACCTCTTTTTTTTTTATTTAAGTGGTTTTAAATTATTAAATGTAAATATTTTCTCCTTTCACACTTTATCCCAGCAGTCTCCACGAGAGATAATGAGTCTAGGTCATGTTTGTAGCATGACAGTTAGCATGTGTTGATGAACATATCTGATGCCCTAACTAAAGAGTTATCGTAAAACATGCATATAAACATGTGGAACTAAAAAAGATATACCAGATAGGAATATTCAATATTTAGCATAAAATAGTTTCATTTCTAGGGTTCCGTACTTAAAAAGTAAAAACAGAACCATTATAAGATCACTCCTGTGTCTGTCTGTCACAGCCATTTTACTCATAAACTATGGACCGTGGAAAGTTCATATTGGGGGAAGTAATAAAGGCTATTGACCCACATATTTTCAGATCATTAAACATTCATAAATATACCGGGTGTCCCAAAAAGGACTGACTGATTTTAAAATTCAATAACTTGCAAACGGTGACAGATATTAAAAAAATTCTTGCAGGAGGGTTATGCATAAGGTCAAAAGTTTTATTACAGTGATTTTCAATTTTAGTTCGATTTACAAACAATAGATGGCGCTGTAAGCAACAGTCGCTAAATACAGGCTCGATTTTTGGTCCTTTATTTTGTTCCATGCAGAAAAAGGAGATGGAAATGTATTATCCGGGCCACGAAGTACCAAAAATCGAGCCTGAATTTAGCGACTGTTGCTTACAGCGCCATCTATTGTTTGTAAATCGAACTAAAATTGAAAATCACTGTAATAAAACTTTTGACCTTATGCATAACCCTCCTGCAAGAATTTTTTTAATATCTGTCACCGTTTGCAAGTTATTGAATTTTAAAATCAGTCAGTCCTTTTTGGGACACCCGGTATTTAGTAAAACTGTAGAGAGGCTAATTAAGCTACTTGAAAAAAAAAAAAAAAAAACCCTCTTTTCTTTGTATATCATGTGGGGTATCGTTTAAAAGCTTTTGTAACGCTGAACTCAAAAATACATTCCTTTTAATTTTAGGTATTATATTATCAACGAAATCTTCGAAAATGTAGCCCAAAACTATGTCCCCCCTTCATATAATTCTGAATCTATTGAAACTAAAATTATGAAAAAATAGAGATAGTAGACGTTAATTCAAACCTTGAATGAAAATTATAGCGATTACCCTAGGTCACACAGTGTTTGAGAAAACCGCCTTTTTTCGTTACACACAAATTTCGATTTACTGGCATTCAGCAAAAGTGTTGAGTAGCGCTGAAGGTACGTACCGTAGCAGACGTATAAAAGCAGGCTCCAAAACGTCCTTTCCCGCACCCTCCTACTCAACAAATTAAAACACATTCACAATTTCCTTACATACTTAACAAACTTAACTTAAGCCCTGGTTCTGCTTATCCAGTCTCACTGCCACCATATCAATCTTCAAACAGCACCAGAATCCAGTCTCTTTGTAGGCTCCAGTAAATTCTCCTACTCATCAATGTGTGGTTTCCTACGATCGCAAGAGCCTTTGCTCGTGCTTCTGACCATTCTATCAAGAGATACATCTCCAATGGACACTTGAGTATCTGCTCGTGCCATCTTACTTGTGCCACACAAAGCATTACATCTCCAATGGACGATGAGTATTTGCTCGTGCCATCTTATTTGTGCCACGCAAATCATTACATCTCTAATGGACGCTTGAGTATTTGCTCGTGCCATCTTACTTGTGCCACGCATTCCATTCTTTTCCCTTCCTGCCGCCCCTTGTCGCGAGAGGGGTTCCTACCCCGGCGGCCAGGATCAGTGATGTTTATTATTATTATTATTATTATTATTATTATTTATTTATTTTATTTTATTTTTACTTTAAATGTTCTCATACTCCCGCCTTCTGTCGCGAGTAGGCGTTTTCCTGGCGGGAAGGCATTCGTCTAATTTTTGTAATCCCACTTTGTTCTTTTTCAAATAAATTCTGGGTTCGGTGGTGCATAGACGCCCTTAGCGGGTGAGCGTCGCCCCTTGAGCATTTTGTGTTTGTCCGTCTGCATACGGCCGGACAGGGCTGGACTCACTAACGAGCCCCAACGTGTCGTGGAACATACCGAGAGAGACGTTAAGCTCTAAGGGGCAGGCCTAGCCGGCCCTGAGCAGTCTCTCTTAAGCTGCCTAACCCTTAAAGATACGGGCGGTTTGGACATACATAATGACAGGGGTGGCGTACTGTATGTACCACTAGCTTTTAAAGCCTAGTTAACAACTTTTAATGGTATATATGTGTAATGCAATGTCCAGTAGCAGTAAAAAAGCAATAAACGTCAAATTGTTAAAAACAGGCTAATTTAAACTCAGGACTCTTAAAATTGGAAAAAATGAAAAAAAAAAAAAGGGACTATTTTCAACATTTAATGTCTTAAAATGTGTACGATTTTAAAACACAATTTTTATAGGGATGAAAGATATAAGTATGTTCTTTTATTTCATGTATTTAAAAAATTGTAAGATGCAGAATTAGTATTTACAGGTGGCTCGAAACTGTCAGACATTTGTCGAGCAGAAAATTGGTATAACAGCTTACGCGCAGGATTACAAAATAAATACTGCAAATAGAATGAAAATTTTGGTGCCTACTTATGTAATAATTACCCTGAACCGAAATAAATTAGTATTTAAAGCATTTTTATATTTTTAATGCAAAGTTGTATTTAGCTAATACAAAATTTTGAAAATTTCAACTGTACAATCACCTAAAATAAATATTTTTTTGAACAATAAAAAGGAATTTTTTGGTTCAATTTATACAGACTAACATAAAATATATGTTTTGAAAATTTCACGAAAAAATATTCAGAAGTTTTTGAGGTATCCTGCGCGTTATGCCCAAAACCGTCATTTGGAAAGCCATAACTTCTGTTCTATAATGAGAATTTCAAGGAAACAATTATATCAAAATGTTCAGAAAAAGTACGAGTTTAACATCTAAAAAATTAAAAATTTCTAAAATTTTGAAGCTTTAAGAGTCCTGCGACCCCCTTTATTAGAATGAATCACATAAATACTATGGTATTCGCGACTAAGTTCGCATTGAATAGATCTCTCAATACGCCTTGAGTGACTTAAGTTAATTAAAAAAAATATCTTGGAAAACGCGGCACGGACCAAGGCGGTGTTGTAACTTTGCAACCTCCTTTCGAAGCGCGCTTAGCACAATGTCAAATTTAAACTTTGTACAAAGATTTTGTTTTAGCTACACTGTAGAAAGAAAGCAAATTGTATAAACTTACCAAATTATTATAAACACACAGCGAACTCAACACAATGCCCCACCTTTATGAATCAGATTAAATACAGGAATGACATTTCCAGTCCAGGCACTAGTGGCCTTGGTGGTGGTGGCTGGTTTTGATGGGACTAGTTATAACTACAAGGTGTATGAACTTATACATGAACTTATATGAACACTTAACTTTAAAAAGTTGTGGGTAATCTATAAACCCTCGTTTGTACATAACAATATATAGAATAGTTATAATTAATCTTAAAACTTATTTGTTTCCAAAGGGTTCCGCAGGTAGTAAAACTTTTCCCTACCCTGGGCTTGGGGGTTACACCCAACCATAAGCCAAAAGCGGGTTCCCAGGGTGGGTGCTTACTTACTTACTGTAGAAAGAAAGGTTATTATTACGCTGAATTTAGTTTTATGAAATGCCAAACGAAGTTTAAATATGCGCTGCTTTTATTGTCAGTACCGAATTAAGTTAATCATAAACATATCCGGATAACATTAAAAAATGAGTTGTACAGAATAGCTATATTTGATATTATTTAGGCTCCATATCTCTTTGAACTTTCATGGTATATCCATTTACACTTTTCTAGTACATACAGTACCGAACCCTACGTTATATATAGTTTTTATTAGTATTCTTTTAGCAACGATTTTTTTAATAATACAATTACAAATTCATATATTTATTCTGCGGAACCCTCTGTAAGCGAGTAACGCTCGCACTTACCGTTTATTTTTAAAGCAGATTTACTGAAATTAATAACATAACAAGATGGTCTTTAAAATTGGTCAAGCTGTAAAAAAAAAAAAATTCTCGATTGGGAAGATTATTCTTAAAAAAAATATATATATATACGCAAGATATGAAGTTGAATTAGAGAACATTGAAAAATTGGGGGCAAGTTATAGAATTTTCAATAACAATACAAATCTATCAGTTCTGTTACTTGCTGAATCTAAATGGCCAAAAATGGTAACTAGGCGTTATCACACGAAAAACGAAACCACAAGAAGTACTTGAATATAAAACAAGAAAGAAAAATCATGCGTCAAACATAGATTATGAAACCCTTTCCAACATTTACAAAATACTTTAACAAAACTTCGCCGTTTAATAAGGTAAAGAAACTACCCAAGTAAACATTATAGAAAACTGTTTACAACGAATGTCAATTTAACGATTTTTTCAGTTTAATGAATATTATGATTAGAAATAAAAAATCCTATTCTCTGCCATTATAAAAATATTTACTTTAACGATTTTTAGCTTAACGACTTTTTTGAAATTAATGAATTTATTGGTCTTAAAAAGTATACTCATTTCAGTGTACCGTACGCTGAGTTCGCAAAAAAAAAAGTCTTATCGAAAAACTAGAATTACGAAAGAAAACTTTTTTTTTTTTTCATTTTCCTCAAAAACTTCGAATTTTCAGCTTATCTCGCAGCTGTTTTTGGGAGACAGGATGAAACTGCACCCTATGGCAAATCTTTAAAATTAAGAAATTCTTCCTTTACAATCACATCTAATTGTTTTTCTTCTTAGTTTCGAAGTTTTGTCTTTACACTCGTTTAAAAAAATGTAGGAAGTCCAAAAAAATGGTTTTTACAGTAATCCATTAACTTTGAATTTTAAAATAAATAGCTGTTTAGAAATAAGCGAATTTCTAATCTGCAACAATTTACTTTTGGAGTTATACATATTTTTTTAATACTAGAGAACAGGAATAGAAAGCAATTTTCATTGAAAGAAAAAAATAATGAATATTATACAAGCAGTAAGAACTGGAAGGCGGAATGTAGACTTCACGAAGCAAATTTTGCTGCTACTTCTATCTTAGGTACCACTTTGAAAAACTAGTATGTTGTGGCCATCACAAAACTTTCTTCTATATAAATATGTCAATTAAATCATTTAAATAGTACAAGAAATAACATCGATTTAGTACCAATTCATATCAAAGTATATCTGAATTTGAAGTTGAATGAAAATTCGTGCATTAGTTCTTGAGATAGAGCTATAGCGGAAATTCTGAAAAATGTAGCATAGCAGCGCCACCTGTTGAGCAATTTACACCAAAACATAAACATCACTAATTGATATCAAGGTATACTTGAATCTGAAGTTTGTTGAAAATCCAAGCATTAGTTCATGAGATAAAGCTATTGCGGAAATCGCAAAAATTCAGCATAGCAGCGCCACCTGTTGAGCGATTTACACCAAAATGCAGAAAACGTCAGTTCATGTCAAGGACTAACTAAATCTGAAGTTTGATGAAAATTCTAGCATTAGTTCTTGAGATACAGATCTTGCGGAAATCGTCAAAAATGCAGAACAGCAGCGCCACCTGTTGGGCGATGTACACCAAAAATTAAACAGCACTCATTTATATCAGGGACTAACTGAATCTGAAGTTTGATGAAAATTCGTGCATTTTTTCTTGAGTTAGAGCTATTACGATAATCATGAATAATTCAGCATAGCAGCGCCACCTGTTGGGCGATTTTCACAAAAAAGTAATCAGCACCAACCTATATCTTGGACTAACTGAATCTGAAGTTTTATGAAAATACGTGCAGTAGTTCTTGAGATATAGCCATTGCACAAATCGTGAAAAATGCCGCATAGCAGCGCCACCTGTTGGGCGATTTTCACCAAAAACAAATCAGGTACAGTTTATATCAAGGTCTAACTAAATATGAAGTTTTGTGAAATTCCGTGCATTAGTTCTTGAGATAGAGCGCCCACAAAATTTTTGTCACATACAGACTCACAGAGTGACATACAGACATTTTCTAAAAACCATCAAATCGTGTTCAGGACATTCTAAAACGTATAAATCCGTCGAAAACCGGAAGTCGAAAATTTTCACGAATCCAATACTTTCTTCTTGTAAAGATAGAAGAAAGTAAAAAGGGACAAAATTTTGAAGTTCACTGAAAGGTCTAATAAATGCCCACATACAGGAAACTAATGAGACTATCAACAAATGAGTTATGAAAAAGTATACTTGGTTAAAAGATGTTAAAAAAAATGGCCGATTTCAGGAACTATATTATATGGTAAAACCAAAGATACTTCACCCAGGGGTCTGTCCAACTTTTTCTCATAGTGTCCTGTTTTTATAAAATTGTGATTTTTTTCTTATATTTGTGAAATTTCTAGTCATAACTTTGTGAATTTGAAGTTATCATTATATTCAGATTCTACTCTTCATATATAAAAAGCTAGGTAATAAGTTCTTCGATAAATTCAGCTGTTTTGTTACAGGTCAAATTTTAATTTTAAAAAATGAAATTTATGAAAGGTTCAATTTGAAGGTGGAAAAATTCTCTAAAAGGTTTATTTATAAAACAAAGAATTTTGTGAAGAGTCCTGCTTTGGAATGAAAAATTTTGTGAAGGGTCCTGTTTTGGGATAAAAAAAATTTGTGAAGGGTCCTGTTTTGGGATAAAAAAATTTGTGAAGGGGCCTTTAAAGGACCTAAAATTTTCTTAAACAGATAGATCCTTGTCACCGATTATAAAAATCGAGAAATTCGAAGAGAGTTCTGTTTGGCTATTTTGTGTTCATGATAAGTACGACATAGTATAGAAACAAATATATGGCGAAGAAAAAAAGATCCAATGTGTCATGAGAATAATTTCAATGCCGATGAAATTGTTTTTGTATCAACATCTACGAAATGGAAGTCTCACCATAACAATGAAAGTTGAAAATTGGGAAGAAAAAAAAATTATAATTTGCTATTTTTTTTTTTTTTTTTTTATTCTGGAGTGCCGCCAACCGCAAGAAAGAAAGAAAGAAAGAAAAGCTAAAGCCCTTTATAATTCTTTAAAAATCTTTTGGAAAATCTGCAAGTCACGTTGCTTTAAAAATGTGAAAAATTCTTCAATGTTATTATCAAAATGCCTGTCATCAAAAGTCATGCCTGTATGAGTCGGAACTTCTTCTTTTTTTTCTTTTTTCTTTTAAATAGTGGTTTAAGAGTTTAAATGAACAAATAATCGAAAACTTTGCTTAGATAATGGTACAGTTCATTTAGTTCTTGTAAATGTATCTAACATAAAAATAAAATTTTGACCTCCTAACTGTATTTCTGTTTTGCAGCCCACCTATCAAGGCATTATTTAAAAAAAATGCAAAAGTGAGGATTTTCCAGACTTCAAGTTTTTGCAACGGTGAATGTGACATAGTCAATAAACGTGATATAGATATGCTATCTGGCATAACATATTTTCTCCATAGTTAAAAACTGTTGGAGAAATCCCGGTATTGTACATTTGACAAACGAAGGAAAAGGGGCAACAGAAGAGTGTACTTATTGCATTGAATTTACTACGGATTTCTGGACCACTGCTACAAAATGTTAACTTATATTATCTGCTAATGATTACATTGAATGGATGGAGGAGTCGGCCAGGGGTGATTCTGAGTAAAAAAAAAAAAAAAAAAAAAAAAAAAAAATTCTGAAATTCACAGCAAATTTTCTGAAAGGTTACAGCAGAGGAGGGGGGGGGGGGACGAAATTTGCGGGTTTTTTTTTTTCGCGATCTTTTGACGAAATTTGCCGGGGGTTTTTTTTGACAAAAATTGCTATTTTTTGCGATCTTTTAAGAAATTTGCGTTTTTTCCTCGATTCTTTGACGAAATTCGCATTTTTTCGTGATCCCTGGAGAGTCGGCACACGCTCTGGCCTAAGTACAAATGAGATTGTAGAAATTTTAATAATTGAACGAAAAACAAATTACAGTGAATGTGCAGATGGTGATTGATTGTTATCCAGTACTAAAAAATGAGTTCTACAATCAAAAGAAGCTCTGTCGAATATTAGAAAAAAAGGATTTATACCAGTTGGAAACATTTTATACAATGTTGAGTACTATTGAATTTTTTGTTTTGAAAAAATCGTTGTCAATTTCAGAAAAAGGGAAAATTTTTGTAAAATGTTAAATTAATGATATATATCTGTGTACATTCTTCAGCTATCAATGTAAGATAAATCATAATTTCTTTATCTTCAAATTTAATTAATTTAATAATTATTTTATAACAAATACGTTCACAATAATATACAGCATATTTACTCTTTATTAACATGTTTGCAGAAATTTAATATAACTTTGATAAATTTTCTTCAAAGTGCTTCCAAATTTAATTTTTAAATCCGCCATATTGGAATTTCACAATAAAGGATTTTTCAGAATTACGAACTTAATCAGTAATCCCTACAAATTCGTTGTTACGAGATTTTACTGTACCACGTTAGAAAACCAGATTTCAACAATTACGCCCATAGCCGAGAAGGTACACCAATTCTATATATGATCAATAGATTTGTACAGATTCTACATACTGTGCGAATTACTTTCCATAGCCGGCCATGTATCCAATTCTTTGAATATCCTTGTATATGATTTTATTTATATGCTACTCTTAGTATACTAAATGTAGCTGTGCTTCACTCTAAATAAATAAAGAAAAGAGTGACGAATACTCACTCTATTGCAAAGTCAAAATATGCCCAACTTCTTAAGGCGCATCCCACACTGAGACGACAAGCGACATGAAGCCGCAACATGTAGCTCAAAAACCGGTCGAAACAAAGAACGAAGTTGTTTCAAACTTGTTTTAAACCAGTTTTTCCAGCGAATTCAAGCGACATGTCTTATGTGTCGCCTTAGTGTGGGACTTGCCTTACAGTGACTATTCACTCTGAGCAAAAGTGGAATTATTAACTCTCTGAAAGAGTGGATACTATCACTCCTGGGAAGTGAATATTCACTCTAAACAGGGGTGAATAATGTAATCACTCTTTCGGAGGAGTGACTATTCCCTCTTGCAAAAGGAGTGCTCATTTTCACCCCTAATAAGAGTGAATAGTCACTCTTTCATAGGAGTGATGTTCACTTTTTATAGAGTGAATTCTTTTTTATGCTGCTTTTATGGGCATTTTAAAAGAATCATACATTTTAGAGCATGCAATGAAAATAGATACAAGCGTGGTTAAGATTGGAATAAAATACTTTATTGGCAATATTTATTTAATTCATAGTTTGTAACACTAATTGAACTTTTAGGGAAAAATTCAATTAAAGTTACATATGAATTAAATTAGATTACTGACAGAAATAAACTAAAATATTTTATTCCTATCTTATCCCTTGTGTTTGCTTTCAAAGCATACCCTATAAAAATATGATAGTTTAAAAATACCCATAAAGGCAAGTAATTAACCGAAATCTTAATCAGTTAATATTATTCCTTTCTTTCTTTCAGATACCCATTAAGTTGTATTTAGTATTTTAATATTTCTCGTTATGAACGTTAATCATGTTCTTTTTCAGGGTTTCGTTCATCTGACGAAACCCTATTCGTCTCGCTCCTCTGTCTGTCTGTCCGTCACAGAGCCCGTTCTCAGAAACTATATATGTTGGAGACTTGAAATTTTGCATACTTATAGCTGAACACCTCATATATGGAACAACAAATCCTAAAATTTTGAAAAAGTCTTATATTTAACCCTCTTGGACTCCAACTTGTGCATTTTAATCTTTTTGTTCTAACTGAGCCCCTAATTAAGTTGAAGACTTAAAATTTTGCATACTTATAACTGAACACCTCACATCAAACGACAAATCATAAAATTTTGAAAAAGTCTTATATTTAACCCTCTGGGCTCTAACTTGTGTATTTTAAGCTTTTTTTTTCTAACCGAGCACCTATTTAAGTTGAAGACTTGAAATTTTGCATACGTATAGCAGAACAGTTGCGATCACACGAAAAATTATAAAATTTCCAAAAGTCTTATATTATTTACCCACCGGGCTCTAACTTGTGTATTTTAAGCAATTTTTCTAACCTCCCCCCATTGCACCCGGTGGATACTTTTCTAACTTTTGCCGACACCGCTTTGACCACTCTTTCATATTATGCACATAGCCTTACATATTTCAGTTCTACTGTTCAGTCCTACCTATCTCGGGTGCTATAGACCCGATCCCCTCGACTAATATACCTACGGATAGGTTGTAAAACGGAGTTTCGTTCGGATAGAGGTTTTGTAGAACAGAGTGCGTCCCCTGGTTGCGAAATGTGGAACTAATAGATTTCGCAAAAGGATAAAGTGTTTTGAAAGGAATATTAAACGAAACCCTCTGTGCGATCTGTGATCACACTTACACACTTGTTTTTTCATGTGTAATTCAAATTTTAAATATTTAGATCTCAGTATTCATTGCTAATGAATTTAAATCCACGTTATTGTTTACTGTATTTAAGTTACTTTTAAAGTTTTATTAATAACTTTACAATAAAGAATGTGTAAGAATATTTTTTTTTGTTTTGTGATTTGTCATTCTTTCATTAAATATGAACTTGGAGACTAAATTTGATATTCTTTGGAATATGTATAGGAATATGTTTAAAAGAAAAATATAAACTTAATCATGATTTCGAATTTTCTTCCTCTATTGCTGAAAAATGGATATTAATACAATGCTTATTTATGGAACGACATGATAAGTCACATTTAATTTATTTTTTTTTTATTCCCGTACAGTATTTTGTGAATATGAACTAAATAGATTTCGTATGTTTTATAGGAAAAGATTGAGCAAGGAAACAGAAAAAAAGTAGGAAATATTAAAAAAAAAAAAAAAAAAAAAAAAAAAAAAAAAAAAAAAAACAGAAATGAATACATATGTGCTGTTCTTATTGTTTAAAAAACAGTTTCAGTGTAACAGTTATTTATCTTTGTAAAAAATATTCAATCTTATATTATATAAGTGATAATATAAACTTTTTAAAAAATATACTAAAGCAGTTTTATTCATAAACTTCATACCAGGCATAAAAAAACATTTTTTTCAATGCTTAAATATCATATTTTATTTTTTAGTGCCAATAATTACATGTATCATAAATGTAGAAACAACAGAAGGAAATTTAATAAATGATGCAGAATATCTATAATTAAATGTTTTGATTAAAATCTTAAACAGCAGAAAAATGCTTACATACTATTTTAAAAAATGAATATACCAATTTGAAAAACACTAAAAATAATAATGGAACCCTTTCGTAATATCATAATATTCGAATATCATATTTAACTCCAAAGTAATAATAACGATAAATAAAAAAAGTGATAATAATAATAATAGATGAAAAAACAAAATCTCACATAACTGCATATTAGTGTTTACATCTGTCATGAATCAGGATATCTCCTTGCCAGCGTTTCAAATAAAACAGATAACACCTTTTTCCCCCGACCGTTGGTAAGTTAAAATATTTACATCACAGTATTGAATAGAAGAATAAAATATTTATACTCATTTTTTTTTTTTTTTTTTAATCGCAAAAGCCGAACAAATGAAGGTCCGGATTATTTTTTGCTAAGCATTGTTTGTTATTCTATTGTTAAAGTAATTATATTTCAAACCGATACATGAAGAAGAAACATAACAGAAAATTGCTTCTGAAATCAGGAAAACAATTCCAGATCAATCTTTTTCTATATAACAAAAAACTATTCAACTCATAATCATAATATACAAAATCTACAGGAATAAAAGATTAAAATTAAATAAGACTTACCTTTACGTTCCATAAATAATCACTTTAATAATATCCGTATATTTTAATCCTAAAATGGCGATCGAAAAAGAGATGCTTTCTCTAATCTTCGTCGTAGATTTGCTGTTCTGATTGGATGATGAGTAATACCGGTACATACAATCAGCGTTCATTGTTATATATCAGTGGATATAAATCATGACATATATCTTGATATATATCCTATATTTATTTTTTAAATATCGAGATTTTTTATATTTTGGATTTTTTCATATACTTGATATTTATTTTCAAAATATAAAGATGTTTGATATTTTGTATATTTGATTAATCATTTTCAAAATATCACCGTGCAAGATAATTGATATTTTCGGTCAAAACAAGCGTAAATAAATTTTTCAACAATTACTGACTGTGTTATTTAGTAGATAAAGAAATTTTGTCACTGGCAGAGACTTTTGCAGCTAAAGAAGAGAGCAAATATCTTTTACGAACTTTATGTTTGAAGCTTTTATTTGTAAATGTAGACCTAGCAATTATTTGAAACAATTAATTCAAAACAGCCATTGAAAGATAAACTGTCTAATTTAGATAATCAGTTATATACAGCTTCATTAGAAAATAATCTTTTCTGATTTGGTTTAGTTGAGTCTAAAATGTGCAACATGTTAGTGAATAAAAAATAAGACAAGCTTCTATTTATGTTAAAATTCTTCAATTAAAAAAAAAAACTATTTTGTATTTAAAATTTTGTTTTATAGATTTCTTGAAACTTGATACTAAATTTTATAGTTTGCTTTTTTATGTGTGTGCATAAAGCAAATTGTGTCTGTTTTCAATTAGTTGATCCTCAGTTTTGTAAAAAAAAGAAAAAAAAAGAAAAGAAAAACGTACTTTTAGAATATAGTTATAAGTTTTTATGTTAAGTGAGTGAATATTCACTCTAAGCAGGAGTGAATAGTCAATCTTTCAGGATAGTGACTATTCACTCCTGAAAAGGAGTGCGTTTTAGTACCAAATCAGCGTAATTTTCAAGGTTACATTATGAAAAGGAGTTTTTGAAACTTAAGTTTTTGACATATTTCGGTGCTTTTCATTATTTTACTCCATATATTGGTTCAAAGTTGAACGGAAAATTTTTAAAGTGTATAATGCCCGGCTTTCACTCTCGTCAGCGGAGTGAGATATTTCACTCTCGACAACGGAGTGACATATTTCACTCTCGACAACGGAGTGACATATTTCACTCTCGACAACGGAGTGACTTATTTCACTCTCGATAATGGAGTGAAATATTTCACTTCTTTCTAGGGAGTGGAAAATTCCACTCTTTAAGGAGTGTATTTTTATAAAATTCACTCTATTATATAAATTCCAAAACGAGTGAAAATGCCTGTCACTTTCTCAAACAGAGAACTTTTCTCTCTTACCAATTTTAGAGTGTTGAAAATGCATAGTTCAAATTATAAAACACTATTAAGCAATTCACGCCCATTCTCAGTAATGGTTACAAATTCCTTTTTGTAGCCCTGTATATAAATTTATGCACAGGAAGTATGCAGAAATTTAGTTAAACTTAAAAACGCATTTTCAGCAATCATCCGTAGTAGACAATACTTCGGATACAGTATTGTATCCGAAATCTGTTTTGTGTCCGTATAAATGAAAGATAAATGCAATGCACACCATATTCTATTGCAAGCGTCTAGTAAATCTCATTACATGTATATCAATTCCATAATGTTTGCAATAATACAACATAATTAAAAAAGTCCTTCCAGCCAGTGCCGGGAGGAAGAGGTAGCTTTCATATTCCTTATTTTAAAAAAGCCAACTTATATTATTTAAACACACGGAGGCTCAATTTAGTGAAAACCGAATATAGGATATTCAATACTAATTTTTATCAATACTAAATCATTATGAATGAGAATTTCGCGAAATTAGTCATCTTTATCCAAGCTGCTTTTATTTAAAGTAACATATATTTGGCTGCCAAATTCGGCGATTTCTTAAAGTGCCCGCCATTTTAAGACAACATGGTGGATGAGGCTAACCAGTGAACTTGGTCGAGACCTTAGTAATTGCTGTGCACATGCTCACTCACATCGGAATCGGTTGATATATACGAGTGTTGCCGCAGACAAAAAATCAGATTTTTCAAAATGTCACCCACATTAGAAATTGAAACTGCTATATCTGAGCCATTTTTTAAGATAAAGACAAACAAAAAATGCTTCTGAAATTCTATATCAAGGTCAAATACTTAAGAAAGAAACCTTTTTCAATTTCTAATTTTTTTGCACCTCACTTTAAATATATTTTTTTTTATTTAATGCCCGCCATTTTGAAACAAGATGGCTGATGAAGCTGGCTAGCGAACTTGGTCCAGATATTGATGTATACTATCCACATGCCTTCTTACATCGAAATAGGCGAATACGTGTGTTATCGCGTGACAAATACAAGATCGTTTCAAAATGTTAGCCATGCTAGAAATTCAAAGTGCTATAATTCAACCATTTTTTAACATATAAACAAAAGAATAAATTTTCAGAAACAAAAACTGCTCCGGAATCTTTGTATCAAGGCCAAACACATAAAAAAAAAATCTTTTTCATTTTCCAATTTTTTAATACCTTATTTTAAATTTTAAATTTGATTTTTTTTTTAAATGGCAACCCTTTTGAAACAAGATGGCGAATGAAGCTGGCCAACGAACTCGGTCGAGACATTGGTATGTACTATGTACAGACCAAGTTACATCCAAATCGGCTCATAAATACGCATGTTATCGCGTGACAAAAATCAGGTCGTTTTAAAATGTCAGCCACAATAGAAATTCAAAATGTAATAACTCAGCCATTTTTTTAGATATAGACGAAACAAAAACTGTTCAGGAATCTTTATATTAAGGCCAAACACATACGAAAAAAATCTTTTTCATTTTACAATTTTTTGGTATCTCATTTTAAATTTAAAATTTTAAAATTTTTTTAAATGGCCGCCATATTGAAACAAGATGGCGGATGAAGTTGGCCAACGAACTCGGTCGAGATATTTGTATGTACTACGTACACACCAAGGTACATCCAAATCGGTTCATAAATACGCCTGTTATGACGTGACAAAAATCAGGACGTTTCAAAATGTCATCCACGCTAGAAATTCAAAATGCTATAACTCAGCCATTTTTTAAGATATAGACGAAAGAAAAACTGCTTCGAATCTTTTTATCAAGGTCAAACACATAAGAAAAAAATATGTTTTCAATTTTCAATTTTTTGGTACCACATTTCAAATTTAAATTTTTCTGACACATTTAAATGGCCGCCGTTTTTAAACAAGATGGCGGATGAAGCTGGCCAACGAACTCGGTCGAGACATTGGTATGTACTATGTATAAACGAAGTTACATCCAAATCGGTTCATAAATACGCCTTTTATTGCGTGACAAAATTCAGGACGTTTCAAAATGTCAGCCATGCTAGAAATTCAAAATGCTATAACTCAGCCATTTTTTAAGATATAGACGAAACAAAAACTGCTCGGGAATCTTTGTATAAAGGTCAAATACATAAGGAAAAAATATTTTTCCATTTTCAATTTTTTGGTACCGCATTTCAAATTTTAATTTTTTTTTTTTAAATTGAAATTGCCGCCATTTTGAAACAAAATGGTGGATGAATCTGGCCAACGAACTTGGTCGAGGCATTGGTATGTACTATGTACACACCGAATTACATCCAAATCGGTTCATAAATACGAGAGTTACAGTGTGACAAAGGTCAGATATATATATATATATATATATAAATTTTGAACGGAGGGTGGTTCCGGGGTCTGGGGGGTCATGATCGATGAAAATATACCAAAATTTTTTGAAATCGCTTTCCTCCGAACGGCTGCAATAGGTAGCTTTTTGTAATGAAAGCTACCTAATACGCTGCGAACAGTTTTTCCCCGTAGATCATTATATAACGGAACTCTTTTACGTGGCCCTGTAAATGAATGCTAAATGTTTTGAACCCCATATTCTACAGAAAGTATGTATTAAAGCAACTCAGAAATTCACATCAATTTCGTTATGTTTGTATCAGAGTAACAATTTTAAAATATACGTCGCAAACAATTTTTTTTCTCCACAGACAAAAAAAAAAAAAAAAAAAAAAAAAAAAAAAAAGGAATAATTTTGAACTTCCCTGTACGCGTACTGTAAGTGCTACACACAACATATTTTGTAGTGACCATTTTCTAGTGCACCTCAATATTGTATATAAATTTCACAGGGCTCCCAACACATTTTAGTCTCCTAAAAGGGGGAAAGAGGACCATTTTTATTTTAAAAGGGGACTTTGGGGGACCATTTTAGGTAGCTTTCATTACAAAAAGCTACCTATTGCAGCCGTTCGGAGGAAAGCGATTTCAAAAAATTTTGGTATATTTTCATCGATCATGACCCCCAGACCCCGAAACCACCCTCCGTTCAAAAGTTGATATATATATATATATATATATATCTGACCTTTGTCATACTGTAACTCTCGAATTTATGAACCGATTTGGATGTAATTCGGTATGTACATAGTACATACCAATGTCTCGACCGAGTTCGTTGGCCAGCTTCATGCGCCATTTTGTTTCAAAATGGCGGCCATTTAAAATTTTCTTAAAAATTTTAAATTTGAAATGTGGTACCAAAGAATTGAAAATGGGAAAATATTTTTTTCTTATGTATTTGACCTTTATACAAAGATTCCGGAGCAGTTTTTTTTTTCGTCTATATCTTAAAAAATGGCTGAGTTATAGCATTTTGAATTTCTAGCGTGGCTGACATTTTGAAACGTCCTGAATTTTGTCACGCGATAAAAGGCGTATTTATGAACCGATTTGGGTGTAACTTCGTTTGTACATAGTACATACCAATGTCTCGACCGAGTTCGTTGGCCAGCTTCATCCGCCATCTTGTTAAAAAATGGCAGCCATTTAAATTTTTAAGAAAAATTTAAATTTGAAATGTGGTACCAAAAATTGAAAATTGAAAAAAATATTTTTTTTTATGTATTTGACCTTGATACAAAGATTCGGGAGCAGTTTTTGTTTCGTCTATATCTCAAAAAATGGCTGAGTTATAGCATTTTGAATTTCTAGCGTGGCTGACATTTTGAAACGTCCTGATATTTGTCACGTGATAACAGGCGTATTTATGAACCGATTTGGATGTACGTTGGTGTGTATATAGTACATACAAATATCTCGACCGAGTTCGTTGGCCAGCTTCATCCGCCATCTTGTTTCAAAATGGCGGCCATTTAAAAAAATTTTAAATTTAAAATGAGATACCAAAATATTAGAAAATGAAAAAGATTTTTTTTGTATGTATTTGACCTTAATACAAAGATCCCGGAACAGTTTTTGTTTCGTCTATATCTAAAAAAATCTGAGTTATAGCGTTTTGAATTTCTATTGTGGCTGACATTTTAAAACGACCTGATTTTTGTCACGCGATAACATGCGTATTTATGAACCGATTTGGATGTAACTTGGTCTGTACAAAGTACATACCAATGTCTCGACCGAGTTCGTTGGCCAGCTTTATTCGCCATCTTGTTTCAAAAGGGTTGCCATTTAAAAAAAATAAATCTAAAATTTAAAATGAGGTATTAAAAAATTGGAAAATGAAAAAGATTTTTTTATGTGTTTGGCCTTGATACAAAGATTCCGGAGCAGATTTTGTTTCTCAAAATTTGTTCTTTTGTTTATATCTTAAAAAATAGTTGAATTATAGCACTTTGAATTTCGAGTATGGCTAACATTTTGAAACGATCTTGTATTTGTCATGCGATAACATACGTATTCGCCTATTTCCATGTGAGAAAGCATGTGGATAGTATACATCAACATCTCAGCCAAATATAAGTTACTTTAAATAAAAGCAGCTTGGATAAAGCTGACTAATTTCGTGAAATTCTCATTCATAATGATTTAGTATTGATAAAAATTAGTATTGAATCTCCTATATTCGGTTTCCACTAAATTGAGCTTCGTGTGTTTGAATAATATAAGTTGGCTTTTTTAAAATAAGGTATTTGAAAGCTACCTCTTCCTCCCGGCACTGGCCGGAAGGACTTTTTATTTTAAAAGGGGACTTTGGGGGACCATGTCTAAAAATACTGCACCGAGTTTACCTAAATATGCAAGCAAATAAAAAAAAATTACCTCCAAAAATATGTTAATTGGTTATCTTTATAAAGTCACTAAAAAGTACACTCAGCTAAATATTCTACTGGAAGAAGATAGGAAGTTTTCCAACATTCAGTACTTCACATTGATAATTCTCCTTAAAGGAGCTTTTAATTTAAATTGATGCTTCATTAAGGGAAGACAAGACCGAGTGCAATTCTATGGGAAATATGCGAGCTTTAAGACTTGTTTTCTCGGAAACTACCGGGCCGATTTTGATGAAATTAGGAATCCATATTCACTGGATTATGCTCAAGACTTATGACAGACAGTTTTATTCTGCGACAATTTTTTTAAATTTAGAGCAATGGCAATTTTTCAAAAATTTTATTAATTTTTTTCAAATCTGTCTGCCACATATGTATGCTGTTATCTTATATTTATACTCTACCACAATATATATATATATATATATATATATATATATATATATATATATATATCAAAATCGCTCGAGTACTTTATGAGATAGAGATTTTTATTTGAAAAATACAATTTTTCAGGAGATCCAAAAAACATAAATATTCACAATTCTCTTTGCGAATGACAAATTGAGTTTTCTGATTACGTATCGACAGAACAGACTTTGGGAGTGTCGATAGTCGGCCAAATATTCGTATACCTTTTTTAAAACCTTATTGTTCAATTAAAAGATGCCAACTTTTTGTGTTTCGTTTTGTGTTGAACTGCGACTTGTATTTTTTTAACTAGCACTTTGTGTTACAAAATGACAAAGACGAAAAGTGTTTTTGGGGGAAGACAAGTATGAGTGCAATCATAGGGAGGAAATGTGAGCTTTAAGACCTGTTTCCTCAGAAACTACCAGACCGATTTTGATGACATTCTGAATCCCTATTCACTGGATAATGTTCAAGACTTATGGCAAACAGTTTCTTTTTCTGCGACTAAAACTCGACTAAAACTTCTTATTTTAGAGCAATCGCAATTTTTCAGAAATTTTCTATTTTCAGAAATGTTTTTTTCTGAAACTAATTAAAATATTTTAAAACTGTCTACCACATATGATCTTATATTTGTACTCTACCAACAAAAATATTTTTTATCGAAATCACTCAAGTACTTTAGGAGTCAATAGGGTTTTCAGCTGAAAAGTACAATTTTTCGAAAAGCTACAAAAATTCGACACTTCTAATTTGTGTGAAGTTCTTGCAATGTTTTATCAGACACATGAATTAAAGAATATATAAACACTTGGATGAAGTTTAGTTACATATAAGAAATGAGAATGAAATGCTAGAGTAAAATTAATGTGAGTGGGTGTGGCGTCCCAATCGTGTCTTCCCTTAGTGTGAGCAGGTGTAATGTCCCAGTTTTGTCTTCCCTTGAATTTTTACAATTATTTCTAATGGTCAGAAAAAAACTGGGCATACCAATGGATTTCAGGAAGGTTCAAAGAATTTTTTAAGCCAATAAAAAAAAATATTTTTTTCAAAGAATTTCACTGATGTCTTTCCTTAATATTTATAACAGCAAAAAAAAAAAAAAAAAAAAAAAATGATTTGCAATAAAATATAAACTCTAAAAATTAATGCATCTAAGAAAATATCAAATCAATTGTTAACAGAGTAGCACACTAGCAATTACAAAGTATAGAGCATTTCTTCGAATTTAATACGGAGTAACAGTGATCAATGAATAAATAAAAAGAAAAGTGTCCAGTTAAACTGATGGCATTGACCTCACAGGCTATTCACACTAATTGTAAAGTATACTCTTATTTCAAAGAATAATGCCCCTCGAAAAATAAATTAAGGGGGGGGGGGGATCAGGTAGGCTAAGGCAGGATTAAGGGGGGCTCAGTAGGCAGAACATTGGCGGCTCCAGCCAAGACATCCCTGGTTCGAATCCTGGCCTGGACTTTTTTACCCCCATTTTAGAGGTCTGCACGGGCCCGGGCTTGGCCCGCGGGCCGGGCCGGCGGAATGAAGGCGAATTTTCCAACGGGCCGGGCCGGCAGAATTAGGACAATTTTTTCAACGGGCCGGGCCGGCAAAAAAACAGAACGGGCCTGCAGGGCCGGGCCGGACCGATTAAAAAAATTAATCGGGTCTATCGGCCCGATATAAGAATTCAAGCGAAGTAGGTAAAATACAAGCCATTTTCAATGAATATGATTTTCTCGAGAAGTATAAATGTGCGTCACGAGCCGATGCGAGTTTAACAACATCAATACAGATATGTAGCATGTCCATCGTAGAGATCGGCATCGTACAGTTACAAGATGTCTGATTACGGGTTTAATTTTTTTTCAGCAGACTCGTGCCGGGACGGAACTGGTCTTAATCGATCTCAGGATGAGTAGGACAGGCATTGTGTTTTGTAAAAGTATTAACAGTGATAATGAACTTTTGTTAACAGTATCTTTGGAAATATACCTTAAGGGTTCTCATATTCACTGCTCAACAATGCGAAACTTTCAAACACATTTTCTGACTCATTTTTAACTATAAAGACATAAAATTCACAGGCCTGACTATTGAAGGCATTTGGAAACGAATAGCTTTCTCCATATTTGATAAATTACTTCCAGAGATAACAGAGATTCTTGTCATGTGACTGTACGTTTTCCTTTCCTGTGCTATCGCTTCCGGAAATTCGATTCATAACGCTAACTTTGGCAGTATTTTCAGAGAAAGATATATTGCTTTTATCTATGAAAAAGACGGCATTTACATAGTTTCTGAATAAGAATACCTGCCAATCTTACGCGTGTCCGAAAAGAAATGAATTCTCAAAAGTGTCGAAATGTAACTTCTTTCGATTTGAGAAAAGCCTTAAAAATGAGAGAAATATTTTCGCAAATCTACTTTTTATCATACAGCTTCAAAAGGTATCATGTTTTTAATCCTTTATTCTGAACTGCATTAACTTTTTAATGAATCCTTATTGGAATTTCGAAATGTCTGTAGAGACGATTACTAAAACACTGTGTAATCGTTAATGTTTACTATTGTGTGTTTTCTGCTTTGCGAACACATACTAATCTAAAATATACTGTAAAATTTTCCCATAAATATGTACGTAGTATTCATTAAAAGAATCTTAATTGTATGTCGAGAAAAAACTGATTTTTTTTTTTTTTTTTTGTAGAAATTGAATCGGGCCGGGCCGGGCCTGTTTTCACTAATTTTTGCACGGGCCGGGCCGGGCTCGGGCCGAACTTTCAATTTTTACACCGGGCCGGGCCAAGATGGCTTTCGTTCGGGCCGGGCCGGGCCCGGGCTCGGAAATTCCGGCCCGTGCAGACCTCTACCCCATTTGGAAATTTACAACTTATATGATTTATTTACAAATTGAATAATTGTATCAAAAATTAATCAAATAAAGATAGAGGTTTGTCTATGTGTCTTTGTGCTGACGAGATCGCTGTGCATACAGCTATAAGATTTGGCAAGAACGTAACTGTATGTCTAAAGTTATGCACATAGAAGCCAATTTTTGGACTTTTTTGAGTAGTTTTTTTAAATGTAATTTTTAGCCTTTTTTCTTGTTTTATGGATATTTTTCCAAATTTGTAAAAGGAATCTGGTTTAAATTTTTTAGCAGAATGTAGTAAATTTTGTCCTCTTTACAATAAAGTTTATTTGGAATTTATACAGTAAATTTTTCCCAATTATTTCATTGTTTTTTTTTTTTTTGCATTTTGCAGTGATTTTTTGACATTTGTATTCGGTTTCAAACTTTTAACCCTAATGTAGTAAATTTTGTCTTTCCATGATTGCATCCTCTGGTTTAAATTGTTAGCAATTGGTGGGGGAAAAAAATCACATTCCGCAAGGATTTTTTCCCCCATTTGTGAAAAAATTCCAGATACAATGTTTTAGCCCTACTTTGGCACGTTTTGACTTCTCTGATTTCCTGAATTTTTAGCGATTTTTAAGCAGTGACTTTTTTACATTAGTAAATGGGATACAGTTTCAATTTTTTAGCCCAATTCAGTAAATAATGTCCTCTTTTCAATAAAGCTTATTACAGTAATTTTTTAATTTTTTATGCGATTTTTTGACATTCGTAAAAGGATTCCAGTTTCAATCTTTTTACAGAACTTATTAAATTTTATCCTCTTTTCAATAAAATTGAATTCCTATAGCAATTTATTTTCTTCCTTTTTTTTTTACATTTTATGGCGATTTTCTGAAATTCGATTTCAAACTTCTAGCTTAATGTAGAAAAATTTTGTCCTCTAACTTGATTTTTTAGTATTTTTAAATAAGATTTTCAATGCGCATTTTAACATCTTTTCACATTGTGCGGCAATTTTTTGACATTCATGAAAGAATTCCAGTTGCCGAAGTTTTAGCTTGCTACAGTAAAACGCAATTTTTGAACTTTTGTGATTTTTAGAGTTTTGTGGCGATTTTTCTTACATTAGTAAATTTTTCCAGCCACAAAAAGGGGACTAAGGGGACCAAAATGCATAAAAGGGGACTAAAGGGGGCCATTTTCCAAAAAGGGGACTTTGGGGGAAGAAAAAGGCGGCCATTTGGGAGACCTGATTTCATTATGTTTAAAATATTGTAACACTATTAAAATACACCGCAAATGATTTTCCCCCATAGACCGGAATGTAACGGAATATTTTGAGTGCTCCTGTAAATGAACTATGAATGGTACGCACTTCATTTTCTTGAAGATGAATTTTCTTATAATTGTGACGTAATAAAAAATATATAATTTCACCGAGTTTTAATTTAGACATGTAAAAGAAATGCATAACATTTATAGTACATTTACAAGAGCACTTCGACTGTATAGCTGTCGAAGAGGAAGCAAAAAGATGAGGGGTTGTATCCAAATATAGTAGTACGTGCAGTTTTGTGTACGCTATCCTGGCACTAATCAACAGATATTTGATACAACCCCTCAACTTTTTGCTTCTTTTTGAGAACAACGGATTTCGATCTTATTCTATCGACGATAATTTTCAAGCTATGATTTTGAGACTTTCACAAAAATTGCTCTATATACTTAGCTAATACATTATGCACATTATATTTTGATTGCATTCGCGCATGCGCAGTGAAACATTTTTTAGCAAATCTGCTCATTTTTCATCCAATTTTTATTATTTTTTAATTCTGATTGCAGAGTATTGTGTACAATGTTGTTTGTCATATTTTCTGAAAAGAACTTTTTTTACATTAAGAACTCTGCAAATTATAAGCAAAAAACTTGGCAAAATTTGGAACTGTTTTTATAAAAACCTTAATTTCTCTACGAGTATATACGCTATCCTCATAAAAATGAACACAATATATTACAATAAGCCACTTATTAATAATCTCGAGTATGAACGCTTTTGCTACATTAGTTTTTACAGGGTTATCCAAAAGATATTCGTTCTTTTTCAATTTGTTGACGGTCCCCTATGGGGTTTCGGGAAAAAAAAATCTTCGCGGAAATATATGACCTATACTATACTGTTTACACACCTGGTATTTCAGGTTATTCCTCATGTAAAATCGCAAGTGATCGGTCACCTTTGGCATATAGTGTAAATGTTCAATTCCAAAACAGAGATAAGTGTAAACAGACTGAAACATCTGGTCAATCCTACAACATTCAGTAGAAAGTTACAGTTTAGCTGGAGTTGAAAATCTCTGACTTACAAGGCATTATTATTGAAAAGAGGTAGACAAAATTATTTGCATAACAGGTTGAAATTATCTTTACAGTACTTATAAAGAGCAAAATCTGATTTCCCTGGTGCAACAATTTGAAATCCTTAGTTTTATAATAAATGTTTTCCTAATACTTTGTTGGAAGTTTCAGTAATTTTTGTAACTCTTTCTCAGAGTTTTCAAATTTCGCTGACTTTTTCTCAGGTATGCTAATTTCCCCTACATTTCAAGTCCATATAAATTTCCCTGACTTTTCCAGGTTATCCAGGTGGCTAGACCCCCTGTTAAAATAGTTTATTGAATAAAATGAAGTAATTAATAATCCATGCCATCATGAAAGGTTAATAATTAAACTCATTTAGATGGTCCCAGAAACTTATTTAGATAGTTCCAGAAACTTATTTAGATGGTTTCATGATAATAAAACTTCTCTGTCTACAGAACCAGGACTGATGGTTACATGAAGATTCATATTTTAACAAAAACAGCATCAAAATAAAATTACAATATCATAAAACATATTAAATTAGCTTAAAATCATTATATTACTACTACATCTTCAATTAGTGACCCCAAATCATTATAAAACTAATAATTCTATATTAAATTATGCCAAAATCATTATAAAACTAAAAAATCTATTTCAATGATCCTAAAATCATTATAAAATTAATAAATCTTCATTAAGACTCCAAAATCATTATAAAAGTTAATAAATCTATATTAAATTACCCTAAATTCACAAAATCATTGTATACTAATAAATCCTCATAAAGAGTCATAAATGTAAACAAATTATATTTTTTCTATCATGATCAAGAATTAAATTATCTATACTAATAAAAGAAAATTTATCTCTGTGTGTATGTGTGCGATGGCCAGGAAAATTTACCTCATGTACAAACCTGAAAATTTTTGTGGGGGGAAAAATTGAAAATTTGCCCAAGGTTGCATCTGAGACCCAAAATTTTCCATTTTTGTTAATTACTCGATATTAATTAAAAATCACAACGAAGTCTCATTAAAAATTAATTTCTGTCCTTTCGAGAGGGAAAAGGCGCTCGCGCATGAGCAAATGCCCTATTTACGTATAGGGAGGAAATGAAGATCAAAGAGAAGAAATTTTGGAGGTATTTTATCATTATTTATTAACTTCCATAGGCCAAACTGCTAAGTAAAGTTAAAAACGCAAGACATATTCTGGAAGATCGTACTCTTACGTCTCGAATGCCGCAATCAATTAAAAAAAAATATCGCAGTTAACCCTTTGAAGAAAAAACAATTTCAACAAGGGTCGTTTTTCTCCCTTATTGCAACGATCCTCCAGGGCGCAATTTCAGAGGTACCGACAAACCAAAAATATGCTCTTAAAGCTGAGACCTTCTTCTAATCCATGGTGCAATTGGTTTTAAAAAATATGAATTTTATTCGTTTCGAATACAGCGGCGAACGCAGGTCACTTCGCGCCTCACGGAGGCAATATTTTTTCTACGCTAAAAGTAACTAAATGTCCGTATTTTAACAAAATCTTTTAGAGCATCCCAATAGACCAGAATTACATCACTTACAAAAAATTTTAAACGTTCGGACGGGTAAAAATATTTTTTATAAAATAAAATGTGGGAAAATGTGACGAAATCAATAAAAACCTGAGCGTTTCGTCGCGGTTTCACTCACTTTTTGTACGCATAGATTCCAAAAATAAAATTACGCAGAAAATAAAATACCAAATAGCACATACTTTCAATTCACTATATTTTCGTGGTTTTTTCATTAAAAAAAAAAAAAAAAAAAAAACTCGGACACAGTGAAGTTAAAGATATAAAACCATATCATACAAATCTGAGGTCTATTAAGGTTATTATTACGTGCCCGGGCAAAGCCGGGCGGGTCAGCTAGTAAACAATAAATTAATTACCTCTTCAAGAGGGCTGGCATTACGCCAAGACAAAGTGACTTGGTCCACTCTGGCACCAGCAGAACCGGCCTAAAAGAGTTTGACAAAAATTTGTACAAATTTTGGAAAGCATTTTTCTCGAAATCACAGTTGGCGAGATTGGCCCATTTTGGTTCTCAACCCTCACTTATGCTTGGTAAAAAGCGCAAACCAGTGATTTTTTTTTTTTTTTTTTTTTTTCCCAAGAGTATTACTTAAACTATTTATTCGGGATTTCTAAATTTTTTTCTCAACATATAATCATAATAAAATTAATATTAATCTATTAATTGATAATTAAGTTCTGAAAATATGGTACTATCATCGGGAACACCCAACTGTATAATTTGTAGAATTCTAGCGCATCAGACAGCGGGTAAAAAATGAATTACAAAATTCTATCTTTACAATACATGAACGAAATTCAGTTAAACAAAAGTGTGTAAAAAATATGAATATTGAAAAGTAGTAAAACTTTTGCTTTTGATTGATTTCTTATTTTTCTTCCGCTTTTCCTTTTCTTTTTAAGTTGCGTACATCTTTCCGATGTTAACCGAAAGCGGAATACGAAAGATTTAAGAATATAAAATAGCTAACTTGACTGAATCTATCCGTTGGAGGAAGTTCTATTTCCGAATTTATCGGCTGATGATCAGGGGCGGATCCAGAGAATCGTTTTGGGGGGGGGGGGGGGGGGGCGATACCGAGTGACATATAATCAACGTAGTCATACTTTATGTTGCTCAAATCCTTCCTTGCAGTTAATTATTAAATGAATATAAAATTAATGCGATTTAAAAATATTACAGACTCTCGATTATCCGACATCCGATTAACCGAAACACTCGATTATCCAGCACTCTTATTTTATAATCCGCCCTCTCCGCAAAATATCGTTTATTGTTACTTATTAGGTCGTAAAATTAAAAACGTTATAACAGAATTTATTTATTAAATGTCTTTTTTTTTCTTTTTCTGTTTACTCTTATACTATGGTAATTATTTATCTTATTTTTTGTTCTTTTAGTTATGGTAAACAACGTTAATAACACAACCCTGCGATGATTATCTTTTTAAACTTTTGATAATTGATTTTGATGTAAGACTTTTTAAAAATTTGCGATTTATGGAAAATCCTAACGTGTTGACATGGTAAAAAATGAAGATTAAATTTTTATTCAGCACTAAAAAATACATAAGAACCAATTATCGAAAGCTGAAAAACATAACCATCACATCCATTTTTTAATATCAGATTTCTGAAAGAGGATAATCTCTGAAAAAGGATCCCCTTCAGAAATCTGACGTGCCTTTAACATACTAGAAAGTCAAAATGTGTCATCTAAGTGGTGTGTATACCTCTTCACTGGCGCGGATCTAAGGAAGGGGGGGGGAGATCGCCCCCCACCTTTGGATAAAAAAAATATAAATCCACCGATTATCGCGAATTTCGAAAAATAGTCGCCGGAAAAAATCAATTTCGTCAATCGTTCGCAAATAAAAAAAACGCGAATTTCGTCAAAGGATCACGCAAAAAAACGCGAATTTCGTCAAAGGATCGAGCATAAACGTGAATTTCATTAAAGAAGCGCGGAAAAAACGTGAATTTCATAAAAGACCACGAAAAAAAAACGCGAATTTCGTCAAAGGATCGCAGAAAAAACGCAAATTTCGTCAAAGGATCACAGAAAAAACGCAAATTTCGCCAAAGGAACGCAGAAAAAACGCTAATTTCGCCAAACAATTGCGAAAAAAACGCTAATTTCGCCAAACAATTGCGAAAAAAACGCTAATTTCGCGAAAGAATCGCACAAAAAATGCGAATTTCGTCAAAGAATCGCGAAAAAAATACGCTAATTTCGTCATAGGTCCGTGGAAAAAACGCACAAGTAGCACCAGGAAGAGATTCCCCTAGGTGCGCATCCACAGGGGGGGTCGATCGGGGCGGTCGCTCCCCCAAGATATAAATCCAATATTTTTATCGGCAGTTTTCGCGGAACAGACAGACAAGCAAACGAAAATACTTTTCAGGTGTCAATGGTAAACCTCACTGACGTTTAGGCAGTTAGTGAACAAAATAGGATTATATCCTGTCAAAAGGCATATGGCGCCATAATTTTTGACACTAATGGGTTGAGGTGGGGACGATGCCATTTCGTGTACCTTTTGTTGAATCTCTACAACAGAAATTGGCAACGTTATGCGGATCCCTTTAAAGTGTTGAAACTTTTTCGTTCTTTCAAAGAAGCTGCAATTCTAATTTCTGTATAACGATATTTTTGAGGAGTGCTTTATTGTTTGAGAAAAGAATGGGATTCATGTCAATTTCCAAAGAAAGAAAGAAACAAGAAAAATAAAGGTCCTTTGAAAAATTCAAGCATCTTAATGTTTTCTGAAGAAAACCAATAATGTGTTAAAAATATACTGTTATTTCCACCCACATTGGTAAATTTCAAGGGTATTTCATGAATGAAAAAAAAGATTATGTCCTAATCCTAGTCAGTTTAAAGCTAAGATGAGTATGGTGTGTTGATTTCTTAAAAACCAACTAGGTAATTTAAATTAAAATAATAAAACTTTGTAAAAAATCACCATAAAATAAAAGCAAAACATAGGACGCGTTTCGAGCTAAAAATATAACAGCCCGTCATCAGCTACAGTAAACACGTGTCCGTAAGCGGACAAGGTAAAAAATGAACTGAAAGGGAGAGAATGTTGCAAAGAATGCAACAGATGGCGCTAGCTGAAAGGGGAACATACAGAAGAGAAAAGTGTTGCCAAAACAATAGAAGAGAAATTGATAGGGAAAAATGGAAATAAAAGAAATAAACAAAATTAAAATAAAATAAAAGAAGTAAATTAAAAATATAAATAATAATAATAAATAAAGAAATATAAAAGAATAAAACAAGAAAAAACCAAAAGATCCCCCCCCCCTTTTTTTTACAAAATAAAAAGAATAGAAACAAGAGAAGAGGGAAAAGAATTACAAAAGTAATTTCCACGCTGGAGATAGGAAAGGAGATGATGGGAGATCATTGACAAGATTAGCAGAATTTTTAGAAATAAAATATGCTTCATGAAAATCCAAGTGAGAGGGAGAGGCAGGGGAAGAAATAATTTTGACCATGGAGAAATTGAAACAATGACTAGAAGACCAACAGTGAGAAGCAATCGAAGATTTAGAGATTTCTTGATTTGCAATATACCTCTGATGCTCGCCTAATCTGAATTTTAAAGCTCTCTTTGTTTGACCAATATAACCTAAATTGCAAGAGCAAGGAATAAAATAAACACCCCACCGGTTCTCAGTAGGAATAGGATCTTTTAGAGAAGAGAATTTAATTTTATTCATAGGTTTGAAGATAACTTTAAAATTAAAACGAGAAAGGATTTTAGCAATTTTAAAACTGAGAAGAGAATAAAAGGGCAGAACTATTATAGAGCTAAAATTAGGAGGATTATTTGAATCAGAAAAAGGACGTTTAGGCTTATTAAATTTATACAAAGCTTTATCAATCAAAGAGGGATTATAACCACGAGCAAGGGCAAGAGATTTGAGATAATTAATTTCATAAGAGTCGGAACAAATGCGTAACGCCCTAAAAACAAAAGTATAAAAGGACGCCACTTTTTGTTGAGGAGGATGATTTGAGTATGCATGAGGAGGAAGAGATACAGCGAAAGGTTTTCTATAAACGGAGGTAGAGAACCGATCTGGGTGTTTCGAAACCAAGACGTCAAGAAAAGGAAGAGAATTGTTCTCTTCGACTTCGAGAGTAAATTGAATACAAGGATAAGCAGAATTAACAAGAGAAAGGAGATTAGAAAGATCCAGGTCAGAGGGGATTAAAATGAAAGTATCATCAACATACCTAAACGAGAAAGGAAATTTATATAAACTGAAGAGTTTTTCTTCAATAAAATGCATATAAATTGTCACATAAAAGAAGAGACAGTGGATTACCCATGGCCAAACCCTCAGTTTGAGAATAGAAAGAATTATTAAACTGAAAAGCAGTTTGCCTGACACAAATACTAACTAAATGCAGGATTTCATCAATCTCCATGGAAGAGTAATGAAATTCGCGCAACCTTCTTTCCAAACAATCAATTGCCCCTTTAACAGGCACGTTAGTGAAAAGGGATTGATTTAACATCTAAGAAAACCATTATATAATTGCAAGGAGAAAGGCGTTTAATTTTATCAACAAAGTCAAAAGAGTTTTTCACAGTGTGAAAGTTAGTGGCAGATGGAGCGAGTAACTTAGAAAGAAACTTGGCAAGTTTATAAGAAGCAGTACCAATATTGGAAACGACAGGGCGAAAGGAAAGAGTAGGTTTATGGACCTTAGGAAGAGCATAGAAACGAGCACAATTAGCGATACAAGGGGTGACCAAACGATTGGTGTTATCATTAAGAAAGACAGAATTTTTAATGGCATGCTTATTATCAGATAAATGCTTAGTAGAAGGATCCTTCTTTAATTTGGAATATGGACCAGAGTTTAACATAGATTCAACGTGGGAAATATAATCAGATTTATTGAGAAGACCTGTTTGACCGCCTTTATCAGCCTTACTAATAAGAAGGTTAGGAACGGAATTAAGTTCCTCATGCTTTTTTAAATCATCCTCCTCAACAAAAAGTGGCGTCCTTTTATACTTTTGTTTTTAGGACGTTACGCATTTGTTCTGACTCTTCTACTCTGAATAATGAAATTAATTATCTCAAATCTCTTGCCCTTGCTCGTGGTTATAATCCCTCTTTGATTGATAAAGCTTTGTATAAATTTAATAAGCCTAAACGTCCTTTTTCTGATTCAAATAATCCTCCTAATTTTAACTCTATAATAGTTCTGCCCTTTTATTCTCTTCTCTGTTTTAAAATTGCTAAAATCCTTTCTCGTTTTAATTTTAAAGTTATCTTCAAACCTATGAATAAAATTAAATTCTCTTCTCTAAAAGATCCTATTCCTACTGAGAACCGGTGGGGTGTTTATTTTATTCCTTGCTCTTGCAATTTAGGTTATATTGGTCAAACAAAGAGAGCTTTAAAATTCAGATTAGGTGAGCATCAGAGGTATATTGCAAATCAAGAAATCTCTAAATCTTCGATTGCTTCTCACTGTTGGTCTTCCAGTCATTGTTTCAATTTCCCCATGGCCAAAATTATTTCTTCCCCTGCCTCTCCCTCTCACTTGATTTTCATGAAGCATATTTTATTTCTAAAAATTCTGCTAATCTTGTCAATGATCTCCCATCATCTCCTTTCCTATCTCCAGCGTGGAAATTACTTTTGTAATTCTTTTCCATCTTCTCTTGTTTCTTTTCTTTTTATTTTGTAAAAAAAAAAAGGATCTTTTGGTTTTTCTTGTTTTATTCTTTTATATTTATTTATTTATTATTATTATTTATATTTTTTAATTTACTTCTTTTATTTTATTTTAATTTTGTTTATTTCTTTTATTTCCATTTTTTCCCTATCAATTTGTCTTCTATTTTTTTGGCAACACTTTTCTCTTCTGTATGTTCCCCTTTCAGCTAGCGCCATCTGTCGCACTCTTTACAACATTCTCTCCCTTTCAGTTCATTTTTGACCTTGTCCGCTTACGGACACGTGTTTACTGTAGCTGATGACGAACTGTTATATTTTTAGCTCGAAACGCGTCCTATGTTTTGCTTTTATTTTATGGTGATTTTGTACAAAGTTTTATTATTTTAATTGCTTCATATCGCCAGTTTTCGGTGCTGTTTCGCTGTCAACTTGGTAATTTGTTCTTCCCTTCTTTGCCCCGATCTAACCCCCCCCCCCCCCCTCCGGTGGATGCGCGCCTAGGGGAATCTCCTCCCAATGCTAATTGTGCGTTAATTTTGGCGACCCTTTGAGGAAATTCGCGTTTTTTCAGCGATTCTTTCGCGAAATTCGCGCATTTTTTTCGCAATTCTTTGAAGAAATTCGCATTTTTTTAGAGATCTGTTGACGAAATTAGCGTTTTTTGCGTGATCCTTTGACGAAATTGTCGTTTTTGCGCGATTCTTTGACGAAATTTGCGTTCCTTTGACCTGCGAACGATTGGCGAAATTGATTTTTTTCGGCGACCATTTGTCGAAATTCGCGACAATCGGTGGATTTTTTTTTTGGGTGGGGGGCGATCGCCCACCCCCCCCCCGTGGATCCGCGCCTGCTGATGATTACTTAAAGGCAAGGCAGGGCCGGCGCTACGTCACGTCGTCGCCCTGGGGCCTGGCAAAGCAGTCAGTGGGTTCCAACATATACAGTCGGACCTCATTTAACGAAGTCGCTAAATCCCGAAAAAAAGTTCGTTATATGGAAAATACGTTAAATAGAGAGTCACCTTTTAAAATACTTTAAACCACGTAAAACATATTTTAAGTCCATAAACACTAAATATAATTAAAAAAAGAAATTAGTCGCACTTTTTTTTATAAATTATACGTATCTATTTGTTTTACTTTTTTTACCCACCAAAAAGAAATCTGCAGGGGAAATAAGAGTGAAACAAAACATTGTCTAGAAATACATTGTATTTTCAATAAAAAAAATAATTTTACATTAAATTCGCGATTTTTTATTATGGTTGATAAGCTGTTTGGAGGAATACCAAATTTTAAAGCAGTATTCTTTTTCTTAATGCCTTTATCCACCTCATCAAGAATAATTTTTTTTCTTTGATGCTCGAGCACTTTTGCTTTGACATTTTCGAGCTACAAGAACCGAAATTATCGACACGATTGATCATGATCAACAATCTAGAAAACGGAAAACTATCGTTTAAGGACACGGGGCAGCTCCATTGAGGGTTAAAAGGGGATATTGAAAGTTTGCTCGTCTTGGATGGAAAGCAAAGAATCACGACGATTTTACTGCACTCGGTGAGTTAGGTGCCTGGTAAGACCTGTTCATGGTCATTCATCATCATAAAATGTGTTAAAAGAAAGAATAAGTTTGAAATGTCCAGTAATATTTTAAGAAATAGGGGGGGAAAAATTTAGATCCCAAGGAAAAGTTCGTTAAATAGAGAATACACTTCGCTATTTGGAGGTTATTTTACGAAGAAATTTGCAAAATGTTCTTGGTTCCAAGTAAAAGTTCACAAAATAGAGGTTCGTTAAATAGAGGTCCGACTGTACTACAATGCTCCATAGAATAATATGTAATATAGATATAATAAAATGTATGAAAAATACTAGGGATGCACCGAATATTCGGTATCTATTCGATATTTGGGCTATTCGGCCATGTTGCCGAATATTCGGTTTGACCGAATATCAAACTATTCGGTATACCAAATATAGAAATATTCGGCCAAACCGAATACTTAAAAAAACTTTTAAAACATATTTTTTAAAACATATTTTTTAAAACCTTATACCACTTCTACATTTAACAGTCAACTTATAAAGATATTCAGAATAATTAGAAACAGAATCATATATCTAAATGAAAGAGAATGTTTTTACATTATTTATTTAATGTTTGTTAAGTATTATTTAAGAAAATTAACCAATCACGAGAATTTTCATAGGAATTAATTATGTACAAATGCAAGTTCCTGAACATTGTCCAGTAAATAATCTGTTTCTTGCTAAGATTGTAAGAACAACGTTTACAATCTCTGAAAATGATCGCCCACTCCAGACACCAATCTAGGATGCATTTACAAACTTCCTTGCTTAATCAAAGGAGGTAGAACAGTTATTCTTGCTGAGTTGCCACCATATAAAATTTGAATAGATTGTATTATTTATTTACTTTTACTTTAGTCTCTTCCTGACAAACAAATAATATATGATCCTCAGTGCTGTAGTTGGAAAAAAAGGTTTGTGGGAAAGCACATTTTCATAGAGTAGATGTTGATACTACCAAATTTTTGCTAAGCAAAAAGCCAATCTAAAACATTTAGTCAAAAGTGGATTTTTTTTTTTTAATTAAGAGTTATAATTATTATACTTTAATTTTAGTATTATTCTTGTATAGCATTAATCTAAAAACAATATTTAATCAATCTCTTAGTAAAATTTTCCATCTTGAATCAAAATTTAATTGAAATAACAAAATAAATCCATATGTTACGACTTACTGGCACATCTATCCCGGAAGTTCCATAAAGAACGATAATGAAAAATATTTTCTGTGATCTTTTATTTTAAAAAGCTGTCTCGTCTGCTAATTTTCTTCCTGATTGCAACCAAGATTTCAGATATGGTTCAGGACAAAATTCTTTTAAGGGTGGTCCTAAACGCCTTATGAATATAAGTGAACTGGATTTTTTTTTTAATAAGGAGTGAATTTCCAGGCTCGGACTGGCCTGCCGGCCCATCGGCCTGATGGCCGGTGCGCCCTCGTCCGGGGAAAACTTTGCGCCCCTAATTGGCTAAGCATCTCCACTATTTTTTCCCTAGTTGTACACATACATTCTGAATAGTGTACTAAAATTTGAAAATCTGTGTAGGAATAATCATCAGTTAAAAGACAGGTAGCATAAGAGAGGTATTTTTTGTAACCACATAGAAATTAAAGATTCATCGAAACAATTTTAAGATCGGAAACCAAAGTTGGTGTCTTTGCATGCGATTGAGAGAGAAAACATGCACAGGGAAAGCTAGTAGCCACGGCGCCCTCGGTTAGCTTTTTTCCCCATCACTTCTTTGAATGATATCTTTTGGATTTTAACGAAATATTTTGCATATTTTCAGTCCTTTAGTTTTTACTAGCTTGACCTTCCCTCACCCCTTTAAAGCCGCCCCTGAATACACCTAGAATTGAACCCGTGCTTTTTTAAAACTTGAGAAAAGAAAGAATTAAATATCAGAAGACAAAAAACTTTGTGAGGATTTTGCTGTTGATTGGAAAATCTTGATTAGTTGTCTTTTCGAGGAATACAAACTCTAATACACTCCTGGATTACAATCTTGCAAGCTGTCGAATCCCGCGGCCTGCGTTTTTTCATTCACAAAATCTACACCATAATTTTCGGTTGGTAATCTTCACCTTATTTAATAATAGGCTTTCCGTTGTTAAATAAATATTAAAAATTCTAATATCTGTTTTGAATAAAAAAATTATTTAATTTAATCACAAAAAAATCTATCATTTTAGATATTACACGATTCGTTTTAGAAAATTGCGTAGCATTATGCAGATTTGATTGAACTTTAATCATGCACGAGGAATATAGCGAAGTCTTATAAGGTATGTATTGAGAAAATAATAAAATAAGAAAATCCTAGCCTTGATATCAATCAATCTAGACTCAGAGTTTATTAGTAATATTAAGACATATTGCATGCTTGGTGCTTTTCGAATGTCTTAAACCTTGTCAAGCCAGATACAACACAAACAACTAAAATTGAATTGAGTTCGTTAAATTTTTTGCGCCCTCTGAAAATCCAAGGTCTGCGCCCTTTTCACTGGCTCAGTCCGACCCTGTGAATTTCTGGCATAGGTCATGGCGTTATTCATACAGCTGAATACCCGTTCACATTCAGACGTTGAAATGAGTATAGTTTTCGAAGTCTGGAGAAGAGGATTTAGCTCTCTAGGCTCCTCTCCAGTATCAATAAACTTGATGATTATCGTTATAATTAATAACAATAATTATCGTTTCACCTGAAAAAAAAAAAAAGAAAAGTTTGTGCTCGTGCGCGATATATTTTTTTTTTTTTTTTTTTTTTTGTTACAGTAACAAACCAAATATTTCTGGGAACGGCGTTCCCACGCGTTCCAGTCCAACTACACTATTGAGATCCTGCACAATTTTTCTTCCAATTTTTTCACAATTTCTCTTTGATTTTAAAAGGTTTGCTTTAGATTTTAACAAAATTTTATTCATTTATTTTAATTCACAGAAGAAGCAATGAAATTTAAAATTTTATTAATTAAAGTTTTATAACTATCCTCTTCTTAAATAACTCAAAGCAGATTTTTTTTTCAGCATAAAGTTTACTTGAAAAAAGCTCTTGATTATCAAAATGAACGTTTCTGTTTTAAATATTATGTAAAATTATTTTAAAATTTAACATTTTAATGCCTTTAAACTTTGAAATATAAAAGTATTCGAGAAGCCGAATATTCGGTATTCGGTTCGCCTGTAGGCCGAATATTCGGTATTCGGCCAAAATCACTATTCGGTGCATCCCTAAAAAATACCACTAATTTCATATTTAATGTGCATAATTATTTTTTATTTAGCAAAATTTGCAATATTTTAAATATTTATCTTTTGCATTCACAGTTATTTTCAGGATCATTAAATCTTTTCATTCCCCGACAATTATAACAATTTTGCGTATAAAAAATGAAGTTAATATGTACAAACTTTTTTCTCTCGAAGAAACATTCCGAAACAAATCTAGAGCAAAATTATTTTCTACAAAGGAAATGTTATTTCGAATTGCATAGAGACGCTCGGGCCCCATACATAACCTTTCACTGCACCATGTGCCACATCTGGCACATACCTAGAAACACTGTAATTCTTATTATGTGCCATGAATTTGGCCAATATGATCTCTGTCCCTGATCAAGAACAGTCCAAAGAATGGAATAACACTTATTTTGTTCATGTCAGATGGATGCAATTGACAAAAAATTAGAATTTGTTCTTCGGAAACAAAAAAAGTTTCGATCAAGCTATTAAGGTAAAATTTATTTTCATTATTTTTTCTGAATACTTAAAAAAAAAAATAATAATAATAATAAAAGCAATTTAACAAATTACAACGACCATTTGGAAAATGATTTTTTCAAAGACTAAAATTTAAGACATAAAAAATCGCAATGAGTTGATCATACATTACGTACGCCATGAATTAAACATTAATAGTGTTATTACACGTAAAAATTGCAAGCGACGGAAATCGCCTGCGACTCGTCAGATTTCCTGAAACTTACGTATTATCCACCTGAAACTTACGTATTATCCAAGCATTTCATTGGCTGTTCGGGAAAAGGCTTTTCCATCGTAGAAATCTGACGACCCATTTTAAATGAAATTTCATTCTTAAACTTCTAAACATCCCACAATATTACTTTTTACACCGTCGTATAGAGAAAAAAATGTACTTTTAAATGCAATTTGTTTGAAAGCTGTATCTCAATTTGCTTCTGAGTTATTAATTTTTGTAGTTTTTATTACTTTTTTTGTCATAGTGGCAACAGAAGTATCCATCTCTGTTGATAGTAAAGGGAAAATACAGATTACTGTATAGACCAATCAGAAAACGAATAAAATGCGAATTCAGCAAATAAAAAGCTTCAGATATGCTTTTGATTTCCTACCCTGACGAGGACAATAACCATTTTTCCAAATGAATAATAAAAAAAAAAAATTGCAGAGTGTTAAGCAGATAAAATTAATTAATTTAAGCTCATTTAATTGTAAAATATAGCAATACAATATTTTAAAATTTTAATTGTGTACATAGGGTAGATAAAATATAAAATATAAAATTTTAGCTGACAATTTGAAAATTAATTTTTTTTTACTATTTTTCTCATTATTAGACCGATATATAGATTTCAAATAATTTTTTTCATAAAAATAGAAAAAATCGTGCAGTGAAGGGTTAATAAAACCCCAACTGGCGCTGAGCCGTGGGCAGCCGTCCCGTTTGCCAGATAATTGCGCCGGCCCCGCTTAAAGGACAAATAACGAGTGGAGGGGAAAAAAATGAATAAAAGTATCGAATTTTCAATGCATCGATGGTCGCAAAATATCGAAGAGAAAATGACGATATATCGTAAATATTTCCATATTGGAGTAAAACCTATGGGCGTAGAATACATCCGTATCTCTCTATTCTAAAAAAAAGTAACTTAGGCTGTCACCACCGCCGCACAGTGGGGTATTTTACAAATCTGGGCGGCCAAAATTATTTTTTTCTTTTAAACTAATTTAAACGTTTAAAGCAGTAAATAAATGCACTTTTTGAAATAAATATTGTTTAATAACTTCAAAATCATGGATGTTTTGCAACTTCGTATTGATATTTATTGATCAAAATTAGTATTATAAAATAAATGATATTTATGATAAGCAGTATTATAAAATAAATGATAATATGATAAATAGTATCATAAAATAAATTATAATTATGATAAATAGTATTATAAGATAAATGATAATTATGATAAATAGTATTATAAAATAAATGATAATCATGATAAATAGTATTATAAAATAAATGATAATCATGATAAATAGTATTATAAAATAAATGATAAGCATGATAAATAGTATTATAAAATAAATGATAATCATGTTAAATAGTATTATAAAATAAATGATAATCATGATAAATAGTATTATAAAATAAATGATAATCATGATAAAAAATGGAATAATATATTGAATAAATTATAAAAACAGATTATTAATGATAAGAACAATTAGTTTGTAAATCCTCAAGGTGGAATCTTTTAATCAGATGATAATTCAGAATCGTAATCTGTTTCTTCATAATCAGAATCCTCTGGATCACGAGCTTCAGAAGATTCCATAGGCAGTAACATTTCTAGAGTTTCTTTACGGAACAATTTTGATTTTTTTCTTATCGTGGGTCTTATTCCAGTTAAAACTAGATCTGAACTCAAAAGCAATCTGTTGAGAACATCACGGTTACAAGAAATTCTTGAAAATTTACGCGATAGATTTTGGCGAAATAATCGAAAATGTTTGTTCCGTGCTTCGGCTACTTCTTCAGACAATTGGCCTACTGGTAAAGCTTTCTCTATCACAATACGTCCATGGATTAATATTTTATGCATTGTGGGTGACATTGGATACCATTTATATAACAGGACGTAGAGCTCTGCTGTTTCTGTATATTCTTAAATTTATCAAGGTGAATTTTGTGGCCACTGGATATGGTTTCAAGAATAACTTTAAATCGATATATTAAATTTTCATCAATGCCAGTAATTTCCGCTGCTAGAGATGGGTCAGTAAAGAATCTTCTGTGTAAAGTATGTGTAAGTACTTCCACATCAGTCGAGCTCCTCAAACTTTCAGACTTTCTCCGCTTTGACCTGTCACTTGATTCAGTGAAAGCTTTTGCTGGCCTTCCTGGTCGATTTATTTTTCTTTAAATTTCTACTGTACCTTCAAGCCATTCTTTATTATTTTTCACAAATTTATCCAACATATAATGGGCTTCGATCCATTTGCTCTTGAACTGAGATTTAAATTGGGAGAAATTGTGCTTGAGGTTTTTAATTTCATCATCATCAAAATTATCGCCATTAAGAAGGTAATTTTCAAGGAAATTTAATCTATGATTAATGTTTGGCAAATTCTGCTGTTGCATAATGTTTAAAAATTCTTTTCGAGTCATTACTCTGACATTCGGAGGCCCCAAATAAAAATAAATACAAAATATGAACAAAAAAGAATGCATAATAATTATATGCAATTTAGATAAATAACATCATTTTATCCCTTATTTTAAAAAAAATCTCACAATCTTTCGCTAACTTTTAACAAAAACATATGAAAATTGCCTCGACTTATTTTTTAGATAAACAAATGTTAAATAACGAGCAATAAATTATTTCAATTATCTGAAAAGAGCTTAAAAAGAGATAAAAGGGAATGAATACATTACTTTAAAGCAATTTTTTTTTAATTATATAAATTTAATTTCAATCAGAATAACTGAAAAATAAACAAATCTGATCACTTTCTATTGAATCATAACAATTTTTTTCATATTAAAATTTATGTGATAAATATCAGTTAAAAATCAATATATAGTAATTTTGTATGCTTACTCAGAATTTTGGAAGAGCATATTTATATCGCCTTCATTTTAAAAAGGGGACAAAGGTGGAACTACTTTAAACGAAAACACAAATAAAAGGGTGTATATTTATTGGTACAACAAGTAACTTTGCTTGGAAATGTTTGGAAATATAACTAAACCCTTCGTGAATTGGGAAACAAGGGGAAAAATATGCGTTATTTTAAATTAATTTTGCAAATACTAAAACTATTTCTTTCTCAATTCAAAGTTCAAAAAAATAATGATACATACCTGCCTCGTCACTATCCATAACGATTAGATTTTAAATACTTCCAAAACTAAAGTTATTCAAATTCAAAAATAGGAAGTCACAATGAAGAACGATTTGACACTCATGCACTTAACGCAACACTCCAGTTTCAACTGATAACAGGAGGTCATTGTTCACTTAAAGGAGATAAAAATCGCATCACGTGATTCCCCAATGATTCAGTTTCAACTTATATACATCCATTCGATCCTGTGTTGTACTTTATGAAATCGACTTTTGGCCGCCCAGATTTGTAAAATATCCCACTGTGCGCCGGTTTTGATTTTTTTTGTGACCGGAGGTCTTTCTCCATTGATATTAAGAAAAATATTGCATACAAAAATATGAAAATCGGTGGTATTATAGAGAAATGTTTGATAAAACACGCCGATGCAGACAGTTTTCAAATCGAAGAATTATTTTAAGAGATAATGCTAAAGTTGGACAAAATCGTTCCATTAAAAAAGTTTTATAGGAGCAAAAACTGTGAATGGGAATTATTTCATTTTTAGATCATTTTATACGTTAGAATTTCCCGGTGTGCAGACTTCTTTTTTTTTTTTTTTTTTTGACTCATTTTTTTAAGTTTTATTTCTATTTTAAATTCAAATTCTCAGCATTTCGAGAGATATTTTTTACTTATTTTAGAAAATGGTATTAATTTAAACTGTTGCCAACTGTATAAACAGCGCAAACAATAATGTTTGCTTCAAATTAAAAATTTATTTACGCGTGACTATTATAAACAGAAAAAAAACCCTTCAAATTAGAGTTAAATAATTACGTGTAAAAAGCAGGAACTTATTGAAAATTATTTCATAAAAACTATATTTACACGAGAATTTTAAAAGAGAAAGGATATTGTAAAATAAGAAATTCATTAACATGCGTTAGAAGTCTTAAATAGAAGAAATTACGTCACATTACACTTATTACGTAAAATGAACAAAAAATAATATTGCAAAACAGTTCAAATTTAAAAATTGAGCGCAAATAATATTTCATTTCTAACAAAAGTAGTTTCACGTGAATATTAAAAAGAGAAAGAAAAGTTTGGTGAAAATTATGTCAGATTAAAAACGATAGATTTAAATGTCTTATTTAAAAGAACTTTCTTTTCGCTTTGTTAAAAAATACCGGGAGACAAAGACTCTGTTTACTTAATTCATTTTATATTAGCTTACTTTGAAATGTTTAACTGATTTTATTTAATTAAAGACGAAAACAGCAATTGTATCTTTTAACAGCAGCTGATTTTTCCTTAAAATTCCACAATCAAAGAGAAATGAACAGAAACCAGTTTATAGGGAGATCGCCACTGTTTTTTAAATTATAATTCAATCTTCCAAAATCTTTTTAAAGCCGATCAAATTAGCGTGCTTTTAGAGGCTGCGGTGTCTAAACGGGGGTTGGCGAGCGTAGCTCGTAGGGGGCCGAGCCCCCTAGTATATTTAAAACATCTCCTCAGGAAATTAATATTTTTAACTTATATTTTCTTTGTACTTTTCTTAGAAGATGTATCTTTATTTCTTATTAGTTGTCAAAATATTTCTAAAATACATACTTAGTTTTCGCACATTTCAAGCTACTTCTACTTTATGTGATAAAAGTTGACGAGTAAGATTTTAACACTTCACATACACATAAAATTAAGTAGATATTTTAAAAATATTTTGACAACTAAGAAAAGAAAGAGACATCCTTTAAGAAGAGTACAAAGAAAACAGAAATTAAAATATTAATTTCCTGGGACAATATTTTAAATATACGAATGCCTTCCATGCCCATAAAAAGTTATGGATAAACATGTTTTAGGTCTTTTCAATTTAAAAAATAATTTACTTTATGATTTCTAGCTGCATGTGTTGATAAATACTATAAATAAGCTATTCGCAATGCTTTTCCGATTACACGAAGGATACTTTCACATTACCAAAAATTCTTAACCGTATTAAGAAAGTTTTTTCTGAAAATACAGTCTATTTTGTCAGATTTATTAAAAAAAGGGAAGAATGCTTAAAGTTTATTTTATATGAAAAATATTAATTTCTAAGAAGTACCGATCTATCGTATGGGACCGATATATCGGAAACGTAATATCGATGTCAAAATATCAATATTTTTGTCCGATATATTGATACTTTCGATAGGTTACTACTATCCGTACGTATAACTAATTTTAATAGCACAAATCATGTGACTGTGCTAGACAGATAAGGGATTAACTGTTTTCCGAGTTTTATATGCCAGACGGCCATTTATACTCAAAATTACTTTTTCAAATAAAACGGCCTAAAAGTTGCATTTTTTGAAAGACTAGCTACTTTCTACAATGTATATAAAATTTGGAGTTATCGGCATTCAAAATTTCCTTCCTAACGTAAACAAACCATGCGTAACGGAAGTGAATTGAGTGTGATTTTTTTCTCCTTTCCGAAAACCATGGTGAACAATCCGCACTTTGTTAGCTTGCAGAAAATAACACCAGAAAAAAATTGTAAAAGAAAACTTTTCTTCTAGATGCTGTAATTGTCCGGGAGGCAGCGACATTTTTATACTCTTTTTACTTAACTCAATCTGGTTTTTCTATGCACAAATGGAACTTTGTAATAAATTTTTAACCCACTTCGTCACATGCTAGAATTATAAAAATTACGTTCGCAGGTGTGTTTCAATACAAGGTGTGTGACAATACAACATAATATTTTTGGAACTGAATTATAAATCAATACATTAATTTTAAGATATTTTTTAATGAGCCAGCCTCAGGTAAATCGTCAAATATTCTCTGTAACTCAAACAATTTTATACGAGTTTAAACAATAATGGATTTAATTATAGGCCCATAAACGCTCGCAAAAATATGCCAAATGGTTACGAAACTGCAACAATGAGGCATTTTAAAGGCTAAAAAGTAGAAAATAAATTATAAATAAAGATGAAGAGTGTAATATTTAAAAAAATACATGCTTTTATCAATTAATAGTTTAATATTAATTAATTTACGATTATACGTTGAGAAATCAATTTAGAAATCCTAAAAAACATTTTATTTTTTCTTTCCTGTTGCCCTACCTTAAAAAAGAAACAGAGCAAAAATTATATATATTTTAATAAATCCACTTGCTTGCGTTCAGTGTTCATTTCAGGGGGTGTCCCGGAGGGGGGGATATTCCCCCCCAGAGTAATGAGATCACCCCCCGGAAGATTTGAGATTTTGTGTCTTCAATGGTCAAAAATTGCAATTTACCCCCCGGAGCCACAGAATTCCCTCCCGGAGAAAAGTATCTGAACTCAACACTGCTTGCGTTTTTTACCAAGCATAAAAAAAAGTGAATTTTCCCTAATCGAGTTCGCTACCCACGCCAAATTAATGAATTGTAGCAGAAATTTTTGGGAATAAACATGAACTGCGGTCAAAAAATTAGGCGTGATTTTCATGACCATCATTAAATGCTTATAAAAGAGTGTATTTAAAAAAAATACTTTTACTTTTATACTTATTTACTTATTTTATACCTTACGCCACTTTATTCAGAGTTATTATTAATCAAGACGCAACAGGAAATAGAACGCATTGTTTACAGAAAACCCACAGCCAGTCAATCCACTATCCCTCATAATGCTCAAGCACCCTTTTCATACAAAGTTTCTGCATATAGACATTCTATTCAAAGAGCTTTCACAGTCTGTAAACTCGAGCAGTTAAGTAACGAAATAAATAAAATATATAATATTGTAAGAAACAATGGATACAAAGAAAGCACCTAATTAGTAGCTTTAAGAAGAAAAGAAATTTCAATCCAGAAAATTCCACGTTATCCACTTTAAAATATTTTCCTGGTTTCTTCGAACGTTTGAAATATAAACTCAATTCCCTTGTTGCAAAACCTTCCACGAAATTAAAAAATATAGTATCCAAGAAAATAGATCCAATTGAATCAAACCAGTTATCAGGAGTATATGAAATACCTTACACCAAAGAAGATGGAACAATGCAGTTTTATATAGATATGACAAGAGGAAATTAAAAACAAGCGAACTTAAAACTAGAATCAAAGAACATATAGCAGACATCGAATACAACAAGAGAACCACAGCTTTGGCCAGATTATGCAACAAAGAATCTTTACAGATCGATTTTAAAAATAGCAGAATACTTTATCCGTCAAGATTTTATTTACCATCCATTATAAGGAATCAATAGAGATATTTTTGCGCAACGAGAATATTTGCAATGATTCAGTGTCCCTTGAGTTACCTAAAATTTGGAAAGACATGCTATGCAGGTTTAGTAACAATAGTAAAAATTAATCCACGCTCACAAATATCTAATTTTATTTTATTTCGTTAGCACTGATTTTCATTATGCATGAAGTCTCGTGACATTATTTACTAAGTTCTTGTTTTTAAAAGTTTTGCGAAAATATTGCTATCGAGAATGATTTTGAAAATGTCGCAGTTTGTGCAATGAAACGTCCGTTAATCTAAATAAAGGTATTTTATCACTTTTATAGAATTTCTTAGTTAGTTCATTTTAGACAAGCTGATTTTTAAATATATAATTGATCTTACTTAATCACGAAAATGGCCGTCAGTTGTAGCGATGGCGGTGAATGCGGCTTTTGGGGCCAAAAAATCCCGCAGTTAAAGGCAAATGAATGGAAACCTTATTACGGAACATCGCCATTGGAATATCTTAAATCTTCCTTAATCGGGTAATCTTTTTTAAAAAAATAGAGCAAATTAGCGTGTTTTTAGAGTCTGCGGGACGGATGTTAGTGAGAGTAGCTCGTAGGGGGCAGAACATCGTAGATTTTTTTTTTTCTTTTAATCTTATATTTTTCAAAGATTTACAGGGACGGCATTTCAAAACTTTCTTGGATAGAGCGAAGTTTAGTTTCAGTGGTTAATTTTTTCTTTTTTTTTTTACACATCTAGGAAGTTATTGGTTTGGTTTCATTCTGGCATATATTTTAAAAAAAAAAAAGGCCAAAGTACCCAGTAATAATAAATGTGTACATTAGGATCCTTTTTTTTCGGAACCGGTTTCAAAAGTGAAAGTATTCTCATTTAAAAAAAACTTGCAAAGAAAATCGAATATGTAAAAAACGACCTTTGTACAGATCGACCTCAGCTATCCAACGCAAAAAATCATTTAAAAATATTGAAATGCCAGCGAGCTATCTTAAAAAATGTCTTCCATAGGATTAACATTAGCGAACGGCCGTTTTCGCGTGAGTGAAGTCAGGACCCGACTTAGGCTATGGAGGGCCCTGGGGCAAGCATCATTCTGGGGGGCCCCCTTCTTTCTATCATTAGAATTTGTGAATAATATGGAAGTGGCTAGTATTAAATTTCATACATATGTATGCATAAATTTCGTACATCCTGGAGTTAATACAGTAATTCCTTTTTCAACCCCCCACCCCTTGATATTTGCTTTAAAAACTGTGCAACCCCTGTAAAACCACTTTTACAGCAATAAGAGCGTCAACAAGGCGAAGACATTTTTTATATTTCAGTACAAAGATCTTTAACCTTTTACAGTTCAATTGAAAATTTATTTAAAAATTAAATTTCATTAATATTAATTTGAAAAAAAAAATCAGCACATATATAGAAAGATGTCTTTACTTTTGAAATAGAAACCGCATTTCATTCATGAAAGGAGAAATGTGCCGAAAATCATAAAAATGACATTTTTCATCATTTTTCACAGAAAACATTTTTATTTCAATTTATAGATTTTCAACCTGATTCCTATCAATTCTCAAATTTAACAAGTTGGAAATTGCTCGTCAAACGTGGCAAATGAGGTGCGTTCGTACTATAACTAGTTTCATAAATATTTTTCTCACCGTATATTGTACCGAATGATATTTTAATGCACTGCAATAAGTGCATATCCATTTCATTCTGTTCGAAAGGCTGTAACATCATTAAAATGCACTTGAAATAATATTTTTTTCCCCATTGGCCGTCATGTAACGGAAAACTTTTGACGGCCCCTGTAATTAAACTATATATCCGATTTTCATAAAACTTGAAATGACCCGACAAAATTTTGCAACAATTATATATTTAAAATTTCAGCCCATTCGGAAGGCTGTAACATCATTATAATGCACTTGCAATAATTTATTCACATTGGCCGTAATGTTACGGAAAACTTTTGACTGTCCCTGTAATTAAAATTAAACTATACATCCGACTTTCATAAAATTTGAAAAGACTCGACAAAATTTTGCCACAATTATATACTTAAAATTTCAGACCATTCGGTTGGGTAATTTTTGCTTAGTTATGACAGACGGACGGACTGAACGACGACTATAGGTGCTACGTATTTATATAATTACGAACGCACCTAAAAATGAACCTTTCATTAATTCTTACTAATTTTAGTTTTTAAAATTTTCAGGTGACATCTTCCGTGATCGGATCTGCCGCTGCCGTTTCCGGGATAGTGTTGAAAGGGTAAAGGTGTTTTCGAGGAGCGCGCGTCTGCCTTTTCCGCGAAGTATAGCAAGTTGAAAGTAAAGACCTTTTTATATAATCTGCCCATCACTATACTATATTCCATTTTTAATAGGAATACACCGGATATTGATTTTGCCGGATATCGGATACCGGATATCCGAAGCCCCTTTGCCTGCCGGATTCGGATATCCGATCGTATATCCGGCACTAGATATGTTTTTAGTTATATGGTGAATTATTTATTTATATAACGCCATCTCAGAACAATAAATTACAAACATCATACATCATTAAAACATTTTAAATGTATTGAAATATAATTTACAAAAACTATATCTCTTTGAACATCAGGGCTTGAAATTCAAGTTTTCCCCAGAACGGGAGTTTCCCAGCCAACATTTAAAAATACAGGGGAGTTGAACTGTTAGAAAGGGAAAAAAAATCTTTAAACCCTGTTATTTTTTATGTGCCATTTAAAGAATTACATTTATACAGACTAGTGATGCAACGAATAGTGGTTTGGCCGAATAACCGAATATTCGGCCAAATTACAGCCGAATATTCGGCCTATTCGGCCTCCGAATAATGAACTTATTTTTGCTTAAAAACAAAATATAGTATGCACTATATGCACAATTCTTGTATATTTCACAATTAAAATGTATTGTTTTCTTTAAAAAAATTATTTATATACAAATTTTTAATTTTTTAAAGCATTATTTTACTCTGAAAAAATATTCGGCTATGTTCGGTCTAAAAATTGCCTCAATAATGTAATTCAGACCCCCCCCAAAAAAATTCTTAGCAAAAGTTCCTCATCAGGTACTGTCTAGTTACATTTTAATAGATATTATGTGTGTTATTGTTACATTTTAAAATAATGACAAAATTTTAAAAGTACTAGGAAACATAAGTTTCAGTTTTCAGATGAAATAAAATAAAAAATAAGAAATCTTAATATCTTAAGAAAAACCTCTGATAGAAAAGGTGAAAGGAATATCCTCTAAAATGGTGGAAAGAAATCATTGTAGACTTTATAAAGTTCACAATTAATAAAATTTTTATTTATCTTTATTATTATTATTTTTTTCTTTGCTGTCAGCAGTGGAACCTCTATAGAAAGTGCCCTTCAATGTGAAGAAGTAAAAGAAATTATAGTAATTTTCTTTCCCAGCCACTACTAGAAAAACAACAGTGTCCTTTGGAGTGGTGGGCGAAAAATTCGGAAGACTTTCCAAACCTTTCACAATTAGCCCAAAAGTACCATTCTGCACCAGGTAACATTTACGAAAAAAAAAAAAAGAAAGAAAAGAAAGAAATAGACTATCACTTGAGAATGCTGAATTATTATTTCTGCATCACAATCTACATTTATTGAAAACATTTTAACTGTTTTTTAAGGCATTACAATGCTATTCTTGAAAAAATATCTAAAACGTAAATGCATACTAATTAAAAGAATTTAGTATTTACATTTCTTTCATTATTTAATAAGAAATAGTAACAGACTTAAAAAAATCACTTAAATTATATTTAACTTTTAAGCGTATTTTACTATAAAAAAAAAAAACCCACTTAAGTATTGCAACATATACGACTTAAATATCTTATACATATAAGACATCTATATCTAATCAATCATATATTTATGTTCTTTATACGTATAATTCAAAATATTATTGAAAGAAATATATTTTTATGTAACAAGGGTTAAATGTTAAACTTCCCATTATGAAAAAAAAAAAATTGAATTAGCTTGTACAGCTGTATTAAAACAATTTTGAATAGATTAGTTTTAAATTAAACAGATTATGTTAGCTTATTACAGATACTTATTGTACTTACTGATACAGCATAAAATTTTTTTAAGATGATTCCTAAATTAGCCTCTTATATAAAAATGGGTAGATAAAACCCATTCGGAGTATGAAAGTTAATGGAAAAAAAGGTGTTAGTTAATTTCAAATAAAATTTTTATTATATATGATGAATATAAATTGTCAAATTAAAAAGTTATACTGTGTAAATATAAAAACATTTATTACAGTACTATTCGGCCAAGGCCGAATAATTGACTTGATATTCGGCCGAAGCCGAATATTCGGCAGACAGGCCGAATGCGCCGAATATTCGTTGCATCTCTAATACAGACATGACAAAATACCTTTGAAATAATTTAAATTAAGAACTCAAGATAATTTATTATCAAAAATGTTTATTTTTATTAAAACAAAGGAACAGAATCAAGTTTTATATATACCATGTCTATTTTTCAACTTTCACCTAATGTTATGGTCAATTAACAATTGGGTTGCTAAATGAATTTCTTAATTTAGAATTTATTCCATTTTGCATGTTTTAGCCTTGTGAGAATTCGACGATATCTCACATTGAAACTCTCAATTTACAAGGCAAAAGCCAGCATAGGGAAGCTAATGTATTTTCACCTAGCCTCCAAATTTCTTCAGAGTCCTAGAAAATGTCGCTAGAGATGAAACAAATACCTCAATTTCTATCAATCTTCGCAGATGACACTAGGGTGAAAGGAACTCTTTTATCTAGCGAGAGAAATATTCTTTTGATGTTCACGAGGGCCTCGTTCCCGTGGGAAAGTAGAAAGTGAAACCAGAGATGAAACCGGACGTGAAAGTTCCTGACGGCAGCCTATAGAGAAAGGGCTGGCCTATGAGATCATGGCCCACAGATGGTGAGTGGCTAATGGGAGTGGCTTTGGTCCTAGACGGAAAAACGAAACTGATAAAAGAGGATGCGAGAGCATTCTCGGGAGCTTAATTTTCCCTTCTGTTGAAGTTGAGACTTCAAGGTGTTTCTGGTCGTGCAGAGTGGAAATCTCTCACGGGTCGACGGCTTCGGGGCATACTCCGAAGCACAGAAAAGCGAAAGCCAGGTGTGGCTGTTAAGATATCTCCATCACGGAGTTGAAGATCGGAGGTTCCTAAACCTCGGTTAAACACCTACAAAAGTGCGACATTCCTGTCGAGCATCGCGAGCTCTATCTTCGAAAATAGTGGACATTGAATAAGTAAGAGACTGACTACACTGAAAGCGATCTATTATTCGAGGACTGGACTTGATTCTATAAATATATTATTGTCAGCTGAACTCGAACCCTTATATGAAAAATGTTGTAATTATGAATTATTTAATCAAGAAATTCTTATTTAATTGTTTGTGAAACAATAAAATATTTTTTCGATATTGATAAGACTAGGCCGTTGAAGTTGCCCGCTACCACACCACCTTACGACATCGGCTCCGTTACAGCCTCTTTCACAAGTTATACTTTTGACAAACAGTACAAACCAACTTTTATAACTTTAGAAATTATCGGAAACGCATGGTTATTCTCTGTTAAAAGATTTTAGAAAACTTTGCAAAATTTGATGTGCATTATTTTTTAACTTACTTGCATGAATAATGCATATCGGTGATTCTATTGTCAATATCCTACGGTGATTGTATGTCATTTCTGAACAAACTTGTTTTATTATATCCTTAATGGAATTATAGTCAAAACTGTAATCCCTGGTATTTTCGTTAAAATTGAACTATGGGATTTTAAATGCATTCAACACAGGGTTGGAAAAAAACATGTTTTTTTTAAGAAAAAAACAAAAACGTGTTTATTTTGTTTAAAACATGTTTTAAAAGTTTAAAACGCTTTTTTCTCATTCAACAGCACAATTTTGATTAAAGCGAGCAAAAATTATTAAATTAAATATAAAGAATGAAAATATTTTCAAAAAACAGTAAATAAGAAAAAAAATATTTAATAAATACCAAACATTAATAAATTTTTTATTCTAAACTAAAACATCTAATTATTAAATTCTTAAAAATTTTAACAAGCTTGGCAACCTTATCAACACCTAACTGGTTTCTAGTTTTGCTCAGCACAAAGCCAAAAGTCGAAAACTCTTTCTAAACCATCCACACAGCTGTATGCAATTGTTTTGTGATCAGCATGATATTTTTATCGACGTGTTTTTCAAAGCTTATCCACCAAGATAAAGGTGTTATTTCTACAAAATTGTGCACTTTATTTGATTCTTGAACAGCGAATTTATGATTGGTAACTGACAGCATATCATTTTTATTTATTTTTTCCCATTATTATTAATAGCATCAAACATATAACTGGAGAATGGAGCTGACTTAGCTTTATAGTTTATAATTATAGGAATTAGTTCAGGACATAATTCTGCTGCAAGGTTCATGCCCTTTTCTGTCTCATCAATTGTAAGTGATTCTCCTTTAAAGCATGGATCAGTAATGTCTGCCAAAAAATGTACAGATGTCATGGCCAATTCATATCTGTCTTCTATGGCTTTTTCAATGTTTTTTGTAATCATGGTAAGATTACTAGCAGCACATATTTCTGATATTTCTTTTTTAAAATCTTTCCAAACTTCAACTACATCACTAATAATACAATTATTACTCTGAGCTTTGTCACATGAAATTGCAATATGTTTGAGCATTTGGATATAATCTTCAACATTTCTTTTTAACTGCAAGTCTATGGACTTTCTTAGAAATATCAGAATTGATTTTCTCTCAATTATCTTCACAAATTTTGAAAATTTGTGACCAATTGCTTATGTAAGACTCCATTGTGTCCAACATGGAATTCCACCTGACACCTGATGGTAACTCAAGCTTTTTAGCAACTATTTCCCGAAGCCTTGCTGAAGTAAAATGATCATTTCGAAAATATTTAACAATATCAAAACTTGAGCTTTTATATTAGAGATTTTAATGTCTTTTGCTAGAAGATTTAAGACATGAGCTGAACATCCATAAGTTAAAATATTCATATTATGTCTCTCAATCTTTTTAAGTTCATTTCTCATCTTCATGGTCTGTTACAAAGCTGCCAATAAAACAACGATAGCTTTCCTCGACTTTATTTATGGCAATACTTGCAAGCTCACAAAGATAATTAAATTCATGAGGATGGCCAGATGTATTAATTGAATCTACTAAGTAAATTTGGCCTTTACAAGATACTGTAATTCCTACAACTGGCTCATTGAGAATGTTACTCCATCTGTCAAGAGCAGCACAAACAATCTGTTCTCTTAAATCATTTTTATAAGTTTCCAGCACAGATTCATACACTTTGTCAAGTAATATGCCTCCTATTTCATGATGATTTGGTGGTTTGTAGCCAGGTTTTGTACTCAACACCATCTTTTTAAATTCTGAATAATCCACACATGAAAATGATGTATTTGTTGTGTAAATAAAGCGTACAACTTGAATATCAAACGATTCTTTAATAAACATGTTTTAAACACTGTTTTAAATGTAATGTTTTAAACAAAATGTTTTAAATGTAACAACCCTGATTTCAACATGTCCAAAAACACTTCAGTATTGTCATCATTTCTGTCCACAATTCCAATGGCATCAGTTTCTGCCGACTGCAACTGTGTTTCAAAGACTAGCAACTCAACCTTAGGCCATACCTTATGTAAAAATGTTACTAACGTTTTAATTTTAATTCACTTTCATTCACTCCCATCAAGAATCTAACCAGTAGTCAACTTTCTTCATATCCACAAGTTTTAAATTTTCAACAACTTCTGCTCCATCAGTCAGTCCTTCAATCAAAAACTGTATCAACCTTTTCCTGTAATGTCTCTTAATTTTCTCAAGGAGCCGTTCTCTGCTCCAGAAGCTAATGTGTAGCTTGGCAATATTTCATTATTCAAATCTGTTTCATTGCAATTATAGATTGGGGGGGGGGGGGGGGGAGAGAAGGCTGAGTAGTGGCATCTGGTAGGGTAAATAAGAAAGCTTCCCATTTATCTGAAAATTCTTATGGAACCCCAGTCAACAAAAATGTTTTGGTCCCATGCTTTTCAGATAACCGATTACTGTACTTGAAAGATTAATGAATAAATGTTATGCTTATATTGAAATTTTTTAAATCTATTGAGTATGAATTAATAATATTAAATAAACTCCTTGTGAATCCTTCCTATTTATTTATTTATTTTTGTTAAGAAATACTTTATTTTTTTAAGATTTTAAGAAACATTTATTTCCTCAAAGTAATTTCTTTTATTAAGGGGACATTCCAGTGAAACTGGTTTTCCCTTCTCAAATCATGAAATTTTATATTAACCCAGGGGCGTAGCTACCGTGGAGCAATTGGAGCAGACTGCTCCAGGCGCACGAATCCTAAGGGCGCAAAATTAGAAAAAGCGAAATAAAGATTTCTTAAAATATTTGCATATTTTTTTCATCATTAATCAGACATTATAGATGAATCTTGTTACAATCAGCGTATTTCTATAATATTTTACCTTGTGTTTAACTTCAACTATTTCGATTTAAAACATGTTTTTATACACAGTTGAAAGAAATGACTTCTACATAAAAGGGGGAGAGTATTGTACTTTGTATCAATATATTAAAAAGAGAGAAACAACGTTTACAAAACACAAATGTAAGTAATTTTAAAAAGCATATAGCTATTTCGAAGCCTCTAAGTCCCCATCATCAGTGCTTATAAATTAAAGATAAAAATAAATTAAAACTATGGAATAAAAGAGGGGGGAGACGGAGCCAGAAGGCGCACCTCACATCCCGACCGTCAAAGGCGAAATGAAAATCACTTTTCACAAACAGCCACGGAGTCGGTCTCACGCGCATACAGGGAGACCAATCAAAAACCGCCCAGATGCTCCGGGAGAGTTCAAATGAAGCAGAGAAAAAGGGGGGAGGAGGGAAGAGGACGAATTAAAGAAAATCAAACCATAACTTTGAAAAATTGGGTGTGCTGGACAAATCGTTTACTAAGCTGTTTGAATTTTCCCATATATGGTAGGCTTCCCAAAAGTCAAGATCGTAAATTGATGAGCATTTCTGTATAATTGAGGCTTCGGAAATTTTAAAATTATGATTGTTGGACCAGCAGTGATTAGCAATAGCGGAACGCTTGATGTCGCAATTTTTAACACAAGTTTTATGCTCCCCTAAACAGACCTTAAAGGGTCTTTTCGGTTGGCCAAAGTACATTTTATTGCATTCGCAATATATCTTGTAAATACCCCAATGTGAAAAACTGTCAATTGGGTGTTTCAGATTTGTGAACTGGATTTTGTTAAAAGGAGTATAAACTACCTTAAAATCAAATCTTAACAAGATTTTAGAAATTTGATGGCTTATTTTCGGAAAATATGGAAGTATAATTAAATTTTTAAAATTTTCATTGCCGACAGTGTTAACTTTGGAGTGAGAACGTTTACTTAGTTTATTATGAATGGAATCTATGATTTCAACTGTAAAACCTCGATCAATGGCAATGGGTTTAATGTAATCTATTTCAGCTTTTAGTAAACTGTCGGAAGAACAAACATTTAAAGCCTGATAGACATAAGCGTTGAAGGCAACCAACGTTTGGTTAGGAGGATGGGATGATAAACGATGAGGGAGTAAAAATACTGCGAATGGATTACGGTAAACTGTAGTCTTAAATAAGTTATTTTTGCGGAAAACCATGACATCAAGGAAGGGCAAACGACAGTGAACATATTTAGTTCACTTCCGAACTCGAAAATAACTATCGTTTGCCCTTCCTTGATTCTTTTCCCCTATTGCTAATCACTGCTAGTCCAACAATCATAATTTTAAATTTTCCGAAGCTTCAATTATACAGAAATGCTCATCAATTTACGATCTTGACTTTTGGGAAGCCTACCACATATGGAAAAATTCAAACAGCTTAGTAAACGATTTGTCCAGCACATCCAATTTTTCAAAGTTATGGTTTGATTTTCTTTAATTCGTCCTCTTCCCTCCCCCCCTTTTTCTCCGCTTCATTTGAACTCTCCCGGAGCATCTGGGCGGTTTTTGATTGGTCTACCTGTATGCGCGTGAGACCGACTACGTGGCTGTTTGTCAACAGTGATTTTCATTTCGCCGTTGACGGTCGGGATGTGAGGTGCGCCTTCTGGCTCTGTCTCTTCCCTCTTTTATTCCTTAGTTTTAATTTATTTTTATCTTTAATTTATAAGCACTGATGATGGGCCTTAGAGGCTTCGAAATAGCTATATACTTTTTAAAATTAGTTACATTTGCGTTGAAAACGTTGTTTCTCTCATTTTAATAAAATGACTTCTATTCAGGAAGTTTTATTTTTAATTCATACCATATTGCAGCCTCAAGTAACTTTTCCAACACCTTTTCAGCATCCCTGATTTTTTTCTGTAACTTTTCTGGAGACGACTGTTGAAAATTTTCATTTCTTAAAGCAATCAAAACTTATTTAACAGGGCCCTCATCGGTCACTTTACTGGTTACCACTATTTCCAAAAAATAATGTTTCTGGTACATTTCTGTTAAAAATGTTTTAGAAATTTATTATGATGATTAATGTGCGGAAATAATGGCATCCAAAGAATTCACCGCTGAGAAACCTATATGTACGATGTAACAGTATAGTAATTTACGATTTGGAAAAAAATAGCCTGTCAAGTTGAAGAAAATTATTGACCATTTTACAGACGAAATCCAAGAAAACGAAAATGTTGAAGGTTTTTTTTTGTTGTTGTTTGTTTGTTTTGTGTGAAACTAAACATGCATCAATACAGATTACAAAATAATAATAAGAGCTGGATTTAAACATATTCCACATCAGCCCACGGCGATAAAATTTAGACGGGAGGGGGGTGAGGGGAAGCATCAACTTAAATTTTGTGAGTATTGTTTTTGAGATTTTGAAAATATTGCAAATGTCATTTGAAGTCCACCGAAGTGGAGATTGCTTTGAGGCCTATAGCTACAATGGCTGTCGCCTCAAGTGATCTTATTATACATAGAAACAACAACAAGTCACAACAATTTTTATTTCTATTACATATATTTATATAACTACAATGGGACATTCACAAATACATCCATTTTTTACCCAAGGACTCGAACCCTCTTTGTGACAGCAGCCTCCGCTTACTGACCACGCCACCGGGCGACTATTTCAAATGTCAAATGCAGAATCGATAAGCTTCGAAAAGAAAGAAAAAGTTAAGTACCAAATTCAGTGTTCCTTAGGGTCTGATTACAGCCTATGAAAAATTACACCACTTTTTTGTAACAGTATTTTTCCGCAATAAACCTTATTTAATCACAGAATTTTAGTATTAAATAAGGCTGACTGGCCTGCAAGACAACCGACCTGTGGATCTGTGTGCCCTAAACCAGGTAAAGCTAATAGTTTTAAAATTTGCTATAAGCATTAGATATGAAAAGTCTTAAATCATTTAATATGTTTTTTAAATCAGTTTTTTGAAGCATTTTTTATTAATGATTTTTATTTCTCTTTGCAAGGCAGAAGAATTGATTTTTTTTCATGAAAGTTTCTTTGCTTCACAGGACCATTTAATTTTTTTTAAACCTAACGTATATATTCTGTAATTTTCTTTGTGACCAAAGGGGCAGACATGGTCTGCCTCAAGAATTTTCTTCCTGTCTGGTACCAAAGAGCGCGGCCTCTCTTTAAATATATAAATACGTATTTTATTTTATTTAGTTTTTTGTAAAACCATTTATCAAGTATTTGTTTGAAATGTGTAGGCTTCGTGTATTCGTACAATACTGTGATTGTAATTTCCCCTATATAAATGTGTATTATATTGATTTTTGCGCTTGAAGTGCAAAAGTATTTATAAAGAATATTTTTGGCAAAGAAAATGTAATTCAAACTTTCTTTTTTGTTAAAAATTACATTTTAATATGAAAATGGAACTGTTTCAATATTGTCTATAAATGTGATAATCAGAACGGCGCGGCGGTCAGCTATTTTGTATATATGTTAGAACAGGACTGTTCTTTTTTTAAATTTTTTAGACCAATTTTTCATGCAGTAATCGAGCTCGTATTTCAGACAAAATCGTGTTAAAGATATATGACAAGACGTTTTTTTCCCCTTCGTTGGCTGGTTTTTCTGCTTTCGTCGGGAAATTCCGTTGAAAACGCCAACTCTGACAATGTTTTCTATAAGGTCTATTGTGTTTACAAAAAACCTGGAAAACGTCTTTCGATTACTAAGTTTCTGAATAACAACACATGCCAGTTCAAAAATTAATTAAAACGCATGCCATAAAATTGCCCCTTTGGATTTAAGAACAGCCTTAAGAAAAAAAATCATACAAATTTCAGGTTCATTTAAGAATATTATCACGGGCTCGGGCAACACCCGGTGGGTCAGCTAGTCTATACTAATAAAATAAAGTTTTGCTCTGTGTGTGGTGGCTAGTGAAATATATTGCACGTGGAAGTCTGAAAATTTGGGTGAGGGTAGTCCAAGACAGGTCCTGATATACCTGGAGCTCAGATTTTTAATTTTTTATGACCGGCGCCCCCATAGTACCTTTCAGTTTGTATGCCCTGAATTGCACAGAATTCGCCCCCTTTTTATCCGATCTTCGTTTTGGGGGCCCTTTTCCCATTTAATTATTCTCCATTTCTACATTCCAGTTAAGACACTGGACCCTTTGAAATTTTTGTGCGCCATTCATTTCTTACACCCTAATATTGTCAACCTCTCAATGCATAACTTTAAAATTGAGACTTGGACTCCTCTCGCTGGGCCAGCACCCTCATATTTTTATTCGGCACTAAGTGCGCTTTATTAAGAATTTCCCCCATTTTTTTTTCACGCTTCTTTAAGATTTTATTCGAATGATTAATGCATACCCTATGCTTAATTTCGACTTATTGAGATCTAAAGCGCTAAGTACTGGAACCTTTTAACATGTTTTCATCTTAGGACCCTGCTCTCAACTATCAGTTGGCCCCTTTTGGACCTCCTTTTATATCTCCATTAAAAATAGTCTAATTCACTAACTTTTTTTAACAACATCTTAGGAAATCCAGCTACTACACGAACAACATAAAATTTTTTTAGAGTTCAGCTACCACCAAATTTGAATATTAATCACCTTCTTGTAAAGGGGCCCTTGCCCAGCTACATTCCAGCTGAGTTGAGACCCTGGATCCCAGGGCTTGGTACAAGGCCACGTGAAGTTTTGTGCCCTAAATTGTTAATAAATTGTCCCCTTTTAATCCGACCTTCGTTTTGGGGGCTCTTTTTCCATTTAGTTTTTTTTTTTCGTTTCTACATTTCAGTTCAGACACTGGCCCCCTAGGGTACCTTTTTGTGCGCCATGCATTTTTCACCCACTAATTGTGTCACATTCTCATTGCATAACTTCAAAATTGAGTCTTGGACTTCCCGAGCAAACACCTTCATATTTTTAGTGGCATTCTAGGGCTCTTTTTTAGGCATTTCTTTGAAAAAGTTTTCTAATGATTAATACTTATACCCTATACCTAATTTCGACTAATTGAAAATCTAAAGCGCTAAGTACTAGGACCTTTTATCATGTTTTCATCTTAGGCCTTGCTCTCAATTATCAGTAGGCTCCTTTTGGTCCCCTTATAAAAATGGCCCGATTCCAGGGTTGGCAAGGTTTTTCCCACCCCCGGTAAATACCATGGTAAAAACCGGTATTTACCGTCCTGGGAAATACTATGTTTTTCCCACATGGGAAAAACTGATTATTAAAAACAAATATAAATTCAAAACAACCTTTAAAAATGTCAAAATTGAGTTTTAAGTAAATAGCTTGAAAGATTAAAAAAAAAAAAAAAATAAATAAATAAAAGGAAATATTTATACACCACACAGATTCCCAAACATTTACCAGTCATAATCGTATTCATATTCTTCGTCTTTCACTTCCACATTGGATTTTAGCATCATATAACAAAATACTAATTTAGAGGCTTTTTGTAAACCCAGTCTATTTCTAATCTTGTTTTGGATGAAAGAAAAATCAGAAAATATACGCTTCAGAGATTCTGGTGATGCAGGACATCCCTGAAGATGTTCCATTAATGGGAGAAATTCTCCATCTATTTCAGTTTTACTTAAATTCTTCCACCATAGTGCAGATGAAATAGTGTTTGTAATGTCGTCGGAAAAGGTGCATCTTCTGACTTGAACTATATTGTGTATTGTAAGTACTTTGGATTTAAAGTCTACAAATATTCGCAAGCAGATTCCTCCTGATCCTGTGATAACTTTTCACCTTTATATTTTGGATTCATCAGGTGTGCCAAAAAATGGACAGGGGCCATTGCTAGATTTCAGCTAGAAAGCTAGCTTATCAAAGCTAGATTTCACTTTGCTGAAATGTGGATTGAGTTCTTTATTTTGAAGAAGCTCTAGGTAAATTTCACAAGCATCAGCAATATTAGCATTATTATCATGTTGTAACTTTAACTTTGTAAGGGCTTTTGGAACTGGTTTCATTTGGTTGTACATATTTTTTCCTTCTTTATACAGATGGCGATTATTTACTAAACACTTAATGTTGTTATAAATTTCATCTTTGTGATTATCCACAATTTGAAGATAAAAAGGACTGTTAGTAATAAAAGTTTTTAAACAAGCTATTTGTGAGTTCCACCTTGTTTTACCTGGAATTTGTGATTTAACTGAATTGGCATACTCTTTCAATAAACTCTCAGGGATATGGGAATTTCTAAAAAATTTCTGAATTTTGACAACATCCACAACAGAATCAGTTGTTACATTTTTGCCAAGAATATTTAAATAATATGATGCAGATCCATATGTAACTGGTATAATATCTTCCGTTTCAAGATTCTGCCACATTGTAAGTGCATTTTCTGTTCATTATCCGAAACAAAACTTTTTGCAGTGATATGTAGCTTCTGCTGCAATTTTTGCTCCATGAGCAAGATTTATACAATACTCACTCATTTACTTATTTTTCCTGAAATCTATTAAAGAAAGAAACATACTTTTACCATTACAAAATATGGAATTGGCTATGACAGGGTCATTATGCACATTACTCCCAGTGATGGAAATTAGGAAATAAAAGGTAGGTGTCAACAGGGACCGCTTAACACTTAGGAATAGGAGAAGCCCGACGTCACACACGGGGCCCCCTATTACTCTACAAATTGCTTTTTATTTACTAAATCTCTTTTTCGTATGCTCAAATAATTCGAAATTTTATCATCAAAGTTAAATAAATAACATTTTTAATATTAAACTAAAACTACCTATATAAAAGTATTTTATTATATGTTTAATTGTAAATAACCAATTTATTTTGTAAATGACAAATATGGAACTATAGTTGAGAATATGTGAACTTCAAAATATTTTTTGTGATTTAGAAATTGCCATATATAGTAAGAAAAATAAAGTTTCATAAGAAAAAAAATGTATTTTTTACAGTGATTGAGTTTCTTTTTTCTAAAACTCTTTTTTCTAAACAGTTTTGAAAAGCAAAATTGGGGGCCCTTTTGTATTTCAGTGGGTAAGCACGGGCTTCACGGGCCTATTCCGTAAACAGGCCCTGGGTGTCAAATGGCGACTACTGTAAAAATCTTACATGTCAAATTAAAATTTCTAGTTGCAATTTCTAAAATTCATTTTTAATATTATTGTAATATTGTATGCTACTTTTTAGAAAAGTACTAATTTTTTTTATTTAAAATCATTGAAGTTCTTAATCTCCAAGATTATAACGAAGCAGCTGTAAAAATGGTGTAAAGCATTTTTTGTTATTGCTATATTTAGAAATTAATAGGAAAATGCACTTAATCATGTAAACTTTTTAGCAAAACAAAAACAAAATTTTATTATTTTACTTGATAATTACAATTGAATTTAGTAAAAATTAAAAATCATATAATGCATGTACATTTGGATCTCGTAACAAGAAATCAAAAGGTGCTCTTTTTATTTTATTATTTTTTTTTTTGTATGTCAATCGTTAATACAATAGACAAAAAATATTTTTTAAAAAAGCTAGGCATCAAATTTGATGATCCGAGAATGATTTTGTAGTCATCAATTGCAATAATTTAGCTGCATCCCAGGGTTGGAAAAAAACCAGGTTTTTTTGTAAAAAACCAAAAAAACCGGTTTATTTGGTTTAAACCAGGTTTTTTTGGTTTAAACCGGTTTTTTTTAAATATAATTTCCTATTGCATACAGATGCATATCTGTTGATAAAATAAACATTTTTAGATATTATATAAGTAATATAACTTTTGAAAATATTTAAATTAAGTAATTACAGTCAATTATATAGAAAATTGAAATCATTTCTAATTTAAACATTATTAGTAACAGCTATGTCTTATGTTCAAAGTAAACTGCTCTACACAGTGAAACATTGATACTTTTTAAAATCGTATGAAGAATCCTTTGATTAATAATATAATAATCAATCAATAAACATTTGATGCATTTTATGAATATAATATATTATTCTATGGTTGTTATTTTTTTAATATCCAAATATTTCTGGTTATTTTGTTTTCTCAGTGATAACTTTAAGTGTCCAAGTCAACATTTTTGGCCACTAGATTCAACAACTAACAGAAAAGATTGATTGGTATTATTGAAATGCTGTAACTAGCACTCAATTTTTGCAAGCTGTGTTATTCAATTTGATATCTTAAGTTACTCTTTTAAATTCTTTAAGGATATTTTTTTTCCAATCCAGAAAATTTTCTTTTACAACTTAACCAAAATCTTAAAGATCACTGTATTTTGTTATTAACTGCTGTAAATAAGCTGCATTTTTTAAATGAAAATATTTTATGCTAAATATTGAATATTATTTATCTATTTTATCTTTTCTAATTTCACATGTTTTAAGAAAAATCTTTAGGGTATCAGATATGTTCATCAGCACATGCTAATTTTCCTTCTACATGCATAGAAACATGACCTAGGCTCATTATGTCTCATGTTGACTGCTGAGATGAAGTGTTAAAAGTAGAAATTACTTCTATCAATAATTTAAAACAATTAAATTACAAAAAAGAGAAAATATTAGATTAGATTTTTTTCTAAAAAAACCAAATGGTTTTTTTGACAAAAAAACCAATTGGTTTAAACCGTGGTTTAAACCATGGTTAAAACCACTTGGTTTAAACCGTGCCAACCCTGCGTGCATCCATTTGACGACTAACGACTGCTAATTTCGAACACTTATTACTCCATTCGTCTTTCATGAGAGTAACAGTTCTCCCAGTTATTTTCTCTATAGCAGATTCCTGAACTTCTGCTTTATGCAATAATTCTTATTTATTTATATTCCTTTCCTACAAAATAATTTTAAACCTAAGGGAAATTTGTAATAACTATGCATTTCTATCTTTAATTTTACACATCAGATTCAGAAAGCAAAAATATTTCTTATATATTGTCATTTGGAAGTTTTTCCCGGTATTTACCACTTTTTTCCAGTATTTACCACTTTTTCCCGGTATTTACCACTTTTTCCCGGTGGGATGGGAAAAACAAGTTTTGGACGGGAAAAAGCCAACCCTGCCCGATTCACTAGGATTTTTTTTCCTAACAATTTCTTAGGTCCTCCAGCTGCTACATGAGTAACAAAAAAATTACTCACACTTCAGCTATCACCAATTTTGAATATTAATCGCCTTCTTAGGGTCCTTGGTGCAGTTTCTTTAAAATTTATCCGATAGTCTTGCAGTTTTCTTTAGCATAGTTCTAGGCAGGGATGTAGTGGAGGGTATACGGCGGTATACGCCGTATACCCTCTGGATTTTTTTTAAGGAACACCGTATACCCTCTGTTTCTCAAGAAAGCTATAGTAAATACACTCTAGGGTATACGCTCTGCCTTAAGCGTATACCCTCTGTTTCTTTTACGACTACACCACTGGTTCTAGGGTCCTCCGGCTACTTTATAAACCACTAAAAATTTCTTTTACTCCAGCTACCACCTTTTCCGAATATTAATCTTCCTTTACGGCATCAACTTACGTTTACTCACTACAGCCGTGAATTAAAATTCACGGTACTGTTAAAGGCAAATGGTTAACTTTAGAGGGGATGGGATTTCATCCGTAAATTAAATATCACGTTAATGTTAAAGGTAATTCGTTAAATTTACAGGGGGTGGGGCAACAAGCAACTTTCACTGCTTCGGTGTGAATTCTTTCCTCGGGTTCTAGGGGGCCGATTTCAACGGGAATTGGTTCATTCAACCTAAATTACGATTCAGCTACTTTCTGTATTATGAATGTTTGTCTTAGACTTCAGTTACCAATATTTTCAAACATCAATGGTGCATTTTTTTCTCGGGCTTAATGTGCCAGATTTCAACGGTAATTGAATAATTAAGCTTAGCTTACTATTCAGCTACTTTCTGCATTGTGAAAGTTTATCTTAGACTTCTGTTACCACCATTTTCGAACATTAACGGCGCATTCTTTTCTCGGTTGTTATGGGCTCTATTACAGTGGGAATTGGTCTATTCAACTTAGATTACGATTGTTTTAAAGATTATAGTTCCACCGCCAGGATTCGCATTCGTATCTCGTGTTTTATAGGCTCGATTGCTACAGGGTTTACTCATTCAACTTGGTTTTTGATCTTGGTTTACAGAACACTCCTGGCATACACTGCCTTTGGTAGCAGGGACTCAGGTCAATGGTTCGTTCAGAAAAAGGTTTGCCGGGAACACACTAGACGCTGCCGAAAGCAGTGGGCCACCCCTAAAACCAGGTTCAATTGAACTACTTTATGAATGTATAAAATCATACAAACTTGAGTCTTGTTTACGTTATTATAACGGACCTGGGCAGGTCAGCTAGTTACATATGTATATATATATATATATATATATATATATATATATATATATATATATATGTATATATATATGTAACTTTAAAACAAAATTACGCTAAATTTTTTTGAGAGACAAGAGTGGGTGGGGATAGTTGAGTTCAAACCAATTGGTAAGCCTCCCCACCTGGCTGAATCTGAGAGACAAGAGGGCGCACAAACTTTACTTGCTCCAGGGCGCTGAATATGTAGCTACGCCACTGTATTAACCCATGGGAAATTTTAGCAAGAACAAAAAATCATACATTAGTCATACATTATAAAACACTTTCTAACACTATCATAATATTGTTACCAATTTTTTTCTTTTTTTTATTCACATCACACAGTTAAACACTTAAGGGGACTTCACTAACTTGAAAATGGCCATTCCGTAATGTTAAACCAATGGGCAGGGTTTTTTTTAATTGTTTAAATTTGAAAAGTTTTAAAAGATTCTTTTTGCATAAGATAGCTGAGCTCGATCGTTCGTACGGCTGTTTTTTACTTTTTCGATTTCGGTTGCAGATTTTTTTGCATGGAATTGCAATGCATTGGAATTTTAAATCCATATCCAAAGTTTGAAAAGGAAATAGCCAATTGATTTCTTCTATTACACGATAAAAGGTTGATTTTAAAAGTCATGTCCTAATTTCTGTGAATTGCAAAAATCAACTAGTTTGTTATTTCTAAACATGTTTTTTTAAGTTCACCAATTTTTTTTTCTTCATGTGTGCCACAAGTGTAATCTCATTTTGTTTAGTGCTGACTATTGGCCAATTTGGTAGGGCTCAGTCTCCGGTGGCCATTACTGCCCTTTTAATTATTTCCTATTTTGAGCACAGAGAAAAAACATCTCAAAATACATAAATCGGTCATTAAAAAAAAATATCGCCGATTTCGTCAATTATGGTGAAAATAAATAACAAAATTTGTTGACCGGTCGCAAGAAGAAAACTGAAGTTCATGGGAAATCGGCAACGGGAAAATATCACAAAATTCGTCAATCGATCATGGAAAAATATCGTGAAATTTGCCAGTCCGTCATGAGTAAATATCGTGAAATTCCTCAGTCGGTCGAAGAAAAAAAAAATGCGAAATTTTTCAATCGGATGCAAAAAAACAATCGTTATTTTCATCAGTATGTCTCAAGAACAAACAGGGAAATTTGCCAATCGGTCACAGAATAAAATTGCTAATATTTGTCAACTGATCTCGAGAAAAAAAATTATGAAATTCACCGATCGGTCTCTAGAAAAAATCGTGGAATTCGTCAGTCGGTCGTGGAGAAAAAGCACAAAATTTTTCAGTCAGATGCAGAAAAACAACTATGAATTTTGTCAATCCGTCGTAAGAAGAACCTATGAAATCTGCTAATCGATAGTAGAAAATATCAAGAAATTTGTCTTTAGGTCCTGAGACTTGATTGTTGTTTTACAAAGAAACATTTTCGGAAAATGATTTTTTGGAAACAGGAGCCGCCCACCCACAATAGGGCATAATAAATAGGACACAATAATAATCTTTAGGGCACGAATCCTGCCATCCCGTCTCGAAATTCAAGCCCTGTATCTGCCATTCAAGCCCTGTAATGTATATTAATAATATTGCATAAAAAATGTAATTTAAGCATTAAAATATTCTGTTTATTTGTACAATGAATTGCTGATAATTGCTACTGTATTTGGATATGGGATTGACTATACTGATAATTGCTAATAATTAATTAATTTGTACAATGAAATGCTGATAATTTGCATAGTAAATTTTAACCAATTAATATGCATATAATTGTAGAGTATTTTCACAAAGAAATACTACATACTTTCTTTTTATAATTTAAACATAAAATATCTACTAATATAACCCATGATTAAAGAGTTATTTTCTCGAAACATAGGTTTAATTGATGCCCTTTTTCTGTTTTAATTATTTAATATTGTTGTTGTTCTAAGTCACGTTTAGTTTTATTTTAAGTTAAATTATTTTGATATTTATTAGTAAAAAGAAAATTACTTTTAATTTTAAATATTTATAAGGAAGTTACAAAAATAACTAGTTGGATTTGCCAATCCCAAAACTTTCTTCAATCTCATACATCTTGATATTTCAAAAAGTAGTTCCAAATGTTACCATACTTTAATATTATTAGTTCAATATTATACCAACTTTGATTTTGATCTAAAATTTCTGCTCCAGTCAATTAATCAGGATAAGAATAAGTTAATCTCGATCATGATATTTATTAAAATCAATAATTTTTTCGTTATTCTGTTGTACATTGATGTACAACAGAAAATTATCAGATGTTTGTGAATAGCCAGCTTAGCAGGATGCAAAGTTCCCTTCGCTTCAGTAGCCGCCAATATACAGCACAAAAAAAAAAAAAAAAAAAAACTGCGAAAAATCGAGAAAATTTTACAAAAATCTCTGTTACAGTTCCACCTTCTGGTAGAATATTTCCAAATGCAAGGAGAAACTGCTGGCTATAGCCAAAAATATACACACAAAATTGGTTCAATTCTATGCTTAGCTTCATACACTTTTCAATGGTACAAGGATGAAAGTGGCACAAAAATCACTATTACAGCGCCCCATTTTGGCGGAATATTTCCAATTTAAAGTAGAACCTGCTGGACATAGCCAAAAACAAATACAAAAAATTTTGTTCAATTATATGAATAACTTCATACACTTTTCGGTGGTACAATAATGAAAATGTCAAAAAAGTCGCGATTACGTGCCCCCCCCCCCTCCCCCTCCTTCCAATAGATTGTTTCCATATTGAAGGAGGCTGACCTATAAAACATCTAAATCCGTCGAAAACCGGAAATCTAAAAAATTTCTATTACAATACTTTCTTCTAAAAATTGGCCTGTTTAATTGTTAAACTTAAAAAAAAGAAAGAAAATTAATAAAGTCATACTTTAATAAACAACTTCAAATTTTATTTTGCATTCTGAAAGTAAAGGTACAATTTTCTGAAAGAAGTAAACATAAATTCTTAAATTTATTATAAAAAGTTCAAATATCAATGTTAGGAAAGCTGGCAATTCTTTAAACTTTTGAGAATTACCTTTTACTCATATATAGTGAACTTACTTTCATATTTTGCATTATAAACAAAATTGTTCGGCATTATTTGGGGTCAAACTATTTCTGTTATCCTTATATATTCACTTCGCTGCGCTCTGCCGGATATCCGGCAGACCCACACACACCTTCCAGAAATTCTTAAAATGACACTCTTGTTTCTAAGGAAGGAAATTCCTGTATAAATATTTACAGAAACACGATTCACACGAGGTTAATATACATAAAGAGAGTTTTATGTTAAGAAGTTTGTTTTGCAGCCCATATTTTTTTTCCAATGAGCATTTTTTTAATGACCGAATTTTGGGACTAATGGCCAATTTTTTAAAACTTTCGGAAATGAATACTTTAAAATTTTGGAAATCTCGGAACAGAATCACTCCTGAGAAATATGCTGTTCGGGATAAAAATCGCAACTTTAAAACAAAAAATGCGTTTGTGTTTTTTTTGCAAAAAATCGTAGTTTAAGATCAATTTTCGTAGCATCGTAGTTTATAGGTCCAAATCGTAGCAACTACGATTTTTTCGTAGCAGTTGGCAGGTCTGATAAATCCATGTTTTTACATCATTTTCTATTTTTTAAAATGGTGCAAAATCATTGATTTATAAATAATATAAAGATTTAAAAATGATGTGTTTCTGCAATCTTGGAAAATTTTTCATGTTACCCTTTGCAATTACAATGTTAACCTTTTGGCACAAAATTTTTGTTTACTATGGAGTACAGTACACTGTTGTCAATTTATAGAAAAATTTTAGTAATTTTTTCTATGTTATTTAAATTGTTATTTTGAATGTCTACTCTAGCCCCTTGTCCACACTAACCCTCCTCTCCCCTATATCATTTTTTAAAGTTATCAGAAAACCAATTACTTATTACCGGGTGTTCTGAAGTATTATATCAGATAATTTCATTTATTAAATACATATAAGCTATTTACTTTTAATCAATTTTAAAAGTAAATAGCAGTATGCAAGAATATTTCTATTTTGATGTGTGACATTTTGTCATTATTTAATTAAATAATGACAAATATCTTTTAAAATCTATAGTATATGTGGAGCTCCACCACTTTGAAGTCTGATTTAATGCATTTTTTTTTTTTTTTTTTTTTTTTTTTTAGACATAATGTCTTCACATTTGCCTTCTAGCAGTTATAAAAACTTATTTATTTGACAAAATTTAATAGACATTTATAATTTTTTAAATATAAAAATCATAAGTGTATTAAAAATAAATTAATCCAAATTTAATATGAATTAGCTATAAACTACGCTTTAAAAAAATAAAAGCTGGCTTTTTTTAAGTGGTTAAAACCAAAAAAAGACACTTTTTTTTTTGGCCTGGCTAAAAGCGGCAACCCTGCCGAGAGGGTTGTTTGGATTTTAATGGAACAAAATCCCTTTATAAACATGCTGCGCCAAGACAAAGTCAAAATCTAAACAAAAATTATATAGCAAAAAGTGAAGAGTAAAAATATTAACAACGAAAAGATAGGAAAGACAACACTATCAAATGAAAACAGCAATTATATGTATAATCTAAACCATTTAAAAAGTCAAAAGACCACAGTTTGGTTTTTTGGTTTTGTGTTTATGACGGCCGATTATCAACACGTGGGATATAGGCCCTGGGGGGAGTGCCCTTCGTGGGGGTCTTTCTAAGGGAACCTAACCCGTATTTACGCATGGAAATCCACGGTTTCGAAGAAAACCACGAAAACTCCGAAACGGTTAGGCCGACGGGCGCGATTGGGTTAAAGACCACAGTTAAAAGACTCAAAATTGTTATAATTAAAATCTGTAAAAGTTATAAGCATTGTGATGATATAAGTAATTAAAATAATTCAATGGAGTAATGTGATGATATGTATAATTAAAAAAAAATCCCTGAAGCAATGTGATGATAGATATAATTAAAATCATTCAATGAGATCTTTCAGCTATGCTAAAAGGATAAAAAACGGTGCAAATAACTAGTCAGTAAAACAAAGTATAAAATGTGAAAATACAACATAAAACCAGGTAAATTTAAACCCCTGCTGAGAGGGACTTTGATTTTATTTTTTAATGTACAATTTCATTGTTTTACTTGTTCAGGATTTTTTTTTTTTAAATAATTATGTGAAGTGTAAAACCAGCTTAACGAAAAGCACAATCATCCGAAATACATTTACCATTGAACTGCTTCAAGGCTTCATGGAAGAAGCTCGTTTTTTAATATTTCAAGAAAAATAAAAGCTAGAGACGGAGAAAAAATAGTAGCAGTAGCTCAATTACTTTGCTTTTATTCATTTCAAATTTGAGCCTAACGGTTTTAAATTATTCGATTAATGCATAAACCATTAAGACATTCTTAAATTGTAATGATCCTGAAAAATATTTTTCTTTCCTTAATTAAAGGAAAAAGAATGGATAACATAACCTAATCAATAACTGTAAACCCATAATTGTTTAAATTCTTTTAAGGAAGATTTACTCAGATCAAGAGACATAGGAATACGTAAACATACCTTGCTGATTTTAAGTTGGTAGGATTTCCAAAAACAATAAATGAGCTTGAATGTGATTGCATCCCACCAAATATTTGAGCAATGCCAGCTAAAAGCATAACACAACATTGAAATTTCCCAAAATGTCCAAGATGATCTAAAATTATATCGAAGTCCATCATACCGTAACTTTTAAGCAAAACACCGGTTCAGCAAAGCGTGGAGATACAATGTAAACAAACTGCGTGTTGCTAGTTATCGCGTTTTATCCGTGGATTTCCCCGCATTTTCACGTTTAAATCCCAACCTTCCGAAGTAACTGACTCCGCCTAAGGGAAATAAAACTTGAGCCACGCCCACTTCTACTGGTTGTTAGGGATTTAAATAGTGGAATTTTAAAAGCTTTGTAATTTATAAAATAATTTTTTCTTCTTAAGAACGAGAAAAATAAATGCAACACCGGCTGAAAGTTGACAATATTTTCAAAGATTTTAAAATCTTTAGAAATGATTGATTTCTGTTAATGATTGATTTCACTTTCGATTAGATATCCTAAAACTACAATCGAATTTTCAAATCGATATTGTTGCTGATTTTGATTTTGCATGTAAACAAAACAAGCCGACACGTGTTTTACATGCTTAAATATTTGTATAAATAAATAAATAAATCGTATAATTGTTTTAAGATACAAAGAATCATGCAAAGATTTCGGGTAAATATTAAATCGCTAACTTTGCGGTACATTTTTACAGCTGTATTGGTAACATCTATATGTTCGTTGTTATTTTCTCATTTTGACAAATAGGGTAGATGCTCCAGTTTTGGCCACTGTACCAGTTTTGGCCACATTGGATCAATTTGTCCAATATTTAGCCTGTGAATTGATGCTAACAAATAATATGCATTCTTACACTTTAAGCAAACTCTCTTTTATCATTTACAATATCATTTGTTTATTTTTTGATAAAATGTGACTTGCAAAAAAAATAAATGTGTGAAAGTGTAGTGTGTGCTTACATGTATTAAGATTTTTGCTTAGCTGACATGTTTTCACAATCTTTTAACATTAGGCACTTATAGGGTTCTATTTGTTCTGAAACAAATTTCTATTAGGTTTTATGAGGTAAGATTTCTCTCTACTGCAATTTTACTTTTAAATTAATTATTTTAACAGTTAATGGGGGGTGGCCAAAAATGGTGCATTAAATTTGCTATATGTACCAGTTATGGCCATGAGGGTGGCCAAAAAGGGTACAACATATGTTCCACTTTTGACCACATGATTCATTATCATTATAGAGGGAATTTTAGCCATTTAATAAATTTAAGAACATGTGGATAAATCAAAATCAATTTAGTTTTGTTTTATATAGTAATGGCTTCAATAATAATAATAATAATAATAAAAAGCAAGGCTAATGGCAGTTCTATAAAAGAGATTTCGTTATTTTCTGTCCAATTAGATAATTCACTTTAGAAAGAAGGACATTGTGCTAGTCACTAAAGAAAATGTAGTATTGTGTTTATTTTTGATAAAACAAAAGGGGAGGTGATATGTAATGTTTAGATATGATAAATAAACTAAAACATAAATTTTGAAAGGTTTTACAACTTATAAATTAAAATGTTCAATAAAATTATAGCATGATTTAATTGCTTGTATTTTTCCTAAAGAAATGAAGACGTTCCATAATTTTTGCAATATTTCAGGCACACGGATTTAGACGTACTAAATATTGTGAAAATCTTTGCTAGAGACATCTAAATACAAGTAAGGAATGTATTTCACATTATTTAAAAAGAACAGAATTCATTTTATCAAGTTTAAAAGAGATTCTGTGCTCTTAAAAAAATAGCCTAGAGCAGGGATGGCGAACCTATGGCACGCGTGCTGAACTTGCCACGTAATAAAACTTCTCTGGCACGCTAAAAAAATTATAGATTACATTCAGTTTATGGAGAACAATCCATTTTGCGTTTTCCTCCCTAAAAGCATAGTTTTCTGTAACAAGTATATAATCTACTTTAAAATAATCCGTTACTTTTGAATGAATTAAAATATTACAAATTTTAATGAAAGCGCCTTGTAGAATCATTTTTTTTGCCAAACCATTCAACATATAATGTTTTTCAAATCATTTTGCTTCTCCATCAAATTTCAAAGGTTTTATATTTGAAAACTGAATTCGAAGACATAGTTTGCATAGTAATATACGTAACTGGCATGCTTTCTAAATCTACTTCAGATAAGTTTTTATTTTATTTAGTTTTAGGGTTTTAAGTTACTTTATGATTTATTATATTTAAATTTTAATTTTGAAAATTGAATTTTAACTATTAATGCAAATAATTATGTATCTATTGAACCTGCTTCTACCTGAAGATCTAAAAAAGATCTGATTCGGAAGTATACAATAATAGAAAAAACAAAACTCAATTACAGATTATTAATACGAAATGTGACATGGCTATATTATTGAGTAAACACAGCATAATAAATTAGTTAGGAATCAAATTTAGTATAAGGGCGATTCCGTGCGGAGAGTCACACACGTAATGCAGGCTTTAATTTTCATTTATTCAATTATTTATCAAATTTTAATTTGATTTTAGGTGGTATGGTAAATAAGTTATTACCCTATTTTTTAGTTTAAATGTGTGGAAATAAAACTCACAGAAAGATATCATTTAATTTCATACTCAAAATGTGCTTTTTTTCTGAAGTAGAAAAAAAGCACATTTTGAGTAATGAAATTAAATGATATACTTCTGTGTGTTTTATCGCCACACATTTAAATTAAAAAATATGGTAATAACTTATTTACCACTAGCAGACCCACCCGGCGTTGCCCGATGCGTGATGAATGATCCTCAAATTTGTATGATTTTGTACCTTTAATTCCTTTTGTCTGAATTTATATTTTTAAATATAAAAAATCGCAAGAAAAATATTAAATTGAAGATACATACTATTTTGCGTAAGTTGATTTTTGGAGTCTATGCGTACCGAAAGCGAGCGGAACTGCTACAAAACACTCAAGTTTTTACTGATTTCGTGGACATTTTCAAACATTTTATTTTGTAAAAAATATTTCTACTCGTCCGAACGTTTCAAAAGTTTTATAGGAGATGTAAATCTGGTCTGTTTAGATGCCTTGATAAACATTGTGTTAAAATAAGGGCGTTGACTAAAATAAGAAATTTGCTTAAATTACTATTTGAAAATAGTGGGTAGTTCAATCTTCCCCCGACAGGAGCGCAATATGTTCTATACAAATATTACTCTACGAAACAGTGGTCAAAGGGCTGTTATAACTTACGTGAAAATTTCAAGTCAATCATTTAGTTCGTTTTCCAAATTTTAACAAATTCGCGTTCATTCTGTATTAAAAAAAGCGTATCTTTTTCTTTTTAAAAGTCGAGTTTCTTCAATTTCGAACAAAAAGTTCTAAATCAATTTTTTTTTTATTTACATACTCTTAATTAGTGTACAAATAGAGGCCGAGGTGCTAAAGTTTAAAATCTGTAAATGCTGCATTTTTAAAATTTTGATTTAAATTTGAACTCCCATTAAAATTTTATTCTATGGTTTTTATCTACTCTCCAAAAAAAAGTAGGTGTTTTTCAAAGCAGACATAATGTCTGCAACTTTTAATAAGTAGCATCACGACTCCCTCAAAAAAGGCACATAAAAGTCAGAAACGCTAATTTTTTAAAAAGAAATCCAAAACCCCTCCCCGGAATTTCACACACCATTCTTTTTTACACTTTTTCTTTTGTCTTATAAACGTTCTTAAAGTTTCAAACAGATCGCCTTGTTAGATTTCCTAATTTTAACAAAATTGCATTATGCTAGTTCCACATTCCACCACGAGGGAGCGCACTCTATTCTTAACAAAAGCTCCTTTACACAACCAATCAGTAGATATGTTACTCGAAAAGGTGGCGGTCTTCAGCAAGAATTTAAGATATTTGTTGAAATTACTATTCTGAAATAGTGTAACTTAACTTTTGTCACATTTATATGTACTAAGTAGCATGTATCTGAGGATTCTGTCAAAAAACCGCACCTGAAACAGTATGAAACGCAAAGGTAAAAAAAAAAAAGAAATATTTCGCCCCTCTTCTCCCCCCTCCCCTCACCTGCTTGAAATTTCACGCGCCATTTTTTACAAACTTTTCTTATGTGTTATAAACTATCTTAAAGTTTCAAGCAGATAGTTTTGTCAGATTTCCTACTTTAAATGAAATCGCAGCCTCTTAGTTCCACTTTCCACCACCAGGGAGCGCACTGTATTTTTAACAAAACTGTATCTGAACGTAACTCCGTTAAATAACCTATCAGTAGATATGTTACTCGAGGGGGTGGCGGTCTTAAGCAAGAAATTAAGATATTTTTGAAATTACTATTTGGAAATAGTGGTAACAAACTTTTGACATTTTTGTATTTAATAAGACATATTTATCTCAGGACTCTGTCAAAAAACTGCACCGGAAACGGTAAGAAACGCAAAGGTTAAAAAAAAAAAGAAATTTATCGCCCCTCCCCCTTTACCCACCTGCCCAAAATTTCATGCGTTATTCTTATATAAACTTTTTCTAATGTGTTATAAACTATCTTGAAGTTTCAAACAGTACGTCTTGTTAGATTCCCTACTTTATATGAAATCGCGATCTATTAGTTCTACCTTCCACCACCAGGGAGCGCACTCTATTCTTAGCAAAAGCGTATGTGAACGAAACCTCTTCACGCAACCTACCTGTAGATACATGGATGGGGGGAGAGGGGGTCTTAACCAAGAATTTATAATATTTGCTTTGCTCCACCATTATAGCAGGCGTTCTATACATGCTCCGTAAAATATGTTAATTCCACTCTGTTCTTAACAAACTTACATCCGAACGAAAATCCGTTATTAAACCTATTTGTAGATATATTAGTCGAGGGGGAAGGAGGATGATATAAAAATTTAAGAAATTTGCGGAAAATTACTATTCGGAAATAACCACTACTCATAAATTAAGGGTGCAAAAAGTTCTGTACGAACATCCAACATGGGTTCCCACTACCTGCGGCACTGTATAGCAGGCGGGCGATAAATTCGGAACATTTTTCTGTATTTAAAACATAAAAAAGAGCAATTAAAAAATGCGTTTAAAAATGTCTTTAAAAAAACACTTCTGATAAAAAAAATCATTATCAATATAAAAAATGAGAAATTAAATTCTATTACAACTGTTGCTACTCGCTACAGCAGCAAAAAGCATTAGAATGCAAGGACTTGTTGTTGCCAATTTCTAATTTCTAGTGGCAAAAGAGCCAGTAAGGAGTATTCTAATCTTTTATTTAACGTTTAAAAAACCCATTTCTTGCTATCTAAATAGATCAGCATTAAACAGGCACCTCCAATTTTCTGTAAACCAACCAATATCGCTGATTTTTTAACAGATATTATCGCTCAACCAATCAAAGTAGAGAAAAAACAGAAAAGAGTGTGGCAATCAAAAAGCCTGCCAGGTTGTCAAATTGGTTGCTAGGTTGTGACGTCATTTGAAACTAATCCATTCTCTTAAAGTTCATTATTATTAAATATGTTTTCAAAGCACGTGTTTCACCTTCATGCTTAAATTTAATGCTTAGTTGAAAAAACAGCCACTCTTGAAATATTAAGCACTGAAATTTGTTTATTTATTTGTATCCCGGTTTACTTAATTATTTCTGCGAAGGCTTTATACAACCAACCACCCGAAAGCAAGCGGAAAGAAAGAAACATATTTTTGATGAGCGATGCTTTATGAACCAACCAACCGAAAGCAATCTGAGGGCGAAAAGGCGTACTTTTGATGAGAGTGATGTCCGAATATTAATTAATTACTCTGTTAATAATTAGAATATCAAAATTCTGAGAGCCAGGTATATCAGGAGAGACTTTTTGCTATTCTCAGAAAAATTTTGAACCTCGTACGTGCAGTAGATTTTCCTAGCCATCGCACACAGACAGACATACACACACAGAGCTATTTGTTCTTTTATTAATATAGATACCACTTAAAATCAGAATTAACATTAAAATTTAATAAATAATTGAATAAATGAAAATTAAAGCCTGTGTTACGTGTGTGACACTATCCATGGAATCGCCCATAAGTGTAAAAATATTTAAGTAAAAAGTCTATAAAAAATATTTATTAGATTTTATCCAAGTTAAAATGTTTCTGGCACGTTAGAAAGTTGGTACATAATAAATTTGAAAATTTTGGCACGTATACAAAAAGGTTCGCCATCCCTGGCCTAGAGGGACCACTGCTCTAAGATAGGAAGTAAAATTAAGGCCATTCAAAATGTAATGCCAGCACTACAAGTTGGCAAAGTTTTGGAGTAACCCGTTCTTGCCTTACATCAGAAGTTTGTAGGACGGACACCGCTTTTCTCTAATAATGTTGAAACTCAAGTAGTAGATCTAGGTACTAGGAATTGAAGTTAAAAATCAATTAGAAAAGTGGATTTTAGATATTGTCAGAATACTATTTCGTATAAAAATGGAACAACTTTTAAGATTCTGTCCAGAAAATTGTAGCCGACAAGATAGAAACTCCATTTCAAGATGGAAGACCAGGTATGAAATGGTACGATTCGCTTCTAAAATCACACCCTAAAATAACTTGCAAAGAAGCAGGGTACATAAATAAGGCACAAGCTAATATAAATCAAAAGATGATTTCAAGAAGCATAACTTTTTGATGAAAATCAAACCAAAATTAGAACATGCTTTCAAGAAATATAACTCTTTGATGAAGATTCAAGTGTTCTAAACAAGCCACAATCCATGATAATTATAAAACTGATTAAATAGTTAATATTTATGTCCTATAGGCACGGTTGTCCCTTTTATGAATCAAATTTAAATATATTTTTGTGTTTTTTAATTGAAATTTTCAGTTAAAATCAATATAATTATATTTTACTTGATGTTTTTATCAATTCATAAAGAAATTTGCAAAATTCTCTTAATACAGCAAACAAATATATGTGTGGTAAAATAGATGTTGCATAAAAATGCTTTATTTTTACTTATTATCAATTAAAATGTTTGTTAAACTACATAATATTGGAGTGGCCAAAACTGGTACAAATTGGAATAAATTATTTGATGAGTTATTACTCACAATGTAAAATATTCTGTAGAAAGTCACTATAGCTAACAGAAAGACAATTAAATTTACTAAAGAAGGGTGTTATTATGATTTAATATGCTTCAATTGGTCAAGAACCATAAAATTTCTATTTCAAATTTTCTCTAAAAGGGGCCAAAACTGGTGCATCTACCCTATATCGCTTTAATTTTAATAGTTATTTACATTTCAAAGGGGTGGGAAATAGTATTTTTCAGATGGTTCATTATTTTCAGAATTTAACTAGTTAAAGTTTTTAACACCAAACTGTCCCTCCTTTTCTTTTATTTATTTTTTCCCCCCATATTGTAAGTAAGTGCCAACGCCGATGTTGCAATCCAAATTTTCTCTAACCTCCAATCATGCCAATTCCACTTTCAAAAAGACCTCGTCAAGAAATGTTATTTAAGGAGAGAGCTATATTACTGAACATGAGAGATTTTGCGAGAAAATCAGGCCACAGCTTCGTTTTAAATATTTATAACAATGTTTCAGTAGAAAAGGACATGGCTGTACAGTCGAACCCCGTTATAGCGAACCCGGTATATAATGAACTCGCAGATGTAACGAACGAAAATTTTGGTCCCGTCGTTTTCCTATTTTATTTAATGCTAATTTATCCTTTTATAGCGAACCACCGAAATCTTAAGAATCGGCTATAACGAACATTTTTGTTCAGTCGACCATCTTTTTTTTTTTTCTTTTTCAAAGTTGTGAGAATAGGACTTCGACTCCAATTTCATAAGAAAATGTATGCCAGGTAGTGAAACATGAGGCAAATCAGCGATAAGTCTTTTTTTAAATGGAGAAACAACTGCATTCTTTCGCTGTTACGAAAGCCACTCTGCAGATGTGATCCCGCCCACCCGTCAGTCATTTTCCCTTATTCCTGATCACAGCTGTTTTCTCAGTTTGTGATATGCAATTGTTTGAAACATGTGATGATGAAGTTGTTACATGTGAAGATCCGAGTGATGAAGAGATTGTGGAAGAAGTTAAAATGAATCATTCTGAAATCGAAGATTCTGCATCTGATGGTGATGAAGAGGACCACATAAATGACGAAATCCCCATAATCTCAGATGCTACAGCAGCGATGCGTGTAATTAATAAGTTTTTGTCTACACAAACACAAACAGCGGAAGAAAGAGTGTTGGAGTCATTTGATGTACTAGACAAAGAAATTCATAATATGTTTTTGAAATCGGCATCACGTCAGTAGAAAATTACCGATTATTTCTGTATCAAAACACTGAGCAACAATTAAAGGTAAAATTAATTTATTCATGTTTGTCTTCATTGTTAGTTAATTTAATTAGTATTGTGTTAGTTTAATGTAATCGAATTTAGTCAATTTAATTCTTTAATGGCTATATTTAATAGATTTTACCTTTTTTTTAATACATCATTATTGAATATATACATAGCAACTGAGTTATACATTTTGTGGACTCTAACATTTTTCTTGACGGTTCAGATATAGCGAACAACACCTTCGGTCCCTTGAAGTTCGTTATAACGGGGTTCGACTGTATTTGAATAAATTGAAACTTTGTATAACTGAATGTATGGGGAAATGTAGATTGTTGTACATGAATATATGTAAGTTATTGTGCAAATATCCTTCCCCCCCTCCCTGAAATGTAAGCCATAACATATTTTTTGTAGTAATTAATATAATGCACAATTTTGTTTTCAGGAAACATTATATTCCTCTTCAGAAGTTTATTGCGATCGTTATTGAATAGCTATAAATAATTAGTTTTAGAACAAACTTGTGCTATTTACTTTGTTTTGAGATCAGAGATTGGACTTGTTCTTATCAAAACTTTTAAATTTAATATGTGAACCAGTTTAAAACTTTTTTGTTGTACAGTTCTTTTCCCTCACAACATATTTTATTAATTGTTGCTACAATAAATAACTAACAACATTAAATCATATTTTTTTTCCAAAATTGACTTACATTAATTATTACAGAATAAAAAATGTTTTAGTTTTATGAAGCTTAACTTTTTTTTGTCATGATTTAACGTACTAAAGTTAGTCTGTAATTTTAAAAATTCAATTGTTATTTAGACAGTATTTTTCCAGTTATGTTCAGTAATTTCAATTCTCTGACTAGAGATCTGTTCACGGATAAAGATCAGGCTGTGCGCACGCTGAGGGGACAGGAAGATGGAGTGAGTTATTATCATGGATGAATTAAACATAGAGTGCATTCAGGTTCAGGTCATGGATTTGACTAATTATGACACTAATTATAATAATGAAAATTATGTTCTGTTGCATTTTGAAAGTGAGCTTCGTGACCGAATGGATAGAGCATTGGTCTTGAATCCAGGGGTTCCAGGTTCGAATCCTTCGCTCTCCATGTTATTGTTATATTTTTTTACTTTATTGGTTGCTTTATATTTTCATGATAAATGAGATATTTTTGGTAAAGATAAATTTTTATATTAATAATAACACAGGTGTTTCTCTATTATTAATTCTATTATCTATTACCATTGAAATCCACCCAGCAGGATATTTCTAAAAAGGCTAATAATTTATAATCGGGTTCATCTTATTATCAAACTTTTTGGGTTCACCTGATTATCAAACTTTCCCACTAAAACCTTCCCTGAAAAATTATCTGACTTACAGTAAAAGTCCTATCAAAATCCAGTCTGTAGAACTTAAGTTATAAGCAGCCAGAACAAAATTCGCTTTGCATTTTATATATATACTAGCAGACTATACCCGCTGCGCTGGTCCATTTTTCCAAACGAATCTTGAATCAAACGAAATTGTGAATTTAACCTTCTATTTTAAAGCAATAAAGACCATCACCTGGAATGTCCTTCCGCAATTTCCTTGCTGAAAACGATGCGAACTTCATTGAGATATTATGCTATCTTATGCCTTGGACAAAATTTGGGCAATTAAGAAACAACTCTTTTGGTTGATCATTTAAAGTAGAGTTTGGTACGGAAATGAGACAGTTATGGCAACCGGAATTAAAATATTCTTTAGTCATCACACTGTTAAATTAGAGAGCATTTTACAATGATTGCACAGATTGAATTTTGAACTTTAAGAACATTCGGATTGTTCATTTTCATTTGTTTGTTCTTGAACTTCCAGCATCTCAACTTGCGCTATATGTGGTTCTGGTAGCTTAAATTCAATCTCATTACATGTTACATTATATTTTTTAATAAACTTCCTCTTCTGACAGGTCTGCTACTGTATTCCATATGTCTATTCCAGCAGAGTAAATAGAATCAAAAACATAGATCACAAACCAATAGGACAAAAGGACAACAAACCAATAGGACAATACGGCAACAAACCGGCGTGTTTTTACAGTAAAGCATGTTGAAAAATATTTTGATGAGAGATGGGGGGAGGTGGGGGGCACACATTTAACCTAAAATTTAAGTATTTTACTCAAAAATCATAATGTTAACTGCTTTTTATATAATTTACATTTAAATATAAAACTCTACTTTCAAATGTGCTCATACACTTAAAAAACACTATTATTGTGAGCGTTCGGGATTATGTCACTCTTCTGCCTTTTTAACTTAAAATCGCTTTGTTTGGTGCCAGGGTAATAAACGAATATAATGCAACGCATAAGTTTATTCATTTTTACAATTACTTCTGCCAGTTTCCCTTGTAAGACATATATACATATGTATGTATAGCAATTTATTTATATTATTATTAATAATTACAAATTGGGTACTACTTGATTATCCCGTTGACCAATTTCGCCAAATTATACAAACCGCCAAATTATACAAATCGCCAAACTATTAGCCCAATTACGCAAATGACATAATTTTTATTTTAAATAACGAAAGAAAAAATGAATTAGTAAAACATTAATAAAAATAAATAACGAAAGAAAAAATGAATTAGTAAAACATTAATAAAAATAAAACGTCGAAATAAAAATCACTTGATGATGTAACAAATACGTGTAAAGTGTTTAACGTCAAGTAAATTTGACATTTACGATCACCCATTATTGGCATTTAATTTTATAGTTTGGTGATATTTTTTTGGTCGACGGGATAATCAAGTAGAACCACAAATTATTTCTATTCGTATTTAAAAGTAGATAATAGCTCTTTTTTGTAATATATAAATATCATAAATATTGAAAAAAAAAAAATGCTTATATGTATATGAAAAGTAAATAGGTTGCCAGTAAATATACATAAAATTCACTTCACTCACCAAGGCCATTTTCTCTATCTCGCCAAAGCCCATACCAAATACTCTTCAATCTGTTTTCTGATACTAAGTAATCACAATAATGTAAATTACTGTTAGACACAGATATCATATACGTACCGGATTTGGCGCAATTTTTTTCACGCCCATTTGGCGAAAACATCGTTTTCGAATACCAGTTATATATATATATATATATTTAAATTATTTTCTATTATTTTAAAAGGAAATAACAATAAATGGTACTACTTAGTTATCTCGTCGACCAAAAATCTATTGCCAAACTATAAGATTAAATGCCAATAATGGTTGATCGTACATGTCACGTTCACTTGACTTTAAGCAAGTTACACGTGTTTGCATCATCAAGTGATTTTTATTTAGACGTTTTATTTGTATTTTTATTAATGTTATACTAATTTATTTGTTCTTTCATTATTTAAAAAAAAAAATGTCAATTTGTATGATTTGGCGAAATTGGTCGATGGATAACTAAGTAGTACCCAATAAATAAAAAAATTGTTTAATTATTATTTATTGAACAAAACATTTTATATAATTGTAAAAAAGAAAATAAAAGTAAATAAACAATTTATTAATAAATAAGCAACAGTAGCCGGGTTACCATGTCAGGCAAAATAACGCCAATTTGGAGCCCATTAGGTACAGGGTTAGAAATTAGCGGTCGTTAGTCGCCAAATGCAACTAAATTATTGCATTTGACGACTAGACAATTATACCTAGTCGTCAAATTTGACGACTAGCTTTTTCCCACTTTAATTTTTGTTTAAAAAACGCTCTCATTCTTTAGCGCAAGGTTTTTTTTTTTTTTTTTTACATAGTCGTTTTGTCACGTCTGAAATAGCCTGTTTCTTTCTTTGTTATTCTTTTTTTTCCTTCTTTTTCAAACACATGCTACTGTCCATTCTTTTATGGAAAACAGGTGTTCTTCACGTGCGTGCAGTGGGGGGTGGGGGGTGGGGGTTTCAATAGGATTTGTCAATCACCTCCTAGCTGACTTCTTTTTAACCAATAACTGATAAAACTGACCAGAGAGGCACCTGTCTCTAAAAAGCTTGCGCACTTAGTTCAAAAGCCTGGTTTAAAACTACTATGCACCTGTCAATCACCTCTAAGCTAACTTGATTTTAACCAATAACTAATAAAACTTACCTTAAAAACCACACCCTTAAAATTATTGCACTACTTGTTTGAAAGCATGGTTTAAAATTGATATTTGAGTTCAGTATAGCTTCTAGATGACATGAGTGTTTAAAAATGGCGAAACGCGATACAACTTCGTTTTTTTCCTTACCATTTCCAAATAAACGTTTAAAAATCGAAAATAAAGAACCGCTAGATTCTAACAATGAGAATTCTAAATTAATTCGCAAAGAAGTCAGCAATTCAACATTCCTAAAATGGAAAAAAGAGCACCCATGGCTCATTCAAGAAGAAAATTTGATGCTATGTACCCTATGTAAAGAATATGCTAAACCGGAAGAGACAAACTTTGTTAATGGATGTCCAGCATTGAGATATGAAACGGTAAGTAATTTCATTCTAAGAATAATTTGTTCTGTTATTATTTTTCTTTTATAAAATAATATTCACTGTCACTCATCTCTCCACTGAGTAAATTGCAAAATCGGGAACTATCAATTACTTGAACCTATTACTTAGCTTTATCGCCGATAATGCGAATTGAAATTAATTTCAAATTTCACTCACAATATTATCTACTTTGCATATTTTTTTTCCTAAGTTGATTATTCAGAAATACTATCAAAATGCGGCATTTTGAACCTAATTTCCGACGTCGCAATTCGGGAAAGTCGAAAAGTGTCGTCATGTGACACGAATCGCGATAAATAATTTATTTCCCAAAAACGAAAAACTCATCAGAACCACCTATCAGAAATAAATTGTTACTTTACGCGATATGTTCGTAAATATTTAAAATAAAATGCCCTAAAAAAATTTAAATATTTTAAAATAAATAAAAAAATAATTAAATTTGAAAATAATTTCTAAAAGATGTATTTACCAAATATGGAAAACGCTATTCGATTACATTAGTTTCTTGGTAAGAAATCAACTCCCAATTTCATGCATTCTTAAACAAAAACTAATTTAATTTAGAAAGTAACTTTGGATCTTAGAACAGCCGTGCACAAGTAGCCTCATTATAATTTCTTTTTCCCTCTTTAAAGCGAGAGCAACTATTCAAATTCTATTCATATTCAACCTCACATATAAAAAGAACTCTGCAAATGTTTCAGCGGAAAAAAGAAATTATTGCGCTGCAAGCAAACAGAATAAGTATACAAAAGAAAAATAAATGAAAAGCCAGCTCTGCTTGTGCTTTTCCTTACTATTAAAAAAAAAAAAAAAAAAAAAAAAAAGATATCTTCGTTGTTAATGGAGGGATTTTCTTGAAATTTTCAGCAAGTTGCAAACATAGTAAATTACGCAGTGAAACAAATTTTTATTATAATGTAATAAGTGATTAGAAAATTAGAGCCTCTACAAAAATCACTCACTATAGAACAATTCTAAAGAAGAACCAATGAGGTTTGTTTTGTTTACTTAAACACCGTGAGGTTGGAAACGTTATCAAAATAAGATGATCTGCTTTGGATGGATAACATTTTGTTATGCAGAAAGAAACTGTGTGGAGATTTTTTTTTTTTTTTCGTATTCTATTTTAAAAACATCCGTTATCTGGTAAGCATGCAGGATAATTGGCAATAGCCGTAATTATTAAGGATTGAATTGATGGAAACGGAATTTCGGCGTTCTTTCTCTTTTCGGCCGAAAACAAAAACATTGGAACTTTTTTTAAAGTAATCAGTAATCAATACATACATAATTATTAATTATATGTTTTTATTAAATTTATATAATTATTAATTATACATGCTTATTAAATATTTATAACTATTAATTATAAGTGTGGCCAAAATTGCCTCTGAGTGCCTTAGTCCCAAAATTTTTTATTTTGGGATATAAATAAAAAAATTATAATTCCATATAAAATAAAACGTAATTAATTTATCAACGAATACAGAAATATTTTCTAATTACAAGAATTTTATTTATACTTTTAAAATATTTTGATTTTAGGTATACATACAATGTAGGTTTATTTTTTATAATACTGTTTGTAAATGATTATATGTTATACTAGAACTTTCTCAAAGAATATTCAAAACAGTTCTGTAGTTTCAAACTAAAAATTCTCTATTTTTTTTAAGGCTGCAGCTTTTAATGAGCGCGTAAAACAGTTTAGGCAAATATGTGTTGCTTGCTTTATAATTTGCATTCACGTCTGAGTCAGTCATGACTGATAATTATAAACAATGGCATTCATAGCAATAGTCTCATTTCAGCCGTGAGTAAAGTTGAAAATATTCGAAAGAAGATTTGGAATACACAATCTCTGTCGAGTTTTGGTCCGATTTCATTTTCGGCAAAACTTGGATTTTAGGCCGAAAATGAAATGAAAGTTTCGGTCGGTCGATTTCTAATTATTATTGTGTCAGAACATTCGGCCTAGAATAATATACTACCAAAAAATTGATAATATTTCCAGTAATTGAATAATCAATAGTACAAATTTTATATCCTCATTAGTTTTGGATTAAAATTCTACCAAGAGGAATATATATATATATATATTTTAATGTATAATTTAATAAAAGATTTACTTTTTTAGGGGGGAGAGAGGGATAAGTAGCATACTGTAATTTTATTTTGTTTTGCAACATCTCTATGTAGGTGAATAAATAACTTAAAATTAATAAGAAAAATTAAGTCATTTTTAAATTTTTCATCATTTTTACAGCACATAAAAAATATTTAATTAAAAAGTTCTGGCCTTTTTAAAAAAATTAATGAATTTTATTTTGAGTTTGTATTAAAATATTTTTTTTTCAGGTAAAAAAGCATAGTATGTCTGCTACGCATTATAATTCTTGCAAAGCAAAATTAGCCAAAGATAATCCATCTAAAGCACCACTGATGTCTGCAGTTAAGAAAATGGATTCCCAATTACTTTCGAATATGGAAAAGCTCTTCAATACAGCATATCTAATTGCTAAAGAGGATTATGCTTTTGATGACTTTCCCAGTTTATGTGCACTCCAACAAAAAAATGGAATAAAGTTTGGCAACACATATGTGAATGATAAAGCAGCTAAACAATTCGTTAAATATATTGCAGAAAGCATGAGATCAGAAATTAAAGAACAGTTTTCTTCAATTGATTTTTTTTCTATGATGGCTGATGGATCCACTGACAGGGCAACAATATCATCAGAAATAATATATGTTTATTATTTGTATGAAGGAGATGTAAGATGTACTTTTATTGGTTTGAAAGAATGCGAAAATGAATGTGCTTCTGGAATAAAATCCACAATAGAAACTGCTGTACAAGAATTTATACCAGATTGGAAGGAAAAACTGGTTGCAGTCAGTTTTGATGGTGCTAGCGTAAACATGGGACCTGTTTCTGGTATTGTCAAATTAATGGAGGACGACTGTGGAGATTTAGCAACAGTTCACTGTGTAGCACACAGATTAGAGCTAGCTTTAGCTGATGCACTAAAATGTGTGAGGTATGTTACTAATGTTGAAGACACAATTAAAGGAATTTATTCCTTTTACCACAACAGTGCCAAACGTACAAGGGAACTTAAATCGCTCTCCGAAATCCTTGATGAAAAAGTTTTGCGGCCTGTTGGTTTGCATGGCATTCGATGGTTGCAATCACGGCATCGAGCTGTTCAGGTTCTTATTAAGAACTGGCATGCAGTTATAATTCATATGGAACAGGTTGTTGCTGCTGAAAAAGAAAAGACAGAATGTGCAAAATTAAGAGGATATTTAAAAACCTTGAAATGTGAAAGATTTTTGAATTTCCTTCATTTATATGAAGATATTTCTCACATTCTTGCAAGACTTTCTGAAACTTTTCAGCAAAAGTTCTTGTTTCTGAGCGATTTTTTTGTAAAGTTTGAATCTAGTAAAGAAAGACTTTCAAAAATGATTTCTGAAGATGCAAAAAGCCTTCAGGAGTTTAAAAATGCCCAGAGTTTTCAAGGTACTGAAGTAAAGTATAAAGATATAACACTGTCTCGGAATGATTCGAATTTACGTTTGTTTGAAGAAGACTGGAGAAAGCTTATAACTGAAATAATAGAATCTTTAAATAAACGGTTCTATAATATGACAAATGAAACCATCTTTGCAAATTTAAAAATATTTGACCCATGCTCCCTTTATGAATTGAAAGAAGATGATGAGAACAAAGTTAATAATCAATTAGAAGAACTCATAAATAATCTTCCACACAATGTAAGAAAAAACATTAATAAAGATGCATTAATCAAGGAATTCTCTGACTATAAAATGTGGACTAAAGATAAGTTAAATATTCCATGCAAAGCTGCTTGGCAGCGATTAATCGCAGAATCCAAATCTAATACGAGTTTTTATAACATCAGGAAAATTTTGGAATTTGTTATGGTTCTTCCCTTGAGCATTGCTGAATGTGAAAGGGGTTTCAGCCAACTTAATCTTATTAAGACAAACACAGGGAATCGTTTGTCACTGAATTTGATCAATGACATTCTTTTAATAAAACTGTATGGACCAACATTAGATAATTTCAATCCACAAAAAGCCATTAATTTATGGTACTCTGATGTAACACTCGGTCGAGTTAGGAGGCCTGATTTTAAAAATTTAACGAGTTAGGAGGCCTGATTTTAATTCAAGATATTATTTTAATTTTTGTATTCTTTGTTTGTGATTTTTGTATTTTCAACTTTTGTATTCATATAAGCTATATAAAAATAATTAGTTAAACATTTTTCTAGCATCCATATGTTGTAGTTTAATCAAATTTTACTGTTTTATAGAAAACCAGTTTTTACTTTGTTTTAGTGATTAACAATGATAGTGTTTTTAATATATACCCCCTTACCCTTAACACATAAAAATAGGAACAATATTAATGTTAACACGGTTGTGAAAAGAAATGAGAAAATACGATACAACGTAAAATTGCAACCATGAAATGCAGTTTGGCGCCTAGAAAATAAATTGTAGGCGTCATTTGACGCCTTACTTAAAAATCCCAATTTCTAACCCTGATTAGGTACCATGAAGTGTATCTGTGCAACCAAAACTTCCAATAATATAGTAAATATGCCAGTTGGCGGTGACTTGATTAGCGAAGACTATAAAATAAATAATAATAATAAAAATAAACAATTAATAAATAATAATTAATAATATAAAACTGGAATTCAGACGTTAATTTATGTGCTTTTAAATATCTAAGATTAGTCCAATATCTTTTAAAATATTGCCTAATAGAGCGGAAAATATGAAGAAATAACGAATTTAAAACGATTTGCAATTTTTTTTCAGCAAGTAATTTTTAATTCAAAATGTTGAATTTTTGGCACAGATGTCATATTGTCATGACACGATTTTTTTCTGACGCCAATGTTATATACGCAACGGGTACTTAACTGGCGCCAACGTATCGTTATTTTGCTTGATATGGTAACGCGGATGTTGTTGTTTATGCTGTTGATGTTTTTGCCAAATTGGTACGTATATGACATCTGTGTAGAATTTTTTTTATACAGTAGACTCCCTCAAATCTGCACAGCTTGGGATCAGAAGTTGTGCGGATTTTAGAATTTTGCGGATTTCTGGTCATTGATTTGTTTACATTTTTGAAACATTAATTTGATTGTTAGTTAAGCAAGGGAAATTATAATGAATGCGTACAATAAAGTGAAACATTAAAATTAAAATAATTTATTAGTTTAAAAGTAAGTAATTATTAAAATAATTAAAAATTTAGAAATATATTAAATTATTATGAATGAAATCGATTCAATTCGATTCCAAAAGTCCTATGCTGCCATCTAGTGGTAGCAAGGAGAACAGTGCTAATGCTATTATCAGTATAAATAGCTTATATCGTGCTCACTGTAACGTTTTTCATTGTTATTTAGAGTCTTGAATGCTTTTCTTATAATGCTTTGTATGTTTAGAAATAAATTTGTCTATAATTTAAAAAAAAAATTCCGCGAACAATAATTTTAAAATAGCGTTCCGGTTCGTGGACTTTTCCATTTCGAACCCTGAAATTTTTTATATAGATATGCTAATTTATATCAAAATCAAAAGTAATGTAAATTTATTTAGTAATAAATCAGCTGTAATAGCCAAAAGAGAATGATTAACAAAAAATTTAGTAAAAAAAAAAATTGCAGTAGTCGCTGATTTCGGCGCCATCTTGAATTTTGTTCCTGCAACTTAACTGTAAATTTCATTGTTTACATCTGAAAAAATACGCGGATTTTAGGGTCGCGGATTTAAGAGAGTCTACTGTAGTAATAACATGTGATTGCATAAATTTCCTTAAGAATAATTTTCAGTCCCTAAATTTTGAAACTGTGAATTTTCCTGTACGTAAAATTGGTGTTATGGCCAAAGAAACAATAATACACAATAAACAATAATACTTTCAAAAAAAAAAAAAAAAAAAGGATAATATTCATTGATCTGAGTTGGAGTCTATAAAAGTCACATGCTTCCGTAATTACGGCGAAAAACTTTTTAAAAAGTATGAAATTAGGAACAGATGTCATATCCGCGGCGGCCATCTGGGATTTTTTTCTTGCCGTAATAACCCCTTTTCCACCTAGTAATAAATGTCGCCAAGCAGCGATTTATGTGCATGAAAGGCTTAACGAAAATAAAGTGTAAAACATCGTCAACAAAATATCGCAAAGAAATCTCAAAACATCCAAGATGGCGTCCGCTTGAATATACAGCATCTAAGCCTGAAATGATTTTACAATATGTCTGTGTGGCAGAAATTCAAACTAAAATTTAAATATTTGATTCCATTTTTAAAATATTAACTGATATCTATATAATTTATAATCGAATTGTTTCTCCTGTAAATCACATTATGTGGATTAAATAGTTAAATAAAATAAAAAAAATGTAATTCAAAATTAGTCTAATCAAATTTTCAGATTCCTTTTTTAACATAAGGCAGGCGATAATTCGCCAAATATTGTATCAATTGTAAAATTTCACAATAAATTATATTTTAAGCATTACAAATATTTATTTCATGTTTAAATTAAAAATTATGTATGTATTTTATCTATATTTTATTATGTCTTATTAAAACTTTTTTTGTTGTCTTTTTAAATTAAATATCAGTATTTTTTTCATTTATTTGCAAGGTGATTGTCTAACGGATATAGCCATTTTAATTCTCTAATCAACAAAATTTTCGCCAAAATATAATCACTGGCAACCCTTTCCTTCAAAATATCAATAAAATAGGGAATTTACTGCCAAAAATCATAGTTATCCCTGTATATTTGAATCATAAACCACCGGGGGAATATTCTCCATCGAATTATACAATTTGCAAAAAAATCCACCGTGTAGTTTTTGAAATCATTCAGGTGGAACTTTTTGAGCTTACTGCTTTATAATATATATGATAACAGATTACGAATAAAGCTCATAACATGTATCACAATCTTGATTTATTAACAGCATTTTTATTTATCACGAAAAATATAAAACAGCTGATAAATCATTATTAAATAAATTAAAATAAAAAATTTTAAAAAGTGGAAAATTTTTAGATCTCCGATTGAACTGTTAAAACTGTTTCAATCAACCTACTGAACCAGATAAAACATACACACAAAAAGCCCAATCACATAATCAAATCACCCACAAAAATTTTCTGTGTTACACGTGCGAAGCCCCGGCGAAAAATTTGCAGATTTTGAATGTTGATCGGGCTGAAGTCAAGTAGATCATGTGATATTTTGTTTATATTATTTTACCACTAACAAATATTTTGGATTTTGTCTGAGTGAACATGGGCATGTAGTCCTGTTACAAAAGCGATTTTGTGGAAGGATAAAAAAATGTAGTCATTAGTTTTACTTGTTTTGAACCACAAAAATATGCAATAATTAAATTATTTTAAAATCCCTTTCCCCGACAAGACCTACTCAATGATTAAAAACTCTTTGCACAGACAGCCTGATTTACATACCTCAAACAAACCCTAGTTAGGGTTTCGTTCATCTGACGAAACCCTATTCGTCTCGCTCCTTTATCTGTCTGTCCGTCACAGAGCCCGTTCTCTGAAACTATGTTGGAGGCTTGAAATTTTTCATACTTATAGCTGAACACCTCACATCAAATGACAAATCCTAAAATTTTGAAAAAGTCTTATATTTAACCCTCTGGGCTCCAACTTGTGTATTTTAATCTTTTTGTTCTAAGTGAGCTCCTAATTAAGTTGAAGACTTAAAATTTTGCATACTTATAGCTGAACACATCACATCAAACGACAAATCATAAAATTTTGAAAAAGTCTTATATTTAACCCTCTGGGTCTAACTTGTGTATTTTAATCTTTTTGTTCTAACTGAGCCCCTAATTAAGTTTAAGACTTGAAATTTTGCATACTTATAGCTGAACACCTCACATCAAACGACAAATCCTAAAATTTTGAAAAAGTCTTATATTTAACACTCTGGGCTCCAGCTTGTGTATTTTAATGTTTTTGTTCTAACTGAGCGCCTAATTAAGTTACATACTTATAGGTAAACACATCACATCAAGCGACAAATCATAAAATTTGAAAAAGTCCTATATTTAACCCTCTGGGTTCTAACTTGTGTATTTTAATGTTTTTGTTCTAACTGAGCGCCTAATTAAGTTACATACTTATAGGTAAACACATCACATCAAGCGACAAATCATAAAATTTGAAAAAGTCCTATATTTAACCCTCTGGGTTCTAACTTGTGTATTTTAATCTTTTTGTTCTAACTGAGCCCCTAATTAAGTTTAAGACTTGAAATTTTGCATACTTATAGCTGAACATCTCACATCAAACAACAAATCCTAAAATTTTGAAAAAGTCTTATATTTAACCCTCTGGGCTCTAACTTGTGTATTTTAAGCTTTTTTTTTCTAACTGAGCCCCTATTTAAGTTGAAGACTTGAAATTTTGCATACGTATAGCAGAACACTTGCGATCACATGAAAAATCATAAAATTTTCAAAAAGTCTTATTTACCTACCAGGCTCTAACTTGTGTATTTTAAGCAATTTTTCTAACCTCCCCCCATTGCACCCGGCCCGGCGGGTACTTTTCTAACTTTTGCCAACACCACTTTGACCACTCTTTCATATTATGCACATAGCCTTACATATTTCAGTTCCACTTTTTACCGCCAGGGGGCTCCTACCTATCTTGGGTGCTATAGACCCGATCCCCTCGACTAATATACCTACGGATAGGTTGTAAAATGGAGTTTCGTTCGGATAGAGGTTTGTGTAGAATAGAGTGTGCCTCCTGGTTGCAAAATATGGAACTAACAGATTTCGCAAAAGGATAAAGCATTTTGAAAGGAATATTAAACGAAACCCTCTGTGTGATCTGTGATCACACTTACCCACTTGTTTACATATTTCAAACACTTCAACTATTTTTGTAAGAGTTTTGATTACTTCAATTTTTTTCATACATTACAGGGCTTAGTTGCACTTGTTACTGGTGGTGCTTCAGGTTATGGCCTTGCAACTGTTGAGAGATTTTGTAAACAAGGAGCAAGTGTTGTTATATGTGATCTTAACAGTTCCAAAGGATCAGAAGTAGCTAAAAGAATAGGAGGAAATGCTGTTTTTGTGCCTACTGACGTAAGTATTTTCTATTTATCAAGGATTCATATGAATTTTAGATGTGTGTTAATGAATTATTAATATTGAACTATATACTTGGAATGTTGACTTAATAGTATAATAAATACTTTTTTAAGTGATTTATAGATGTACAAATATGACAAGGCACATTTGTTTGGGAACAATTTGCGAATACGCCCGGAGTCCGCCATCTTGTTTCTTTGTTGGTCATTTATAACCACTTTATGCTTAATTTAACAACATAAACAACAACAGACATAAACAACAACAGACATAAACAACAACAAACATAAACAACAACAAAAATAAATAACAACAAAAATAAATAAATAAATCCAAATAAAGAAATTTAAAATCGGCAATGATCAACAAAGAAACAAGATGGCAGACTCGGGGCGTATTCGCAACTTGTTCCTTTGTTTGCATAATGACAAATAACAGGATTAATCAATTTTTTAATAAAAACAGTCACACAGTTTCAGATAGTTCATAGCTTATCAGGGGTCGATCCAGGCAAAATTTGGAGCCTATTTAGGGCCCTTTCACAAAAATTTATTTAATAAAATAGGCGCCTTCACAAAAATAAATTTAATAAAATGGGCCTCTTCACAAAAATGAACTTAACAAAAAAGGCCCTTCACAAAAATGAACTTAATAAAATAGGCTCCTTCACAAAATTCCTTTTAATAAAATAGGCCCCCTTTGTAACATTCTTTTCCATAAAAACTGTTTTAAAATGTGTAACTTGTAAATAAAACCAGGTCACGAAAAACAAAAACTTTAGCAAGGGGATTTAAAGAAGTTTTTGTTAATAAATTCTTGGTTCCAATTTGAGTAAATGGATTTCAACTTTCGTTACAAAATGTTATTTTTCACAAAAATATAATAAAATTCACAAAAATAACTTTTACTTTTCACAAAATGGGCCCCAAGAATAAAAACCTGCATTGACCCCTGCTTATACCATATCATTATCCTAGAACATATTACATTAAAATATATGGAACAACTGTCGTATTCGCAAGGAGTCTGCCATCTTGTTTCTTTTTTGGTCATTTATAACCACTTTTTTGCAGATTTTAAATTTCTTCATTTGGATTTATTTTTGTTGTTGTTTTTTAAAATGTTCAAGCTCACATTCTTTTTTGGCTGTAATTTCAGAATATATACAGTAGAAGATCTTTATAACGCAATTCTCCATATAACGCACAACTTCTCAGATGTAAACAATGATTTTTGCAGTTAAAAAGCACCTGCACTTTCACATTGTAAAATATTGCTACTCTCTAGAGGACTAAATTTGATACATTAGTTTAACTTTATCTTCTAATTTAAGACCTTTTTACTGAAAAAATGCTATTATTACAATAAACATGTTTGAAAATGTCTAATATAAAGGATGGTTATATCAGTTATATTTGGATCATGTTTATAAAGTAAATTTAACAATGTCTGACCTACATTATGTAAAAATTTATAATTTGGATAACTCTTGGTAACAAGGAAATGCAGTATAAAGATATTCTAATGTATTTCGATGTGTTTCAGACATATTTGGCCATGTTTACAAGGTGAATTTAATGATGTGATCCATATAACGCACAACCTTGCGTTTTTAGGTTTGCGTTATAAAGATCTTCTACTGTATTTTTAAAAATGAATAGGCTTAGATGCCTTATGTTTCCTCAGCCGTTGTTTTGAATTGTTTGGCGATTTTTTGTTGGTGGTGTTTATAGCTATGGCAACCTCAATATGTGGAACCCCGTGTGACGTGTGTATTCTGACGTGTTGTGTTCTGGCAACCCCTGAGAAGCGGTGGATTTTGTGGATGTATTTTGATATCGTGTTGTATCGTCCTGTCTTTTTATTTTTATGTTAAATTTATTGGATGTATTTGACTAACTATGGTTTCTGTAATCTGTTTAAACGCTTTTGTTGATGTATTTAAGAAATATGAGGAAATTTTGAGAAGAAAAGTAGGTTTGTTTATTATGTCTCAATGCGTATTCATAAGCTTATTTTGGAAAATGACGGTGGTGTTATGAGAGAGATTTCATCCTGGAGCTTTCAAGAAAGCAGATATCTGTTAAGGTATGTTGATAATTTTATGTATATTTTGCTGCTTTAAGAGTTTTTTACATTTTGAGATTGCTAGAAAGCGAGAACTGCTGAATTTTAAGAATGCTACACCGGGAGAACTGCTGAATGCAGTGATTTTTTTTTTCCGGTTAATGTGTGCAAAGCTCTCATACAAGATTACTGATTGCCACTTTAGCGAGTTTCGTTTTTTATTTATATTTTGCTACTTTAAGAGTTTTTTACATTTTTAGATTGCTAGAAAGCGAGAACTGCTGAATTTTGAGAATGCTATACCGGGAGAACTGCTGAATGCAGTGATGTTTTCTTTCGGTTAATGTGCGCGAAGCACTCTGATTGCCACTTTAGCGAATTTTATTATTTACATTTTATTTTCGTTAAGCGAAACATGTGTATAAACCGGTGCTTGGCGACTTTAACTACTTGGCAGAAAAGGTGTTTTCACGCCAAGAAAAATTCCAAGATGGCGGCCGTGTGAACTTATGACATCTGTTCCAATGAATATTTGCTTTACTCTACTGTTTTAAAATTTCTGTATTTACCGTTAGCTAATTATGAATTTCCCCTCCCCCTCCCGTATTTTTTTTTCCTTTTTTTGTAAATAATGTTTGAAGTGCTGATTTTCTGTTTAAAATTTTGTTTTTGTTGTTTATGTTTACTAATCTCTAAATTTTCAAAAAGTAAGCATAAAGTGGTATAAATGACCATCAAAGAAACAAGATGGCGGACTCTGGGCGAATACGGCAGCTGTTCCAAATATATAAATGTATTGTACTTGAAAACCATTAAGTAAAGATGAAAATAAGGAATTTTGCTTAGTAGCCACTGGCTGGTAAATTGATTTTTTTAGTAGCCAGTTACTGGCTAATGAGAATAATTTCTTTAGTAGTCTGTAAGTACATTTATGTCACTGAATATTTAATTTCAAAATATATATAATGAGTTTACAGTAAACAAGTAATTTATGTACTAAATAAAAATATTTTAATTTATATTGTTTTGAATAAAGTTGAGTACTAATTTCCAATCTATTTTAAATTAAAAAATAAGTTAACTGCAAATTTATGCACAGCATGCTTATGTAGCTAACTACATAAGTTACACTAAGCTTAGTTTCTTGTGCAGCTAACTACATAAGACCCCCCCCCCCTTTTTTTTTTTTTTTTTTTTTCCTTTTGTCTAGAATTAAGATCTAGATAAAATAGGTATGTTTATCCACTGACTAGCAGGTGTGAGAATGAAAAGATTGTTGAATTGACGATGCAATGTGAAATCGGAAATGTCTGAGGTGTAGGCAAAAAAGGAATGGGGAAATATCAAATCTGAAAATCCTGCATTTTGCCAGTTCTTTCAATATTTTTATTCGTCAGTTTTTCAAGTTTAATTGCCAATTGGTGACGGTCGAGTGCTTATTTTCATCTTTACCATAAAGCAAATATTATCAAAGTACTTCCTTTCTCAGTAACAGAAACCATGCAACATGGCAGCAGGTGCTGCAGAATAGGGAACAGATTTGATATCGTAATGCACTCATTTTTCTTCACATGTTTCTATTAATGTGCTAAATGATTTTCACCAATTTAAGGCTTGGGGAATTAAATTTAGAGAGTAGGGGTTTTCCTTCCTTCTTTCCAGATATGCAGCATTGCAAGAGAATTTTGCTTACATATTTTGAAATTAATGATAAAGATCCATTTTAGATTTTACGCATTCTGGCTGAATTAAACAAATTGTACGGAACATTCTACATAAAAGTTTTATAAGAATTCATTCATGGAAAATAAATAAATTTTGACAGTAGAAATGTAATTATATATACTGCATTAAATTCTATATTATGTGATATTTAGGGAGGCACCGAGTAGTGCTTTTGGCCGAATACTGAATTATTCAGCTAGCTTAATAGTAACTATTCAGCCGAATAACGAATATTCAGCTGGCTGAATTCAAAGTTTATTTCAAAGTTTAAAGATATTAAAAAGTTAAATTTTAAAACAATTTTAAATAATATTTAACACCAATACTTCTATTTTGATAAACAAGGCTGTTTTACAAATAAACTTTACACACAAACACACAGTTTCGGACATTTCTTGTCATGATATCATATTTCACAGAAATCTATGTAACTCTGTTGAAAATATAGGTATGATATCTTCATTATTGTTAAAGTAACAAATGAAAATATAAGTTTGGCCTGAAGTGAGATGAGATACACTGTATTTTTGACTGAATAAATGGATTGGGATGCTGGCTTCTTGGACAAAAATTGTCTGTCTTAATCTTGTCTGTAAAATTGTCTATTATCACCTCTGAAAGTTTTTTTTTCCATTTTCTTTAGAAAATCTCTTTTTCAGCGAAAAGGCAAAATACAGGTTGTTTACAAGACCATTGTTCAGCAACTTGCATTTGTACATCATTTATTCCTATGAAAGTCGTCGTTAATTGTTAATTTTCTTAAGTGACACTTATCAAACAGCAAGTAAATAATGTAACAGCATTCTGTTTTACTTAAATATGATCCTGTTTATTCTAAATATCTTTATAAATTGATAGTTAAAAGTAAAAGTTAAGTAAGGTTTTAAAAGATCTTTTTAAGTATTTGGTTTGGCCGAATATCGAAATATTCGGCCAAGCCAAATTTTTGGCTTACCGAATAGTTTCATATTTGGCCTAACTGAATATTCAGTAGCATGGCTGAATACCAAATAAATACCGAACATTCGGTGCATCCTTAGTGATATTCATCAAAAATTTTTATCGTTATCACATAGTCGCATTATTACTGCCATCAAATAGTTTTATAATAATTAAATATGCTGTAGATATAACTTTATAGACTGTTGAATGAATAAGTATACTTATACACTCTCAGAATTTGAAATATATTTTTTTATTTAAGCCACTTGACACTTTTCTGCTTTGGCGTCTTTCCTCGATGACAGTCTTTGCTAGTATGTGCATTGGCTTCTTTTCTAAGATAATTTCTTTATAACCATCATTCATTGCTTTGGAAATCATGGTGGATGTTAAAATTGATAGATGCAACAAACTTGTGGAAATTAAGGAAATTTTTTAACAAAACAAAAAAAAATATGTAGTAGGTTGTGTTTTTTTTTCCACAATGATGTTTTGGAGAACTGTGTCATGAAACTAGAGATTGTTTCCTTGCTACTATTCTTAAAAGTTCTGAAAAAACTTTAATGGCACAATAGAATGTTACTGACAGAATTATTATTATTACAGGGTGGCCAACCTATCTGAAAAAAATCAGGTAATTTTGATTGAAACCTGAATGCAATGCCACTCATGGTGCGGTTTCATGGGAGAGAAAGAAGAGAATGCAGTGTTTCAAGACCTATCTCAAACAGGACTAAAATAAATAATTCATGCTGTATTGCACTAAAATGGCTGTTTTCATACAAAATTTGTTCTAAATTGCCCTTTTGTTTCCTAACGGGAGACATCTACTGAGAGCAGGGGTAGTTCACGTCCTGAAATACGGTAACATGTCCTGAAATTTCTCAAGTTTTGTACTATAGCACTAACAGTCATGATATTTCTGCAAATATATATATATATATTTTTTTTTTTTTTTTTTTTTTTTTTTTTTTGACACAAATCCTTTATTTTTGAAAAAATCCACAAAATCTGTATTTTGGAATTCATAGGTTCATAGAAGAACCAGAAAATAGTGTAATATTTTGTCATCTGATGATGAAAAACTCACAAATTTCGTCGAGTGGTTGAAAAAAAAAAAAAAAAATCTGGAATTTGTCAATTGGACAGGAAGGAAAATCACGAATTTCGGTAATTGATCGTCGAAAAAAAATTGCAATAGTTTTCAATCTATCTCTAAAGAAATAGGGAATGTAGTCAATCATACACTGAAACTCGCGGGGATGCCACTTTTCCATTTTTTGACGGATTTGCACTTTTTTTTGCTTTTTTAAAAGTCGATCAGCAGTTTCTGCAGAATCGTGAAAAAAAAGTTGCATTGATGTGTGCTGCAAAAAGACTGAGAATTTCGTCAAATGGTCCAGTAAACGATTGTGGAAAAAAATCATGAATTTCATGAATTTCGGCAAACGATCGCGGAAAGAAATCGTGAATTCCGACAAACAATCACAGAAAAAGTCTCGAATTTCGGCAAATGTTCGCAGAAATAAAATAGTAAATTTTGACAAACGATCTGGGAAAAAAATCTTGAATTTCAGAAAACGAATGTGGAAAAGAAAAATCATGGAATTTCAGCAACCGATAGAACAAAAAACCAAGAATTTCTGTAAACAATCGTGGTAAGAATTACGAATTTCGTCAAACAATCGCAGGAAAAAAACGCAAATTTCGGCAAAAAATCAAGGGGAGAATTGTGAATTATGACGAACGATTGCAGGAAAAAGTAGTATGCCGGATAAATGTGTCCTGAAATATAGATAAAAGCACCTAGGACCAGTATTACCCCTGACTGAGAGAGATGAATAACTTTTGATATTGAAATTGTGAAATGATTGTTTTCTAAATTTATTTGAGAAAAAAGAGCAGGCTGAATTTAAATTCTGAGTCATCAAAATGAAATTTATTTGTGCAAAATATGACTAATGACAGCTAATTTCAATATATTTGCTAAGCATTAAGCAAGGGTCCACTGCTCCCCATGTGAATATACTTGCTGTGCACTGCTTACAATGTGTAACTCTCAGGGGTCTTTTTTACGACTACAACACTGATTAGTTAGGTGTCCTTAAAATTAGCACAAATTCTTCAAAAACTGAAATTTTGTGTATAGGTTTTCAAATCATGGGTGCAAGACATTCAGTTTCAAGACTGATAGTAAACTGTACTTCATACATTTATGTATTAACAATTTTACAAGCAAAGATTTTTAATCACTATCATTTATCATAAGAAATCAATTTTAGCAGTAATTCAAGATAAAAAGGAAGCTTCTATCCCATTTTTATTTGATTATACGTAATTCTCGGAAAAGTTTTCTGTCTTGGGTTGGATGTACTACTTGCACCCATGTCTCAAATAGTATAATCTCATTTTTTTAAAGAAAGAAAAATATATTTTTTTATGATACTTCTCAGAAAATGGAGTAGATCTCTTTGTTAAGGCTAATAAGTTTACAAAATTTGATACACATAAATTGTTGATTTGTATTAATGTGGGATAATAAATATCCCCAGCAATGCAACATGACAATCTCAAGGGTTTAATTTTAATAGATACATGATATCATATGAAAAGAAAAACACGGGGAGCATGGAGAAATCGCAAGATGATTATGGAGTGATCTCCTGAAAGATTCAATTGGTCTTCTATTAATTCTTCCATTTTCTCATTGTTAAGTAAGCTGTTAATGACAAAAACTTATCCCTGACTCTCTTCTTCAAGATTCTCTTTTCCATCATGAAATTTCTGAAATCAACGTTCATCTGTGCATTTACTAGTCGCTACAGGACTAAATGTGTGTTTGATATTTCAAGCTGCTTTTCGTTTCATTTTGAGTTCATAACAAAAAAAAAATCTTATGAACTTGCTTTTTTCCTGAAGTCTTTTTATCAGCCTTAAATACAATAGACTCCCTCAAATCCGCAACCCTAAAATCCACACATCATCGCAGATGTAAACAATGAAACTTTCCAGTTCAGATGTAGGAACAGAATTACATACTTTTTTATTTTTATATCATTCATATTTTAATTTGTAATTCTCATTAATATGACTGAACTTATGCTTTTTCATGAAGGAAGTATAAATTTATTTCTGAATAAAATCATACTGGTAATCGCAATCTTTTTACCAAATATATTTATGTACTAATCAAGCTTTTTTGGCTATTAAGTCTGGTTTAATCTGAACTAAAACTTCCTTATTTTAGGATTTTGATGTGAATGAGTAGGGTACCTTTATGAGGCAAGTTTCAGTGAATAATTGAAAATAAAATGTATCTCATCTTTATTATGCATATTTAATTATACATTATTACTTATTTATACTTGACTTTTACTTATTTAATAATTTTTTTAATTATCCTAAATTTTATTACTGTAGTTTATTACTTAATTAATTTAATGTTTTCCTGTATTGTAAGTATTTCATTATAATTCTGAATGCTTTATTGCATTCAAATTACTGTTTAAAAAAATTAAACAAGAAGCAATGACCAGAAATCCACAAAATTCTAAAATCCACACAACCTCTGGTCTCCAAGTTGTGCAGATTTGAGGGAGTCTACTGTATCTCTGTACAATGGCAAAAAACAAAACTACAAATATAAGTATATATAAATCTACCCTTCAAAATAATGGGCCATACCACATAATATTCCATTAAAAATTTATTTAAATACTCATGTTAAAAGGATCAATAACGAAAGCAATTATTTTTTACACAACTTAATATGTTCTGTATACTGAAGCTCCCACATGAATTATTATTCTTGTCATCTGGCTGTAAAAAATTTCAAATTGAGTACTGTGCCTCTGTCACTGATAATTGTTTAAAAAGCAAAAAGAAAAAAAAAAAGAGTAATATTTCAAAATTTAATCTTATTTTAAATATTTTTGTTATTTCAGGTTACCTCAGAAAAAGATGTACAAAATGCACTGAATGTTGTTACGAGTAAATTTCAAAAGCTCGATTTATTGGTCAACTGTGCTGGAATAAATGTTCTGCAAAAGACTTATAATTTTCATACTGGAGAGTCACATTCTTTAGAGAATTTCACTAATATGCTTAAAGTAAGTTTTAGTTCTTTTTTCCCACTTTTGTCAAATAGAACAAGAAATGTTAGTGTAAAGTATTACTCTTTTTGTATGTATATCAGCAGGAATTGCATTTTGGTTATGTCATTTTATATATATATATCAGAACCTGCTTTCTAGGTTTGTGATATATTATCCCATCACAGGTACAGAATATCTTTAAGATTAAAATTCAAATTATGCATATTCGGATGTAAAAACCAAATTTAAAATTTATAATATACTGCTAAGTATTAATTCTTTTTCCGCAAAAGAGCTTTGGCATTTTAATAGTGTCAACCTGAGGCATTCATGTTTACACAATTTTCAGACAGTTAATGGTGAAAAACAATGTTCAAGTAAATATCTTACACTAAAACTTTTAAAATTATTTAAATATTTTTTATTATTTATTCAAAACATTTCTCTTTTCAGTTATATAGTTTATTTTCTGAATCCTCCAAAAAAAAATTTGTAATATAGAAATTTCGTTAAATGGAAATTCAATTGATATTTTTTTTTTCCAAAGGTACAAATTTATGCATAGTTCTTAGCTTTCTTTATATACTGCATTTTCAAGTAGTAGTTTTGCTGATTTGTACATTTTTTACGAGTGAGAATTACATTTTTCCATTAAATGAGAATAGAAGCATTATTTTTCAAAATTTTATTTTTTTAAGTTTGCAGCAGGAATTTCAGGAGCTATTTTCTCACTTTATTCATCACTCAACATTTTTTCAGTGATAATTATTACCATCTGTAGAATTTCCAGATTTGTAAAACAATTCCAGCAGAGATTTTGTGATTGTTAACCTTTAACTGATGTGACTAAATTTTTTCACACAACTGATGTGATGCGGTCTCTCAGATCGTTTGAATAAAATGAATTAAAAAAATAACTTAAATGGTTGAATTTACTTAAATTTTGTCCTAACAATATCGTTGTATTTCTCTTAGGAGCTTGTAAATTAAACTGTATGAAAAGGGTATTTTATTCATATTATTTAACTTCTGTACAGAAAAAATTACTTTTTTTTTCAAAATAAACGGTAGTTTGTTAATTTTGCTAATTAAATGTAAAAATTAATCGTGTACAATTTTTTTTTTTCAAATTGTCGTTGCAACAAAGTTATGAAAATTCAAAGGCAGTGTTTATTTAAAAAATAATAATATTTACCCTACGAATATGCAAAAGTCAAAGTACATTATTGCAGTCAATACATAATTTTCATGTACACTCAATGTACACTGACTTTTGGCATAAAAGGCACTTATAAGATGTCTTTCTCTAAACTATCCTTTTGGTAATAAAAATTATGTTTAACTCCATTAGAAATATTTACATTTTCACCATCGGAAAGTTCAGAATTTGTATTGTGATATCTTCCGTCAGTAAAATCTGCATTCTCAGAACTTTCAATATCGAAAAATTCTTGATCTGACCAGTTGGTCATAATATCTTCTATTTCCTTCTGGCTGAGAAAAGTAGAACATTTTAGAGGTTGCAACGACATCATATCACAAAAAAAAAAAAAAAAAAGACACCAAAGAAATGAAAAAAAAAAAATAAAGTACAACTAACCACGTGTATTGTACATAGCTTCAAATAATCACACAACTGATGTGATACGGTCTACCAGACCCCGGCGTAACGAATAACACGTTTAAAATCAACTCGCAGAATTATCGCTTTATGTGTGACCTTGGCAAGCTGGTAGAAGAAGGTACTGGTACGGGCAAGTAATATTTGCACTTTTAAGGGGTGGAAGTGTTTACAGCTGGGAGTCGCAGGGTCTGTGAGACCATGTGACATCAGTTAAAGGTTAAATTGGTGCACTTATATATGTCTTTCGTACAATTATCCTTGGCTAAAATCACACTTTGCTGAATTCTTTTTTGATAGTGCACTTTGAAGCTTCGTATGATACCTTGAACTAGGGATTCGAAGTCATTAATCTCTGTTGACTGGATGAAAATTGTAAATGAAAGAAATTTTTGAAAATGTGTTTCTTAAAAGATTGAAAACAATTAATAAATTTGTTAAATAAAAATTAGTGATCATTATTTAGAGATTATTTTCTTGTGTTATTTTTTTCAAAATGAAGGTTCCTTGAAAAATTTTGTAAATAGAAAATTTTCGTTAAGTAGAAGTTCAACTATATTTTAGAACTTTTATATTTTAAATTACATTTCTGACTGACTAGGTGTACACCTATTTGAATTATATTTTACTATAAATAATTCAGTTTAAAATGATTTAAAATATTATTGATGCAATTACCATGTACAGTAAAATCTGCTAAGACAGAATTGCAAAGGGCCTGATCCATTTTTGTCAGATTTCCATCTTAGCAGATATATGTTATAATTCTGATAGATATTCTTCACTTAAGCCATAAAATATTCCATTTATGGCAGGATTATTTTATGGATAGGCTTTGTTTTTATCAGTTTTACTGTATAAAGTTTTCTCGCTCTCTCTCTCTTTTGTGTATGATAGTCCTCTCGCGCTCCCCCCTCTTTCTTTTTTATTAATGATCGCTATTTATATTCAAGGCTGGAGTAGCGCAGTTGAAGTTTATTCCAACAGAGTGAAAAATGTCCAGACCAGGAATCGAACCTCGATACTTGGTGATTCCTGGTCTGGACATTTTTTGCTCTTTGGAATAAACTTCAACTGTGCTACTCCAGCCTCGAATATGATGTAATCCAGTTGGAAAAAATATTTGTTCTTTTCATTATGACCTAATTACATGATATACAGGAGTTTCCGTGTTAAAACACACTTTCATCATGTAAAATGCTATAGTTACAGCTCGGATGAATGAAACTAACGCTGCAGTTCACAGCCATGTCCAACAAATAAGAATGAATTATGTTAGCCAGGTATCGTCCAGATAGCTTAACAGGAAAAGCATTGGCATGGGACGCCAAGTATCCAGGTTCGATTCCTGGTCTGTACATTTTCGCAATCAAAAATGTAATCTCTTACATTACATTTTCTTTGGTAATATAGGTGAATAGTCGCTAGCAATTTTTGAACTCCTCATGTTTTTAGCGTTGAAATGTTTTTTGTTCACCACTGTCATTTGCAATTTCTTGATCTCAATTACTAAAGTTGCTTTTGAAGAAATGTATAAAATAAGTTTATATTCTGTCTAGTTAACATGTGAAAAAATTATCCTCATTAACCACAGATACATCTTAAGTGGAGGCACATTAGCAAAAGTTCACTGCATTTCTTTCCTATTCAGTATGTGCCAGGGTTGCAAAAAAGTCGACTAAAATTAAGAAAAGCCATGCCTGTGGCTTTTATTGGCTTTAACTGGGTTTTTATGGCCAAAATTGGCCTTTTTTGGCTGTAATTAACTTTTATACAGTGAGGCATTCTAATTATAAACTACACATTTTTAAGTTCTTCTTAAATAGTTTTAATGACATTAAATTGTTTTAGAATTTAATAAATAACCCATTTTATCAATAATGAAGACATTAATACTGGATTAACACGTAGATGGAGCTGCTAGTGATTTGTAGTCAGAATTGCAAATATGTCAGCTAAATTTTAAAAGAGTCATACCAACTGCTTTATCTGTTTTACACCAACCTTTAATCCCACCCTTTCTCCCGTCATTTTTACTGCTTTATAAAATTAAAGGAGGACAATGTTTACTCAGTTACATGTTTTATTACTTAAATAATTTTAACAGCTATTATTAGGTTGAGCAAAAAGTTCTGGGAATTTTTTTATTTAATAGCAGGAATGAGACTTCCGACTTTTTGCATACCAGTATAATCTTAGAGAAAATGTTATTTCATTTAATCGGAACATTTTTGTGATTTAAGAGAACAACATTTTCTCTAAGATTATAGTGGTTTGCAAAAAGTCGGAAATCTCATCCCTGTAATAGTTACCAGAATTTGTATTGCATATAAGAGTACTAGTGGTACATTCCAGACATGGCATTCTGATTAGGGCCTCTTTCGATCAATGCAACACTTTTTCAATATACAAGTCTTATCAAAGTATTTTCTCAAAAACATTTAAAATCATACATAAAGTCATATAATAAAATTTCACTATTAAAAACAGTATTATGAATAGCATATGCGTAAGTATGCACTCTTTAAATAGCAACAAGCTTTCCAAAATTTTAATTCGACAAATTTTGTTTGGAGAACATTTTCTCTCTCTCTCTCTCTCTCTCTCTCTCTCTCTCTCTCTTTTTATACATTTATGTACTAAACTCTCCTCAAATATTATATCCTTCCTATTTTCTTTTTCAATGTTGTTCATTCTATGACTTACTCTTTCCATATGGACATGTAAGAATGTTTCCATTTTGATGTCTTACGTTTTATCATTGTTTAATTAAAAATATAATCTTTAAAACGTGTAGTATATCCGGAGCTATGTAATATAGAATTTCAAAACACCACTTTGGAGTATAATTTATATTCTTTTCAACAGTTATAATTTTTTCTTCTCCATACATAATGCCTTCACAGTTGCCTTCCAGTGGTTATAAAGACTTATTTATTTGACAAATTTAATAGAAATTTATAATTATTTTAATTGAAAATATTTATAAGTGTATTAAAAATAAATTAATTCAAATTTAAAATGAATTAGCTGTAAACTAACTTTTGAAAAAAAAAAAAAAACTGGCCTTTTTTAAGGGTTTAAAACCAAAAAAAGCCAGCCCGCTTTTTTTTTGCCTGGCTAAAAGCCGGCAACCCTGGTTTGTGCATTTATTACAGTAGAAGACCTTTATAACGCAAACCTAAAAACACAAGGTTGTGTGTTATATAAAATTTTGCGTTATATGGATCACATCATTGAATTCACCTTGTAAACATGGCCAAATATGTCTGGAACACATCAAAATACATTAGAATATCTTTATACTGTATTCCTTGTTACCAAGAATTATCCAAATTATAAATTTTTGCATAATATAGGGCAGACATTGTTAAATTTACTTTATAAACATGATCCAAATATAACTGACACAACCATCCCTTATATTAGACATTTTCAAACATGTTTATTGTAATAATAGCATTTTTTCAGTAAAAAGGTCTTAAATTAGAAGATAAAGTTGAACTAATGTATCAAATTTAGTCCTCTAGAGAGTAGCAATATTTTACAATGTGAAAGTGCAGGTGCTTTTTAACTGCAAAAATCATTGTTTACATCTGAGAAGTTGTGCGTTATATGGAGAATTGCGTTATATAGAATCGCATTATAAAGATCTTCTACTGCATATATTAAATATGCTTTGTTTATGTTATTCATTTTCCTTTCAGGTAAATACTGGTGGTACATTCAATGTCATCAGGCTTGCATCTGGCATAATGGGAAAAAATCAACCAGATCAAGAAGGTCAGAAGGGTGTAATCGTTAACTTGACTAGCATTCACGCATTTGAAGGTAGCGTGGGACATGTTGCTTTTGCAGCTAGCAGTGGATGTATTGTATCAATGACTCTGCCTATTGCCAGGGACTTAGCTTCACAAGGCATACGATGCTGTGCTATTGCTCCTGGTTTGTTTTATTTAATGATTTATTTTTCATTTCTGTTCATCTTTTTTAAGTTGTAGTGAGTATTTTTAAGACCAAAATTTATTTTCAGTATTCAGCATACTTACTAAATTTTACACTTTTTGACCATTTTTTAAACTTACGATGCTTATTTTTAAACTTTTTGCAAAGTTTACCCTAATCTTTGTATTTCATCCCTTAAATTAAAAATTGTGCTTTTAATAGCGATAAATGCTCAATCTAAGGGGATAGTTCGATATTGTTAAAAAAAAATGAAATCAGTTTCACTGCCCGAAATATTGCAAGAAATTGCTTAATTTTCATTGCATGTAAAAGAAAATCATGTTTTGAATAAGTTTTTTCCCAAACTTTCTGTGTAAGCTGAAAGATAAATAATAAAAATAACCTATTAAACTGGGAGTGGGCAGTACAGACAGTCACCTCAACGAATTCATGGCTGAAATTCCAGAATTAGTTAAAACTCGATTTGCATATTAAAATGCAGTCAGTCTGCCAAGTCAGAAGGGTGGTGGAAAACACCTGAAAATCCGATTTTAGCAGTTGACTTGTAGGTTTACCATTGTGCTTTCCTGCACCCAAAAGTGTGAAAACATGGAGGACTGGGAGCAAGAAAACACGATGGTAAACCTACGAGTCAACCACTAAAATCGGGTTTTCAGGTGTTTTCTACCAAGCTATGACTTGGCAGACCAATTATGTTTTAATATGTGAATTGAGTTTTAACTAATTCTGGAATTTCAGCCGTGAACTTGATGAGGTGATTGTCTGTGCTGTCGCTTCCCAGTTTATATGTATGTCTTTAAAATCTGTTTCGTAATGAGTGTTTATCAAAATATTTTTCTAATGATCATTAATGTACTATTTAACAATGTTAATCTGTTATATATTTTGGAAAAAAAAGCACAAAATACTGGTCATGTGCTATTTATTTTACACAATGCCATTTTTCAAAATTTGGCAGGTATAACTGAAAGATTTGAGCCACTTGGAGGCAAAATGGTTCCTTAATCAATTTTGACAAAAGTAGGATATAATAGGAGATCTTTATAATGCAATTCAATATGTAATGCATAACTTCTCCGACATAAACAATGAAATTTTGAAGTTAAGAAGAACTTCCATTCCCACATTCTAAAAAATTGCTACTCTCTGGAGGATTAAATTGGACACATTAGTTCATTTTTATCTCCTTAATTCAGAGTATTTTAATGAAAAAATTGCTATTATAACAATATTTTTATTGTTTAAATGAATATCATAATGAATGATTTGGTCCCGATATTTTAATTTAACAAATGAAATTTATAATCTGCATAACTTCTGTACCAAGGAATACAATATAAAGATACTCTACTGTATTTTGATGTTTCAGACATATTTGGCCATGTTTACAAGATAAGTTTAAAGATGTGTAAATTGTGATTTATATAACCCATAATCTTGTGTTTTTTGGTTTGCGTTATAAAAATTGTAGAATGGAAATTTGTGTTTTTCATCTCTCTGAAATAGAGTCTATAGTGCCATTATTAGGTTTGATTATTTTTAAATTGTTGCTCTAACCATAAAAGATGTTGCAAGACAAGATCAACTATTATGGTTCCAAGTGTATCATTTCTATCTTCTTAAAGTTTGGAAGAAAAAAGTTGATTATGTTTAAAGCAAAACAATTATGTATTTGTTTATGTCTTGATAGTTAAAATTAATTGTCATTTTTGAGTTTTTATCTTTACTAAAACTATAAATTTTTTTATGGGGAAAAAGCTATTGTAAGAATGAATCCCCCCCCCCCCCTCCTCCCCGCATAAAAAAGTACTGTGGTGTATAAGGTGCACCTAAAATGTCACCCTTTTAAAAAAACATGTTAAAGTAAAAGAACAATAATAGCTAATACACACAGAGACACAAGCACTTAATTTTAGTACTGTAGATAAATATTGTAGTGTTGACTCTAAGCCGCTTTAGCAAGGCGCAGCGCCCGGCGGCCCTTTTTATCTCTTTTTTGCACCTGGCGGTCCTTTTTATTTCTTTTTTGCGCCCAACGGCCCTTTTTATTTCTTTTTGCGCCCGGCGGCTCTTTTAAACCCTTCCGATGCGCCTAGCTACCCTTTTAACACTTCCTATGATCCCCGTGGCAATTCAATTGATCCCGGGTAAATATTGCAAACTCTAGGGACTCTAAACAAACCAGTTCAAAATATTTTTTGTGAACAAGGTACAAGTTACCCTTTTTTTAGAATAGTGTTCCCTTTTTGAAAAAATGTACCCTTTTTTAGAATAGTGTTTGTCCCCATTTTGAAAAATGTACCCCTATTTTAGAATAGTGTTCCCTTTTTGAAAAATTCCAGCCCGGCGGCCCTTTTTTTCTAGAGTCAACACTATATTGTTTTATATCATTTATGTACTAATTTTTAATAACACAAGCCTGCGATGGTTGTGTTGTTTAACTTTTGATAATTGATTTTTGTGTAATTTTTAGTGCTGAATCCGAAAATGACCTTCATTTTTAACCATCATGTCAGGGGTTTTTGAAAATCGTAAATTTCAATGGTAAAAAGTAAAAAAATAGAGAACATCTAAGGTACAGGTAATGGTAGTGTTTCTTAACTTTTGATAACTGACTTTTATATATTTTTTAGCGCTGAATTCGAAAATTAACTTCATTTTTAACCATCAAGTCAGAATTTTTTGTAAATTGTGAATTTCAAAGTAAAAAAAAAAAAAAATAGCAAAATTCTGATACAATAAAACAGATGTGATGGTTGTGTTTTTTAAATTTTGATAATTGATTTTTATGTACTTTTTAGCACTAAATCTGAAAATAAACTTCCTTTTTAGTCATCGCAAAGTTTTGAAAAAAAAATCTTAGCGCGATGGTAAAAAATGAAGGCCATTTTCGGATTCAACGCTACAAAATACATAAGAATCAATTATCAAAAGCTAAGCAATATGACACAATGCAAATTTTGCAGGCTTGTGCAATTAAAGTGAATTATTTATTTAGTTAATACAGTAAACTCTGTCTAAGGCGGAATCGATCGGGGCTGAGAAAATTTTCCGTGGTAGACAGTATTCCGGCTTATGCAGAAAAGCTCCTCCCCCCCCCCCCCCCCACCACCACCACCAAAAAAAAAAAAATCCCTCAAAGATGACGATCTTTTATTGATTCTTCCAACTTGAAAATCGGTTGAAAACTGAAATTCTGAAAGATCCTTTGTCTTTATAGATAAATGAGAAACGCTAATCAATTTCTTAGTACTGCTGTAATACATGCACATTGGAAGTTTACACACAAACACAAAAAGAAAAACAAACAAACAACAACAACAAAAAAAAAAAACAATAAACTTCAAGAATGAGACAGAACGCTATAATTTTGAATTTGAGTACGACCTTAAAGTATAATATATTGTACTTTTGAAAATATATATTTTGATAAATATTCATTTTACGCGAAATATTAACTTTTAAATGCAATTTTGCATATGAAAAAAAAAATGGCATAAGAATAAATTCCTTAAAATTTAAAGTTTCTGTTCTTTTGAATTAACTTTTTAAAAGTGTTACGGAATTTTAACTAACATGCTGTGCATTGAGACTTATCAGTTTTAAAGTTTAATAAAAAAAAAAAACACCTTTCATTTTTTTAATTATACTTTTTTCCGCCTTATGCAAAATTTTGGTTTCAATGGAACCTTAAAATCCCTTCCGTTTCCGCGTCAGACAGATTCCGCCTTATGCAGCATGAATTAATGTAATTTTCAATGGGTTCGCCGGGACTTGAAAATTTTTCCGCAGTAGACAGATTTCCGGCTTATACAGAGTCCGCCTTAGACAGAATTTACTGTACACACAGTACATACAAACACTTAATTTTAGTACTGTAGATAAATATTGTTTTATATCACTTACGTACTAATTTTTAATAATTAGAGGGAATTATTTATTTAAATGCAATAATACTATCTCCAGAACTTACACTGCAAAATTGTTTTAAGTTAGAACTTCAGTGATACATACATATCTAATTAGTAGAATTAATCTATAAAAGTGTTTATTTTGTAATAAAACAATTTGCTCTCATCAAGCATAGCTGATGATCAATTACCAATTGCGGTAACTGGCAACTCTGTCACTTTCTCTCTTTATATTGTTGTAGCAAAAAAATAAAAAAATCATGCTTGAAAATTATTTGAAGAGTGAAAAAGAAACAGTAAATTGAACTACAGTTTTCAAATTAATTTCATCTGAAAATAACATTTTTTTTTTCCTATTCAGTGATGTAAATTTCAAATTATGTGGTTATGTAGAAAGGATGTATGGGCAATAAAAGTGAAAGCAATAGTGCAGATCATTGCCACTACCCTTATGACGCCAGCATATAATACATTTTTATATGTATTTCTCCAATTACTAGCCATATATACAGTTGGTTCAGGGACATTCTACAAAATTTAATCTTAAGATAGCTGGTGGATGATGAGGTATGATTTCACTCTTTCACCACCACTCTGCATAGGGCAATTTGTCAAAGTTTTCATTTAAGAATCATTTTACCAGTGTCTATGTCATAAGATTTGCCATCCTACAAAATTTCATCTTATAGGACCTGAGAGATCTCACCATTGCCAATTTTATAGGAGGGCTAAAGGGGGTGTTACCTCCCAGATCTTTGACCCATTCTATTATTTCTAGCAATTTTGATAACAGTTTTCACCATATGCTTTTGTAAAATGCTTATAGAACTGTTTCTGATAAAACAATGTTTATTAAAAGATTTGTCAATATTTAATTGATGATTAATACTTAATCTAATTATTATTTCTTTATTTTTTTTAGGTTTGTTTGACACACCATTTTTTAGAACACTACCTGAAAAATATCGACGATTTATGCCATCAGTTGTTCCATTTCCTAAAGGCTTGGGAAACCCCAGTGAATTTGCCCATTTAGTGCAGACCATTTTTGAAAATAATATGTTAAATGGAGAAATTATAAGATTAGATGGTGCATTAAGATTTGAATTATAGTTCTAGCATTAATTTGTACAAAAATTCATGATTTCATCAAAGCATATGTTATTTATCCCAATGTTTTAGTTATAAATATACTCATATTCTTTCTCTTAGTGTCCTGTTTTTCTGTGTTGTTTACACTTTATATTGTGTTGACTATAAATTTATTTAAAAAAGAAATTGAATTCGAATGTATTTCCTTTCATTGATAAAAATCATGAGAAAAATCAAAAAGTATCCAAAAGCAAGGTTGGCAAAAAATCAAAAAGGCCTCTTTTTTTCTTTTTTTTTGGGGGGGGGGGGGGGGGGAGGGGTAAGTTTTTTATAATTTCCATATGTCGATTAAAAAAAAAAGGAAAATTATAAGACATTGTAAAACATTTTTTAAATAAATTGAATTAGAACAAATTTCCTTTCACTTCTAAAAATCATGCAAAAAAAAAAATGAGAGTTGCAAAAGCAGGGTTATAAACCAAAAAGCCTGTTTTTGTTTAAACCATTTTTTTTAATCATTTCCTAAAACATATTTTTTTATTAAAAAAAAAACATTGTCGGGTATTTATTAAATAATAATACTTCATTTGAAAGTAATTTAAATTAAATAATTCTGTCAGCTATGTAGAAAATTCAATTTATTTTCACAATTTAGACATGATTAGTAACCGTTTTGTCTTATGTTTGAAGAATAAACTACTGTACACAGTTAAATTTTGATATCTTAAGTCTCTTTATCAAGAATTATACTATAACTAAGATAAATAAATAAATATTTGATGTACTTTATTGAATATAATTATCCAACACAGTTACTCAATACATTTTCCTAAAAATCTTTGCTATCTGGGATATCTGATTTTTTTTTGTCAGAGCTTTGAATGAGCATTTATTATTTTTCTGACAAAATTCAAATATTTGAAAGAAAGCTTTTCATAAGGAATTCATGAATGATTTCACGTTTAGCAGTTAAGTCTCTATACCTTTTTTTTAGAAGTACTGTGTAGTTTCCTTTCTTCCTCCAGAACTGCTAAGTTTCTAAAAAAATGACAGTAAAGGAAGCTGGCAAAAATCTATATACCAACTTTTAGACTGTACTGAAAATATTGATCTTGAAATACTTAGTAGCAGGGTTTGACAAATGCTGTCACTACTGGTGACAAAGTTATTTTTATCTGGTGATCAGGTTATTTAATCTTATTGGAAGGGGGGGGGGGCATATTTTCTCTTTCCCGCCCATATTGGTGTGTGGTAAGCAGTGATCTTCCTTTTCTCTTGTACTTTTAATGGAAGAACCAAGTTTAAGAGGCATTTTCCACCTCATACATACTCATACCTCATTCTTTTCTACTCTAAACAGCTAGCATGCCATATTATTAGAATGTGTGGGAAGTGAGCAACGTTTCAATTAAAACACTAAAAAATAGTGTCAATTTAGCCTCTGTGATATCTAAAAATGGATACAATGCTAAAAAATGCTCAAATTTTTTTGTAAGTTTCAAATCATATTTTGTGTTCAGGATTAAAATTGATTAATCTAATGCATTCATTTTAAAGAATAGTACCATAAAAGTGATTTTAAGTAATCCATTTGTAGTAGATCTGTAAAACTTAATTAAAATTTAATAATGTCTTTTTTTTTTAACATTTCTTCATCACTTAAAATGGTTGGTGACTTCATTATCTTAGAGTCTGTGTGCGCCACACACATTGCACAATAGGTCAAACCATAACTTGACAAATAGGGTCATCAAGTCATGACTGGTGATCAAGTTTTTTTTATCTGCCAGCCAAATTATTTAATCTGGTGTGTTTGTGGGTGGGAGGGTTTCATACAAAAATTTACCTAAGAATATGCATAAATGGCATTTTTTCTCTCCCCCACATCTAGTTGTGCATAGCAAGTAGTAATATATTCCTTCTCTCATACTTTTAATGGAAGAACTAAATTTAAAAAGCATTTTTCATCTCATGCAGAGAAAACTCCATTCTTTTCCTCTATTACTAGCAAGCATGCCACATGATTAGAATGTGGAGGGAGGGGGAAGTTTCAATAAAATTGCCTTTGTGTCAACTAAAATTGGATACAATGCTAAAAAACAGTTTTTTTTTTTTTTTTTGCAAATTTCAAATCAGATTTTTGTGTTCAGAATTAAAACTGATTAATCTATCACATTCATTTAAAAGAATAGTAACATATAAGGGATTCATTTGAAGTAAATCTATAAAACTTACTTGAAATTTCAAGAATCATTAATTTTAGTAAAATTAAAGAATAATATGTATTTTTCAAATATTTCTTCCTTGCTTAAAATGCTTGGCATCTGTTTTCACCTCACACATTGCGCAGTAGGTCGACACACCACCCTGGTTTGGAGAAAAGTGCCTGGTACTAAGTTGCTTAAGGCTCCTGTCCCTGCAAGCGAAGACACTCGCGAGCTAATACTAAACCTATGGTGAGGTTGCTTTCTAATATCTCGTTTGCATTTCGACATTTTTAATTAATATATTTTTTTTTTTTTCATTGGATCATCTCTACATCGCTCCTTTTTTATTTTTCGATTTTGGTTGCAGATATTTTTTATAAAGTTACTTTCACTTTCGAAACTGGTTCTGAAAATGAAAGTGTCATTGTTGCAAGTTACAAAATATTAAGAAATAAACTTAGAAATTATATTCAAACAAAATATATTTTTAACTTTTATTTTTAATATGGCAAAACCAAGTGCATCAAATGCAAATTTTATAATAAAAATATCAGAATAATTTGACTGACTTCATCAGGAAAATATTCAAAGAAATTGCCTTTCTGCTTCGATGCTCCCAACATCAGATCTATTTTGTGTAACCCTCAACTATCTGGACATTTAAAGCATTCGACAATTGGCATTTTCCGAACATGCAGTTCAATTCAACCTTTACAGCATATATATAGGGTGTCCATAATTAAACGACCCTACTTTAAAGATGTCTACAGACAATTCTATCTATATTATAAAGGACAAACATATCTGTGTCTAGCATATTTCATTCTGCGAATGGCAACACTTTGAAATTTGAAATGAAATTTCGGTTTTGCAATTTTCGCTACTGCAAATTTTTAAATTTCTAAACATCGCACAGTTTCAATTTTTACACCGTCGTATAGGGAAAAAAATGTACTTTTAAATGCAATTTGTTTGAAAGCTCTATCTCAATTTATTTTTGAAATATTAATTTTTTTATAGTTTTTAGTACCAATTTTGTAATTGTGGCAACTGAAGTACTCCATTTCTATTAAAAGTAAAGGGAAAATAGTCAGGGTTTATTTATTTTTATTGATTATATCCTTATTGATGCCATTTTCACATCACAAATAAAAGGAACTTTCTTCTAATTTTTGAACAGAAAATAACGTCAGCCGTGTAAAAAAAAAACAAAACAACAAAAAAAAAAACACGCATTCTTTTTCATAAATTAAAAGATTGAAGAAGATATTTCAATTTTTTTTCATTACTCTGATTCTGAGTTTAAGACGCTAGGCAAAATGATTCAGTGAGTAAAAATGATGCCATATTTAAAACAAAATGATCGTTTTCTGTGATAAAACTAAATAAATGACCAATACTATGGCAACTAAAGGCAAATTTCTGAATGATAAATTTTTGCGGGTACTGAGATAAGAATTTAAAGTTTGTGCGAATGTTCACATGAAAAGTTGTATCGGACAAATGTGACTTTAAGTTTGGAAATACATTCATCAATAATGCATTGCGCATTAAAATACTTTTAAATTGTGAATTTGAGTGGTGCGTATGTAAATTTTGAGAATGTGAAAATAACGTACAGTTTAGATTTCATGGGGGAAATTTTTATGATGTGACAAAGCAAAATCCTTTTTACTGATTTTCCATCCCGTAAAAACAAACATAAGAGCCTCAATCGATAACTTCAAACATAATTACTCATCTTGATTACGTACTCTAATACATTTTAATTTTTCAATAATTTAAGCAGTTGAAGTTTGTGGAAATAATATTTTGGTAATTTTAGGTTTAAAAACATTATTTGTTTTAAGAGTTAGACAACCAATGCAAGATGATTTTTTTATTGCCATTATTTTTGTAGGTTTATTATAAATTCGATCTAACAGTTCCATTCTAAACATTTTAATTTGTCGAATTTCGATGGTTTCCAACTCGTTATTAATAAAGTTGTGAAATTTTGTGAAAGACATAATAAAGAGATGGAAATTTGTTTAAGCTAAAAAATATATAAATAGAAATTGTTCAAAATTTCACCACCAGAGGGCAATTTTTAATAAATTACACATTTAGCATTACGATAAATTAAAAATTTTAATTATTAACTTAACTTTATTCTAAAGACAGCATTTCACGACACGTTCCTAGCATTTCCCAGAACACAATGCGTCAACTGTGGAACATGCCATCTTACGATTCCAGATGGTATCTGAAAATGATGAAAGTCATGCAGAACATGTTTGGTTATAACAAAATTTGTTAAACTATCGTAAATGTATGCTAAATGTATAATTCATTAAAAAACGGCCTCCTAATTTTTTTTTTTTTTCAGCTCAAACAAATTCCCATACTTTTATTATGTCCTCTAGAAATTTTCACAACATTCTGAACAGTTGTTTCGTCTGTAGACAACTTTAAAATAGGATCAATTAATTATGAACATCCTGTAAATAACATTTCTAAACTATCGTGATGCTAAATGTGTAATTTATTAAAAATAGCCCTCTGGTGGTGAAATTTTGAACTTTTTTTATTTATATATTTTTAAGCTTAAACAAATTCCCATTCCTTTATTATGTCTCTCAAAAAATTTCACAACTTTATGAACAATAGTTTTGTGTGTAGGCAACTTTAAAGTAGGGTCGTTTAATTGTGGATACAGGGTGTTCATAATTAAACGACCCTACTTTAAAGTTGTCTACATACAAAACTATTGGTCAGAAAGTCATGAAATTTTGTGACGGACATAATAACAGAATAGGAATTTGTTTGAACAAAAAAAAATTCAGTTCAAATTTTTGCCACCAGAGGACGTTTTTAATAAATTACACACTTTTTAACAATTTAGCCACCACCCACTGAATACTAGGCCTCAGCTCTGAGAAAAAAAAAATGGCAGCTGTCGTAGGAGAATTTTTTTTTCAGAGTTTGTACGGTCCGTTCAATTTGAACACCAATAATTTTTTTTAAGTTTTTACGTTTATTTTTTTCAGGGGGCAGTCTGTATATTTGTCTTATTTAATCTGAGAAAAATAAAGCGTAAAAACTTTTTTAAAGATGCGTAATTCATAAAAAAATGCCATCTGGTGGCGAAATTTGAACAATTTTTTTTTTTCGCTCAAACAAATTCCCATTCCTTCAGTATGTCCATCCTAAAATTTCTCAACTTTCTGACCAATAGTTTCGTGTGTAGACAACTTTAAAGTAGGGGCATTTAATTATGGGCACCCTGTATATATATAATTAAAATGAACAAAGTGAAATTGAACAGCTAAAACCAAGCTATAATAATTACCAAGCTAGAATTACCTATTACTTGATAAAGAGTGTACCATTAGAAATGCCAGAATAAGGTTATAAGATTAAACTAAAAATAACATACTTAATAACATGCGCATTTGCAGCAATGCTATTAGAATGCTGAAATAATAAATTTGAAATCACAAATATATGAAGAAATGGATAAAGTTTTAAAGATGATCCAGAAATGAACATATGAAACCAGTATGCAATATAAGAAACTATGAATGACTCACAGAATCATCAGAGGAGCTTGTGAGTTCATTCATAGAAGATGCGTTATTTCATCCAATTTTGTCAGCATTAAGCCTAAAATGACAAAATTTAGCTCCTAATAACACAAACATTACAAAAAACAGATAATAAAAAGCCAAGAGATCCAAAGAAAGATACACCTCACACAGGACATTAAAAATTATAAAATAAAAATTATAAAATTAAAAAAATAATAATAATAAAAGGGCAATTGATTAATTTAACGTTTTAAAGACAAAAAATTGTAATATAAAAAAAATGAGAATATAAATAACATTTAAAAAGATGAGGAATATTTGAGATAGTAAAATTTAGCCTTGTATTATGTAAATAAATTTGAAAATTTAAAAAGCAATGAGGAACATTGAGACAGAAAAATATATCCTTAAATGATGATGCAATATGTGGAAATATATTGTGTTAAATGCATGATACCCCGTATTTTTTTTTTATTTTTTATTATATGTCCATACAATATATAAGCATATATACATACACTTATACACGCTCACACACATAAAAACATACAAAGTTTTAATCTTTTTTAGCATTCCGACCTCAACCCTCCATAATGGTATTTTTCTTTTTCTTGTGTTTTTTATGTTTTTAGTGTATAATGTATGGAAAAACATACACATACACCAAACTTTTTTAAGAATATATATACATATATATATATTATATATATATACACATATAATTTTTTGTGTGCATGATTTTTATAATTTTTTAACTTTTTAAAATTATATATAGTTCTGATAAATTTTATTAGAAAACTTAGTTTATGTTATCTTTTTAAATTGTGTACTAAAAAAATGTGCTTTTTAAAAGTCAATGACAGGCTGGGGGATGGGGGTGGGGGATTTTTAACCATTTGGAAAAATGGTTATTGTTCTCGTCAGGGTAGGAAATCAAAAGCATATCTGAAGGCTTTTATTGGTTTAATCCATATTTTATTCGTTTTCTGATACAGTAATCTGTATTTCCGTTTGCTTTCAATAGAGATGGATACCGTCTGTTGCCACTACAACAAAAAAGTAATAAAAACTACAAAAACAAAAATTAATAACTCAGAAACAAATTGAGATACAGCTTTTAAACAAATCGCATTTAAAAAAAAAATTTCTCTATCCGACGGTGTAAAAAGTAATATTGTCAGATGTTTAGAAGTTTAAGAATGAAATTTCATTTAAAATTGGTAGTCAGATTTCTTGGAAACCTGACGATGGAAAAGCCTTTTCCCGAACAGCCAATGAAATGTTTGGATAACACGTAAGTTTCAGGTGGGTAATGACTAATGAAAATGAAAGAAAATGAATAACAATTTCTGCCAAAGAGATAATTTTAATTTGTAAGATTTTCACGTGCAAAAGAAAAATGGAATAAGCCAATTAAAAAAAAAAAAAAAAAAAGATAAATAGGACAGGAATGAATACATATAAATATTTCACACGAAATACGAGTCGCAGGCGATTTTTGTCGCTTGGAATTTTTACGTGTAATAACACTATTAATGTTTAATTCATGGCGTACGTAATGTATGATCAACTCTGTGCGATTTTTGATGTCTTAAATTTTAGTCTTTGAAAAAAATCCTTTTCCAAATGGTTGTTGTAATTTTTTAAATTGCTTTTTTTTTTTTTTTTTTGCTAGCTACCAGATTTTTTCAAATTTTTAAACCCTATGTCAAATGTTACCCTGATTTGGAGATAAGTGTCTGGTATGGGTTGTTAACCACTGTTTTCTGTGTGAAGATTTGGTTTCCAGTTTTCCAGAGAATTTTAGTGGGACAGGAATATGTGAGAGAGAATTTTTAATTAAGTGACCACTAGAAATTTATTCAATGTGACGTGAAAGGTTGAGGGCATTCTTTGTTTGTTGAGAGCGACCTCTTTTAAAAAAAGGAAAACTGATTGGGAAAAAAAAAGTTATCAAACCATGTTTTTCAAAATAATTTTGTCGAAAAAGTTGATTTTAGGAAGAAAAAAAAAGTTTGTTTTTATAATATTGTATCTTTATTCATTTAGACTTTGTAGTATATACAGTAAACACTCAATTATCCAAGAAGAAGGTAAAATTCTTTATTTATTGAGAAATCGTTATTTGACAAATTACTTAACCTAGGTCATTATTTGAAGAGCTACCAACTTTATTACATTATGTACTGAAGGATATTTTATAATTATATGTGTTTGAAATATCATCTTTGGTAAATGAAAATCAATAATCGTTCATTGCACTTCAGAAGGGTAAAGTAATTTTTTTTTTTTTTTTACTTATCCCTAAATTCTTATTGTAGATTGTTGGATCAAAATAACCTTTTTCTGTGAGCCGGCTGCGGATTTCAATTACACAATAGAAGTGCAGAAGAACAGTTTATTTTAGTAATGCATATTGCATAATAACGCTTGAGTTATTTTACAAACGTAATTAGTTTTGATATTTCGCATATTGAGATTAAGCACATAAAGATTTTTATTATTTGACTCGACTTATGTATACAGGATTCCCAGCGACATGGCAAATCTGGAAAGTCTGGGAATTTCAAAGTAGTCAGGGAAATTAAAAAATATATAGAAAAAGTCAGGGAATTTACAAATATTTAAAGAAAAGTCTGGGAAAAAAAATATGCCAAATTCATCAAATGGCCCCGGGGGAGGGTGGTGGGTGATCGTGAAATTCGTCAAATGACCACAAAAAAAAAATTCCAAGAAATTCGAAGAGCGATCGCAGAAATTTTATCAAAGAATTGCGGAAATAAATAGCGAATTTCATTGTTTGGTCATGGAATTTTTTGAGATTTGGTCAGGGAAATAGTTTTGCTGAGAACCCTGGTATATAAAAATGCTTACAATCAATATGTTACATGCCTACAGTTTCTATCAAGAGCAGCATATGTTACTCATCTTAGTCACAATGTTAAATTAAAATTATCATGAGATGTCTCATTATAGATGTTCTAAGTTACAAAATATTAAGAAATAAGCTTAGAAGTTATTCAAACAAAAAATATTTGTAACTTTTATTTTTAATTTGGCAAAAATAAATTCATCAAATGCAAATTTTAAAATAATAAAATCAGATATATTTGACTGACTTAGGCAAAAAAAATTTTATCTGCTTCATTATTTCATCAATAACCCCCTCATCAGCTATAGATTTTGTAGCTTTCAACTTTTCAGACATTTGAAGCATTCAGCAATCAGAATTTCTCGAACATAAATTTAGTTTATATTGTCTTTCTAAATTATGTACTATTCTAAACTGTGTAACTAATAATTCTAAACTATGCTTGTTATTTTTTTTTCTCAATTAATTCATAAAAAAAATTATTGCTTTTTGAAAATTAATGATGGAAAAGGAGAGTTTAGGAGTCAGGGATTTGGCGGGGCGATCATCTGAATTTGTAAAAAAATGTAACACCTATTTCATGCCATGAAGCAATGAAACCTTTGGCTTCTGTGTAAGGTACACTCTTTTCTACATTATTTGTTTCTTACATTCTCTCTCTCATAAGAATAATAATAGGTTTTTTCTGTCCTTTTTACTAAAAAGTTTCTGGTAAAACCTCCTCATTCCACGAGATCTTTTGATTTGACCAAAATTATGTAATTTTCGTGACATAATATCTCATCACTATTATTGGCTACTTCTCTAGAAGACAAGTGTCCATCATACATATAGCTTTTCAGACCATCTTGTGAGCTATGTTGAAAAAATGGTGAGCTATGCCTTCAAAATTTAGTCATATATACATTGCTTGCTTTATAGTTTGCCCTCACATCTTGAGTCAGTAACAACCGATATAATTATAAACACTGAAGTACATAGCAATAAATAAAGAGTGTCTCATTTGTACCGATACAGCTCAAATGAATGAGTGATGTTGAAAATATCCAAAGGGATAAACGTGGTTTTTGGAATATAGACAGTTTCGGTCCCGGCAGCCCTTTCCGTGAAACTTAGATTTTGGGCCGAAAACGAAACATATTCGGTGATCTCTAGCTATTTCATTTATGTATTGTATGTTTTGTAATTGTAATACAGTGAATGCTGTTTAAATGAATCCTACACAACATAGTTGCAGATTCTAATATCCAGGAAAAAGCATTATGATTTAATTAATTAAAAAGACTGATTTCATTAACCAGTGATTCGAGTAAGCGGCACGGTCACCATTATCAACGCAACTCCCCTCCATGGACCGAATTATAGTTTCTCTACACTTTTGCAATTTACTTTATTTTGTTATCACTGATAGTTTTTAAAATAGGTTTCATAACTTACAAATTTGGTCACAAAGGGCATTGCAGTCGCTCTCATATGACAATTTCAGGAACCTAAATGAGGTTCCTCTACTAGATTCATGTATAGCGCATAGTCATTTTACTACAGGTACATACTTGTTCCACAATTCTATCTCTATCCATTCAAACAATTCCGTTATTGAGTGTTTTCTGACTTCAGTTTGCACACTTAATTTTAGTTAAAATAGTATATTTAAATTAGGAGAAAAAAATTAACTGAAGATATTAATTTAAATAAAATTATATTTGTAGTTCTCTTCACAATTTTAGATGTTATGTGCAATTAAATAGTAATATAAGATTTTTTTTTTCTTTTGTTTTGTCTAGTCCTAAATTCAAGTGTTATTTTACATTGAATATGTTATTTTCAAAGTATGATTTCATTATTTGCATTACTTTTAAAAGCTTTACTTTCTGTTTGTAATTTTGCCTTTCTCTCTAATGTTCATACATGGGTAATACCTATATTTTAAAAATGTTTACTACTTTTGGTCGTTAAGAAAGCGTGTATTTTAGCGTGTGCAGGGTTGTTAGACCACTTTTTCTCAATTCTTTGTATTAAAACAAACCTTTTTATTTTCATAAAATTATTTTGATATCACTTACAGCAAATTGCATCCGTTAGATATTTTGATTTATTATTTGTGTTAAGAGTAATAAATTTATTTTTCCAAAAAAAAAAAAAAAAAAAAACATTAAATAACCTTCTCAGTTTCTTTTTTTAACTAAAAGCAAATATAATAATAAAAAAAAAAAAGAATTTGCAGAAGTAATAAAATACTCTGCATCTTGCCGCTACAGGGTTGCTTACTATTCTTCAGGGCTCTTAATTTTTTTTAAATTTTCAGAATTAAAATTACATGCATCAAATATAATATGCTATAGAAAACTATTTTCAAATGATTTTTTAAGAATTTTTATGCCAATTACAAAGTTTTTTTCAATTTATTTCTCAAAAAAATATTAAATAACTCGTCAATTTTTAAAATAAAAGCAAATATTCGGAGATATTTTCTTATAAATTCCAGAAGATGGCAGCACTACAGTAATTCCAAATGACATTTTGATACCACTCCAGATTCCATTCCAACCTCCATTAGTTTTCTCGATCATTCTCTTTAATTGTCCAAGTGAAAATCATCAAGTTAAAGGAGCATATGCAAATCTCTCCGGATGGGATGCGATGAGTTTTTCAAACTGTAATTGGGGGGGGGGGGGGGTGAATAATTTTTCGGACAAATGTTTAGCTCTTTTTGATCCAGGAAATACCTGGTGTCGCCATCTTCTGATTATTAATGATGATAAAAGTCCACAATATTTGGATTAAACTAAATAGACAAATTGAATTATTATTATTTATTTTTTGGCGACTGGCCTTCAGATCCAGTTACTGGCGCACCCAGAATTATGCGTTGGGAGGGTCTAGTGATATTTTAAAGGTCTGTACCGGCTGAGCTCTGACCATTTTTCTTTCATTAGATTTGAAATTGGACTTCATTCTTTCCGGCCGTGCCGGATTTGCAAGTTCTAAAAAAAAAAAAAAAAAAATAGTGACATTGACATTTATGAACGGAACCTTTAGAAATTTATTTTGGTTTAATAAGTAAAAGAAAAGATTAAAAAAGAACTATCTTTTTCCCCTTTAAATAAATCTTTAGTATTATGATATTTTTAATAATATTTTTCTTTCCTTCTAAACTATAGTGAATTTCTTACTAAGTCTTTGAATGAATAAGTTTAAGAGGCTACTTCAGTCACCTGAAAAGACCCGCTCACTAATGTTAATCCTATGGAAGAAATTTCTAAAGATATCTCCTTTGCATTTCAGTATTTTTAAACAATTCTTTTTGCATTGGCTAGCTGAGATCGGTTTGCAAAAAGCGTTTTTTCTTTTTTTTACTTTTTTTTTTTTTTTTTTTTTTTTTTTTTTTTATACTTTTTTGAATATTTTGTACAGATATTTTTAATTAGGACACTTTCATTTTCGGAACCGGTCTCGAAAGTGAAAGCATCCTTTTGGAAAAAATCTGCAAACGAAATCAAAAAAGTAAAAAGGGCGGATGTAGAGATCAGTCTCAGCTATGCAATAAAAAAAAAATCATTTAAAAATATTAAAATTCAAACGAGATATCTTTAAAATTTTTATCTGTAGGATTAGCATTAGCGAGTGAGTCTTTCCAGGTGACTGAAGTAGCCCCTTAAGTGAACATTTATGTTGTATTTCCGCATATAATGGCTTGCAAACATATAAAATTAAAAATTCTGTACTTTAAAGTGTTTGTGTAACTATCAACTCAATATCCTTTCGGAAAAAAAAAAAATGTAAGTAATGGTGGTTAAGAAATACTTCTTTTTTTTTGTTGTTGAGAATTTGAAAAGAGCCGAGACGGGTCGCGTCTGATTTTATCGAGCGGGCCAAGCTTTTAACTTTTACATCGGGCCAATGCCAGGCCAAGATAACTTTCCCAAGATTCAGGCTGGGGCAGGTCTGAAAATCTGCCCTGTACACCGACTAGTATATTTACATATCAGACGATAGTCAATTAAAGTAAGAGAAAATCAAGTTATTATTTTAACATTTTGAAGGGGAAAAACATTAAATTGTCTTTGATAATCTAAACAGAAACAAAAACCAATTGAAGATAACATTTAATACATTTAATTGATAAAATTACTAGACTTTTCCGATTATTATTATTATAGGCCCCACCAGTGGCTGAGAGGTTCTGCTCTCGAAACTGGTAGACGGGAAGTGCTGGGTTCGATCCCAATCGCGCCCTTCGACCTAATCGTTCGGAGTTTTCGTGGTTTTCTTCGAACCATGGATTTCCATGCGTTAATACGGGTTAGGTTCCCTTAGAAAGACCCCCAGGAAGGGCACTCCCCCTCGGGCCTATATCCCTAGTGTAGATAATCGGCCGTCACAAAATCAACCAACCAACCAACCGATTATTATTATAGCAGTTATGATTTATGAATGCCAGAAAGATGAAAATTTTAACCTATGAAATCTATTCTTTCGCTAATTGTAACATGTTAAAAATTATTATTATTATTATTATTTTATTATTCACATACGTTAAACGTGTTCACGTTTTTAATTTAAAGAGGAAATGTTAAAATATGAAAAATCCGAAACAAATTCAATATTTCCGAAACTTCCATTTTTGTAGAGATCTTCATTAACCCTTCATGTCCCAAATTAGGAATTCTTGAAAAAATCATGTTTTAAAGTATTTTTCATGAATTCTTGAAACTACATTAGAAGATTTAAACAATCATTAAATAAATTTTAGAAGGATTTTGACAATGAAAATTAATTAATTAAATTTGAATTTATAGGATAATATTTATAACCCCACTCAAATCCTTTATTTAAAATATTTTTGTTAGTATTTTGTAGAATTTGGAAATGTACAAACATAATGTTATTACAATAGAAATATAGAAATATTTCCGAACTGGAACTCCCCCCCCAATGTTCCAACGTCAAGAAAGCTGAAAAGGGAAAAGAAATCATCCTTTTAAAAATATTTTTGTTTTGTGCACAACCAATAATGCTTTTGGAACAAGTCAAAGTAAAGTCTCTGTAAGTCATTCTAAACTGTATTAATACTAATCGACGTATTAAATGAATTTTATAACAAGTTATTTTAATGGTACTTTAATGTACCATCGGGACATAAAGGGTTAAAAGCCTTTCATAATTTTAGGAAAGTTTTAATAATTGGGATCTCCCCCCGTGAGTGCGCTAATGGATCCAGTATCCGAAAAAGCGGGGCAGTAAGCTTCTAAATCGGGATTTGGAAATTAGTTTTAAATTTATGAGAATATAACAATTCATAACGAACGCATCGTGACGTAATTCAACAATGCTAATCTTTGGAATAATTAGCAATCTTTGTAGGACAGCAAGTATAAATGAAACTTAAACAATATTATTTTTAGGAACATACCACACGGATAATATACTCTAATCTAATAAAAGAAAGTTTCGTTCTGTCTGTGTGTCTACCGAAATCTACCGGGCGTACAAAGCTGAAAATTTTTGTGAGGATACTCTAAAATCTCTCCTGATGCACCCGAAACTCAGAATTTAAAAATTCTAATAATTAGTTGAGTTATTAATTAAAATTCACTCTCATTAAAAACTCATCTCGGTCCTTTCGTGGGATAAAAAGGTCTGGCACACGCGCAGAAGCATTATTTACTCATCAATAGAAAATGAAGATCGAAAAGAAGGAATTTCGGGGGGGGGGGGGGTATTTTGACAAATTTTTATTAACTTACATCGGTCAAACCGCTTAGTAAAGTTAAAAACGGAAGAAATATTCGAAAGATCGTACTCTTACGTCTCAAACTCTGCAGTCAATTTAAAAAAAATCGTAGTTAAACCTTTAAAAAATAATTTTCAAAAAGGGTAGTTTTTCCGAAAAACGTTTTTCTCCCTTATTGCAACGCCCCTCCAGGGTACAATTTTAGAGGTACCCACAAACCAAAAATATTTTCTTAAAGCTGAAACATTTTTCTAATCGATGGTGCAATCGGTTTTAAAAAATATGATTTTAAATCCTTTCAAACCCACAGACGAACTCAGGTCACTTCGCGCCTCACGGAGACGATATTTTTTCTACGCTAAAAGTAACGTCCGTATTTTAACACGATCTTTTTAGAGGACCTCAATAGACCAGATTTACATCACCTACAAAAATTTGGAAACGTTCGAACGGGTAGAAATATTTTTTTACAAAATAAAATGTGTGAAAATTTCGACGAAATCAGTAAAAATCTAAGTGTTTCGTAGCGATTTTGCTCGCTTCCGGTACACATAGACTCCAAAAATCAAATTACGCAAAAAATAAAATAACAAATATAGTATTACTTTCAATTCAATACTTTTTCATTTGAAAATATAAATTCAGATAAAATGGAGTTAAAGTTATAAAATCATATAAATTTGAGGTTCATTTTAGGGTCATTCACCTCGGCTCGGGCAACGCAGAGCGGGGCAGCCAGTAAAAAAAATTAATAATAAATAAATAAACTTTATTTGTATATAGATCTTTCATTAATTTATGTTATATTGAGGGTAACTCAACAATATTTTATGAGTATTAAACAAGAGAAAACGTTCAGAGATATCCAAGTTTCAGTTAAACATAATTTAGACTTATGTCTTATAAAATACTAAGGATAAAATCTACCCCCCCCCCCCCCCCAGACCATTTTTTTAGAACCATTGAAGACCATTTTTTTAGACTGCCCACTAACAATACCAAAAAACATTTTATTTGAAAAGTATCAATTTTGCATACAACTAAAAATTTTAAATTTATTAAAAGCGACACTTTCGTATGACTTAATAACCGAAGAAATCTCCAAAGATTTGTTACTTACAGCAGTTTTTTTTTTTTAAATCTTGCTCATTTCAGTGGTTTAAGAACATAGTTCGATTACACATCTGTTAAATTTCTGTTTTATTTATATTATTTTATTTTAGTGATGAAGTTTTAACTTTGTTATATAGAATGGAATATCAGCCGAAAAAAGAATGCTGAACTATTTATATTAACTTAAGTGCAAATCGAATTTATCTTTCATAATCGTCTGCATGCTATTGAGATAGATTTAAAAAAAAAAAAATCATGCTTAAAAATTATTTTAAAAACCATAAAAACTGAGTAAATTTTGATACAGTTTTCAAACAAATTTCAATACAGTTTCCAAACATATTGCAGTACCAGTTTTCCAACATATTGCATTAGTAAGTACATTTTTTTTTTCTGTATTCGATGTTGTAAAGTTTGACAATGTGCGAGGTTTAAAAGTTAAAAAAAAAATTACTGAAAGCGAAATTTAATAGTCTGCTGTTGCCACCATCAAAATGACGTTAGCGTTACGGACAGATATGTTTGTCTTTTTTTAATGTAAAATATAAAATCTTAATCAATAATCGTCATAAAATGTTATAGTTAAAATCTATGAATATAAAGTTTCAATAGATTAAATATTTCTCTTTTTTCCCCCCTTTCGGTTTTTCTATAAATTTTACAGAAAAATGAATGCTTATAAACGATCAAAGCAATACCATTGAAATTATCCATCACAACAAAAATTCAAGCTTAAAACTTTAAAAATAGCTACTAATAAAAATTCTCTTTTTATAAAAATGTTTACATTAAGTTAATTTCCTCAATTTAACACGGATATTCAAGAGAAAAACAAGTCCTTGTTAGATATAGATCCATTTTAACGCAAATACGGTAAACATCCTCTAATCCGGCACGTTCGGGACTTTAAGCATGCCGGATTAGAAATTTTCCGGATTACAAGATGAATGTCGGGAAAAACGCGCAAAAGTTAGAATTAGATAGAAAAAAAAAAAAAAAAAAGGACATTTAAAAAAAAAAAAAAAAATTATTCATGTTTTTTATTTGCTAAAGATCTTGAATAGAATAAAAAAAATACTCAATAATGTAAAGTACAACATATGTACATGATTTTAAAATTAAAACATGCACTGTACTCGTAGAAGTCATCTTAAACAAATCTCGAATATCAGTTTGTTTTGTAGTTGTCTTCTCTCTTCTGTTTTTTTTTTTTTTTTTTTGGGGGGGGGGGGGGGGAGCCATTTCGTATGATGTGGAGTTTCACAATTTCTGTATCGTTGTGCGTACGGCTGCGCTCAGAAAACTCGATAAATGTGTATTAAAGGCATCAGCTATTTGATTCCAACTGATGTTGTTTGACTCGTCCACATCATCTTCATTAGAGTCAACGTCTTTCTCTTTGGGGGCTGTTCAATTGATAACATTCTGAATAATGGCCTCATCTGTCAGAATTTTCTCTGTCGGCTTATCCAAATCTGCTTTAAGCTTTAACCCACTCTTTTATTTCTTCACGATTCAGGTATGTTTCCGAAAGTCCTGCCGGATTATCCGGCATGCTGGACCTTAGGATGCCGGATTATAGGATGTTCACTGTAAAGCATGTCTTTTAGAGAATGTACTCTTTATTTAATATCAGTTATAAGAATTCAACACGTAACCCTTTCTGACTCAACAACTCCGATTTGAAAAATATTTACTCAGACGTTGGAATACACCATTTTAAGCATGTAAAAAATAATAATAAAATTTAGAACATAAAACTGAATTTTTTTTTTACTAAAAGGTACTTTTTCACACCTACAATAAACAGAAAATTACATACTTCTCATAATTAGTGTCCATTTTCTAATACAAAATTGTAAAATATACGAAATTATATTTCAAAAAAAATTTCGGACGTCTCCAGCTTTTTTAATTTGACAAAATTTATAGTTAATTTTAGCAATATTGACGTGAAATTGCTCAAATGATAAAAATAACTTTGGTATCAAAAAGCAACTCAGTAAAACCGTTTGTTGAGATTTCTATGATGAATTTATATTAATTGATGTGTTGGGAAATAAGACTAATAAATAAAATCGCATTTGAAATCTTACTGTGTAAGTAACATTGACTTTTGAGCATGTTGAAGATCTGCAACACGGCGATATAAAGGTTTAAAATCGTATTGGTGGTCAGTGTTTTATTATTATTATTATTATTTTAATTTATAGTATTTAAAGAACTTAACAGGAATATATATATGTAACGAATTGCCGCTACTTCCGTTATGGATCTTCTGTCGTGGCGTCGGTCAGTGCCCGACCGATGGGGGCCGGGGCGCGAACCGCGGACGCGTGCGTGCCGATTTCTGAGCGAACCCTCAGAACTTCTAGCATATTTAGGTAGTCGCAGGCCGTGAGTGGTATCCGGGAACTCATTAAGATAGTAGTCGTTCCAATAAAGACACAGTTTTTCCGGGGACCTGATTTATTGTTCTTTGGTTACATCCTTTTGAGAAATCAGGCCCCTGTTGGCTTGAGAGCTGCTACTTTACTTTATGGACATCGGGCTTGGGAAATTAGGTGTACCGCTAAGCGATACTTAGAGAGCCGAGTGTCGTGGAGTTAGTGCATTATTTTGATGGTAAAAAGCTCTCTCCTGTGACCCGTGCAGCGGTATAAATATGCTGTATTTCGCATTATTCCTGCTAGGGTCCGTTGACGTCAAAGGAGGTGTCTTTAAACTATAATTGGTCATTATCTGAATGATTGACTGCCCGGGATAAAGGCGGTGGCTCGGTTTGGCCGATAGAATGCAGCAAGACTTACAAATTGCACTTATTCAGCAAAAGTATTCTTATGAGATCTACCAAAACGATCTTTGAAAGTTATAAAATGCGATGCGGGAAAACTGACTTAACAGGGGCAACTTCATTCAATCAATTGAGACACAATTACAAAAGCATTTTAAAAGTTTTAATTTTAATTTCTAAATTTAAATTTTAAAAAGGGACAAAAAAGGGGATTTTAAAAAGGGGCTTAGCTTTTATCGTTTCATAGGATAAAAAGCCTTTAAAATTTCAAATTTAAATTAAAATCCGAAGTTTCTTTCTCCTAACTTTAAATCTCATTCTAAAACCAGTTTTACCCCTTGCAACTTTGTTTCCCAGTAATACATCTTATTACTTTCAGAGATCAATTTTAGGACGATTCTTAAAAGTGAAACTGCTAATCTAAGCGCTTTTTGCAGGCATCTGTCCATCTGTGGGTAGGGCTGATACGTCACAGTCCCTGGGAATTGTGCGGGCCTTGACCACAGATCAATCAAAACTTAATGAACCAATTAAATTAAATGTTCCTCCCAAATTAACAATTCTGCCCTCTGCTGGAAAATATTAGAATCTTCACCATATTATCCAGAACACGCACGAAAAACGAAGGAATTTGGCTATTTGAGAGGCTAGCTAAACTCACGCCCATGTAATCTCCCAAAATCTACGCTGTTGGCTCCGGGACTGGCGATCGGCTCGCGAATCCGATGTATGATGAGCAGCCTAATAAATGAGTTCGATTCGCATAAAGGGTCCCGAGTCAATTCCTCATCCCATCGTAAACATCATCCAGGACAATATCACCTGGAATACATTATTTTATTTAATACATATATATATATATATATATATATATATATATATATATATATTCATATGGTTATCGATAATTTTGATAATTTTTCGTTAGCATATTTTGTATTAAATTCACAAGATGCAGATTAACAGGCAAAACGAATGGTAGAGCGAAAATCTAACAGAATTAATGTATTGTGAAAAATTGGAGCTTTGATGTTCCGCAAAATGGTTCTACAAAGACTGTTCTCGGAAGCCCTAAAAATTGAAATATCCCGTGAAAATTGGAACACCCGCCAACAAACACTATTAGTTAACCACATCTTCTAAACTGATACCGGATCCGTCCTTGTTCCTAAATTTCCCCTTTAAAAAGGGGGCTTTTCTAAAATCAAAAGCATTATTTAAAGTTCTTATTCTGAAGGATATAAGCAAAACGTCTTATCATTGCTTATAAGCTCTCTGTATTAACCCTTTATGTACTGAATTATGAATTCATGAAAATTTTACCTTCTAAAGATCTAAAGCATTTTTCGTGAATTGTTTAAAGTACATTAGAAGATTTACATAATCATTTAATAAATTTTAGAGAGATTTTAGAAGGATTGAAGGATTTAGAAGGATTTATTAACTTTGAATTTATAAGGATTTTGTGCAACATTTATAACCCCACACAAATCTTTTAAATATTTTTCTTAGTATTTTGTAGAATTAGGAAATGTACAAATATAATCTTCTTACAATAGAAATATAGAAATATTTCCGAATTGAAAAATCCCCCCCCCCCCCATCCCCTCTAACGCCAAGAAAGCTGAAAAGATGCAAAGGCACAAGAAATCCTCCTTTTAAAAATATTTGTGTCTTGTGTAACCCATAATGCTTTTGGAACAAGATAAAGTAATGTATCTATAACTCATTCTAAACTGTATTACAACTAATCGACGTATTAAATGAATTTTATAACAAGTTATTGGGCAATTCCATTGTAACTGACGTAACATTTGATCATCGAATTTTGTTTTCAAAACTATGTAGAAAATTTACTAATAAAGCTAGAACAATTTTTTACAATTTAAAATATATCTTACTAAGGACTTACTACCCAAATACCTGCAAATTATTTCAATCTCTCTTTTAGTCCCAAAAATTGCAATTCAAAATTATGTAACTGACGTAACATAAAATATACAAGCATTTTTTCTGCCTTCATTGAAGTGTACAAATTATAAAAAATGCCCCGTTAAAAAAAGGGATTTAATGTTCTCAAAAAAAAACTAAGTAATCCCAGATTATAACAGTAACTTGTTTAATTCATTTTTGAATAATAAAAAAGAAAAAAAATGGCATTTACACGTGTAACTGACGTAACTTTTATTGTGTAACTGACGTAACATTATGACTTTACAAAGACAAAAATGATACTTAACTTAGTTTGTAAACAGTAATTTATAATATCTTTTTATTAGGATTTTATTATAGAATATAAAAATATCAAGTTTTCCAGTCATACCCTTAAATTAAACATCTTATAAATCTTATTCGCCCCCCCACCCCCACCCCCCCCCCAAAAAAAATATATAATTTTCTGTGGAATTGCCCTATTTATTTTAATGGTACTTATATGTACCGTCAGTAGATAAAGGGTTAAATTACATACATAAAAGGTTTTATCTTTAAATTATCTTGTAAATCTGTAGAATGCCACACCACTACGAATTATTTAGTAAAGACAAATGAGGACATCCTCCACACATTTTTCACTCGATTTTAACTGCGATAAAAAAGTTAATAAATATGTATTATGAACAAAAACTATAAGAAGAAGAAAAGATAACAAGAGAAGAAAAGACGAGCCCTTCGGGTACCCCAACATTTTTCTTTTTCTCCCAAGTACAATTTTTATTTACATTTTCTCATTTCCACAATCTATCAGTGGAATCTGATTAAATCGCAAAATCTTGCCTAGAAAAATGATGCGACAGCTACAAATTTTGCTGACCGCACGTGTGAACGGACTAGTTCTTTTTTATTATTATTTGTATTAACTGCATTTAGCTTAGCTATCAAAGAAAAAAATATATACATTTATGCAAGCTTGATGATATCATTTCACAGCGTGGTGATTACATAATGAATGAATCTTTTGAAGCAGTCTTGCAGCAGATACCAGATTTTGACTAGAGGCTATTATTTCTTTTTTGATTTAAGATCAATATCTTATTTGCCGTTGACGCTCAAAACATGTGGTACACTATGGCGCAAAAGTTTAGACAATGAAGAAATTCTTACATACTTTGAAAAATATTTATTCAATTTTCAAATCACTGCTTGAAATTAATGTGCTGTACATATAAACAATATTTATAACAAAGAAAAGTGGAATTGTGCATATTGCAATAAATTAAATGGTAACAAAAATAAACTGCTGTCTCAAAAGTTTAGACACAAATTAAATAAAATCGAAATAAACAATTTTTAAAACCTGGTTGCGCATCCATGCTTATGTATTACGTCATATACACGAGATTGCATGGAAGAAACTAAATCTTGCATAGTTTGTGGATCGATATCGTACCATGCATTCTCAATAGATGTCTTAAGTTCCTTTTCAGAAGAGTATTGTCTAGCGTTGCTATAAACTTTGCGACACATGATGCTCCAAAGGTTTTCTATAGGGTTAAGTTCTGGGCTACATGCTGGCCAGTCGAGAACTCTTATATTATGGGAATTAAACCAAGATTTTGAATGTTTTGCAGTGTGAATTGAAGCATTGTCTTGCTGAAATTCCCACTGAGGACCCCCTAGAAGCTCAGCAAATGGCAGTAGGTTTTCTTCTAATGTCTGTGTATAATGCTGTGAAGTTTGACGACCACTGGTGAAGGTCAGAGATACTTGTCCATTATAGCAAAAGGCTGCCCAAACCATCACCGAGCCCCCTCCTTGTCTGCGACTAAAAAAACGTCGAGGTTCCTTCCGCAAGTCATGCCAATACGATAAACAACCATCTGGACCATCCAGATTCCACTTTTTTTCATCGTTAAATATGACTGACTGCCATTTCTCTCCATATGACATATGCTTTCGAGCCCACATAAGTCTTTGTAACTTATGATGTGGTTTCAGAGCTGGTTTCTTCTGCATTTTGCTATAAACGATTGTTCCTTTTTCCAAAATTCGTCTACGAATCGTATCCTTTGATACAGAGAGTCCCGATGAGCTTTGAACTCCACGTACGCTCATTTGTTGAGTACTCACTAGTCTTTGTATCAGGCGATCCTCTCGTACATTTGTCACACGTGGCCTCCCAGACCGACATTTTGCTTTATATTCGGAACCACTCGATAAAACTCGATAAATAGATTTTTTTGACCTATTAATAATAGCAGAAATTTCAGAAACGCTCTTCCCTTCACCTTTCAACTGCCAAATCCTTGAAACCTCATTCACTTGAATTTCTTTAGCTCTCGGCATGTCGACTATGAAGCGCAATCGTTTGCAGAACTTAAGTACTCCAAATTTGTGACATCATCGATTCTAAATTTGCATATGCCAGCGAATATTCAAAGAAATTTAGAATAGTGTCTAAACTTTTGCGACAAGCACATTTGAATTTTTATGAAAAAATTTAGTATTATAGCAAATAAAACGACTGTCTTTTGTACATAGCATTTTAAATCAGTTTTTGAATATATTTACAGGTTTTTGTAATTCTGACGTCATAATTCTACATTTTAAAGCTGAATGACGTCATTGTCTAAACTTTTGCGTCATAGTGTATTATTAAAGTTATTGTCAGTTAAATTTTTAGTTTAAAAGTATTAATTTTGTCTGTATATATTCTTACATCTCTGCATCTTATTTTGATTGATATTATTTGTTACTTTGTCGATATGTTTTTCTTTTTAAATAATAAAAAAATAATTTGTGAATTATATTTAAAAAAATAAATTTATTACTTTTATTGAAGCTAAACTTTTAAAAATTTCTATAGAATATTAAATAATCTAAATTTTACACAATTTATAAAATTATTTTCAAAATTAAAATTAATCTATGAATTTAGCTGATTAATAAAACATCCATAAAACATATAAGAAGAACAAATATGATTTTGAAGTCACAAAACATTTTCTTTTTTACATTCTCACAATCTATTTAGCTGCATTACATTACAAGATTTGGGTACTTTAATATTATTTCTCAAAAGTAGTTTTGATTGTCTATATTCCTATTTTTCGTTAAAAAAATCCACATTTACCATAAATAAGGCATTTTTGTGACACTGCACAGAGTGCTTTATGAAATTTCATTTAATTTTTAATGGGTCTGAGATTCTAAGATTTCAAAGCTCAGAAGAACCAAAAGCAAAATAAATGCAAGGCTGTAGACGGATTTTTATTTAGTTTTCAATATTGTAATTATTTAGCAGATGGCTATTTTTTTTTTAAATCTCTCTAACGTCGTTCAAAGGTGCCTATGACTTCAGTTCATTTGTCTGCCTGTCAATTTGCACTTTAATTTTCGTAAATACGCTTGGAATGCTATGAAAATTTTAAGGCTGTTCTCAAATCCAAAAGGGCAACTTTATGACACAAGTTTTAATATATTTTTGCTTGAAAATGCATGAAATTAGCAGTTGTTGTTGTTCAGAAACTGTGTAATCAAGCTGTTTTTTTTTTCGTTTTTTTTTTTTTTTTTTTTTTTTTTTTTTTTTTTTTTTTTTTTGCAAACGCAACACTGTAAAAAAAAATCCGACCAATTTTCCTGTAGGAATCGGAAAAATAGTTGCCCTTATCGTACCGGAAAATTTTCCGACCCAGCTCGGAATAAAATCCGTAAAAAAGAGGAAATAGTGAATAAAACGGTATTTTACGGATTTTATTCGGAGCTGGGTCGGAAATTTTTCCGGTACGATAAGGGCAACTATTTTCCCAATTCCTACAGGAAAACTGGTCGTATTTTTTTTTTACAGTGACGATCTTTCAGAAAATAGCGTCAAAGGGGGCGTTTTGAACCGAATTTCCGCGCGAAAGGAGAAAAACCCCTCTAAAAAGGATGAAAAACGTGTTTGTCACGTGATCAAAATCGCTTATAACTCAATAGGTAATTTATTGATCAAAAAATGGAAAACACAGTTCGATTCCAAATCGCTTCCCCAGTCAGGCCTTCCAATTTTATATCTTTCCATTAAAAAATGAATTTGCAAATATGTCAAAACGTTTTGCGCTTGTTGTGCAGAGCAATTGAGAACAGCCTAACGCTTCTAATGTCGCTACAACATGTTGTCTGTTGAAAATGGTGTGCGCAGTGTTGGCATGGTTTAAACCGGATTTTCTTTTTAAATAAATAACCTGTAATAATTTCTCTTTTTTATAATTTAATATTTTAAATTATTGGATATGAACCACTCAAAAAAGGATGAAAAACGTGTTTGTCACGTGATCAAAATCTCTTACTATAACCCAATAGGTAATTTATTGATCAAAAAATGGAAAACACAGTTCGATTCCAAATCGCTTCCCCAGTCAGGCCTTCCAATTTTATATCTTTCCGTTAAAAAAATGAATGCAAATATGTCAAAACGTTTTGCGCTTGCTAAGCCTTAAACGCTTCTAATGTGACTACAACATGTTGTCTGTTAAAAATGGTGTGCGCAGTTTAAACCGGGTTTTTTTTTTTCTTTTTATAAATAACATGTAATAATTTCTCTTTTTTATAATTTAATATTTTAAATTATTGGATATGAACGTTTTACAGTTTTAAAACTTTATCGCAACAGTCACAGCGACTGTACGTTTTACTTGTATGTAGGACAAAATTTAACCTGTTTTCATGAATATACCTCAGACCCCAAAAAGTTATTTTAAATCGTGGCCAACATATGTGCAACTAAAAAAGATAAAATGTATTAAAATATTCAAAATTTTATATAAAATAATTTCATTTTAAAAATGCAAACTAATTTACAGCAATTAATATATAACCATATGATCTTAAAGACTTAGGACAAACTGCAAAGACTATCTTTTAAGAATTTGCAAAATAATATATACAAGGTATGAAGTTGAATAAGAGGACAGGAAATAAGTTGCCAGTTATAACATTTCATTGATACCAGTCCGTTCTATCACTTATTACTGAATCTAAGAGTCAAATATGTTGACCCAGAGTTATCATAAAAAAAAGCATTAATATAATATAAATAAATTAAATATAGATATTCTTAACAACTTCAGATACTGAGATTTATATAAAAATTTTCACCATTCTAAAGATACTATTTTAAAGATGAATTCATTTTTAATTTTTAAAATGGTAAATTTCTACAGCCAAAACAGAGAACTTCTTTTTTTTTTATATATCCAAGTGGGCATGTATAATAAAAATCACACAAGAGATCGAAAAATGTAAAAAGAAAAAAAAAAATCTGTAAAATATGCTTTTTTTTTCAAAATTTTAAATCAATACTTTTCTGAATAAGTATTTGCATACTTTTAACTAAAACAATGCAACAAGATGCGTCTAAATGTTACAGGACACAGTTAAAGCTCAATATCTTTGAATCTTTCAGTAAAATGGAAAGAAATCGAAATAAGGTTTACTTGAGATATCAAGGTTTCATAAAAAAAAATATGCTTTGAAATATAAATTTTTAACTATGTTTTATTTAATCATACAAAATAAATGTGTGTTATAACATTAGGAAGAAAATAAAATCGCATTAGTTAAGTCTGACGGGTGTTTAAATCTTTTACTGCATGGCAACTTTTTGTAAAATCACTCTGTATCTTTCAAGATCAATATTTTTAGTACAGCCTAAAAGTTGGTAAATGGATTTTTTTGCTTCTTTTACCTTTACCTTTGCTATTTTTTAAATCTGGCAGTTTCAAAGGGCAAGCCTCAACTGACAATAGTAATACACATTATTTCTCAAAAAGTGTAAATAATACTCAACTGCTACATGTCAAATCATTTCAGTAATTTCTTTGGCTTGTTTTTGAATGTTTGAATTTAATCAAAAAATAGAATTGCTCATTTAGAAAAATCAGTGCACTGACAGAAAATTCCAGATATCAAGAATTTCAAGAAAATTGTCTTGAGATAGCGATGGGGAAATAAAGGATATTTATGAATGTACAGGAAATATATATATATTTAAAGATATCAAACAATTCTTGATAAAAAGGTTTGAGATATCACAGTTAAACTGTGTATAGCAGTTTACTCTTTGAATGTAAAATTACCAATGTTTAAATTTGGAATTATTTGAAATTTCTACAAAACTCAATGTAATTATATATTTTAAAAGTATATTATTTAAAATTTAATCAAAAAATTTTCAGGTGAAATATTAGTTATAGTTATAGTGTCCGTTACTCTTGACAGTGTTTATTTTTATCAGCAAATCTACATGCACGTGTAATAGGAAATGATTTTAGAAAAAGAAAAAAAAAAAACGTGGTTTAAAACAAAAGAAGACCGGTTTAAACAAACAAACAAAAAATGATAATACAAAATATAAACTTTTTTCAGCCCTGAGAGTGCGTGGTAATTTTTTTTTCTTTTTAAGGGGTATTCAAAAAAATATCGATGCATTGCGATCCATAGCAAAGCCCCTAGATAAGGGAGAAAGCCTTGACTCGCGTTACGAAAACGTAATACAAAGCAGGGAAAGCAAAGAAAAAAATTCGAATAACTTGCATGTTTCGTTTTCTTTGCCTTATGGAATTATTAGAAAATAAGAATTAATAATTCCACGAGCCAACGAAATCGAAATATGCAAGTTGTTCTATTTTTTCCCCTTTGTTTTGCCTTATTTGTGTGACGTTTTCGTTACGCCCATAGGCGATAGTTGTTTGAAGTGTTTGTTAATATGCTAAATTATTTAAAACTGATACATTTTATAGACATTTGTATTACATAATTTTCGTTTAAAATATTGTATTTAAGGTAAGTGTACCAGTAAAAAGCCACGTACCACATCTATAATGTGCAAACTACTTTCAGAAATGGAAAACTAGCTTATATATCACACTTACAAGCAATTAAAACGACAGATGATTAATTTAAACTCTTTTCTTCAAAATACAATAAAATTATTATCATTATTATTATTTTTAACCATTTGGAAAAATGGTTATTGTTCTCGTCAGGATGGGAAATCAAAAGCATATCTGAAGGTTTTCATTAATTTAATCCGCATTTTATTCGTTTCCTGATTGGTCTATACAGTAATCTGTATTTCCCTTTAATTTCAACAACGATGGATACCTTCTGTTGCCACTATGACAAAAAATTAATAAAAACTACAAAAAAAATTAATAACTCAGAAACGAATTGAGATACAGCTTTCAAACAAATTGCATTTAAAAGTACATTTTTTTCTCTATCCGACGGTGTAAAAAGAAATATTGTCGGATGTTTAGAAGTTTAAGAATGAAATTTCATTTAAAATTGGCGGTCAGATTTCTTGGAAATCTGACGATGGAAAAGCCTTTTCCCGAACAGCCAATGAAATGCTTGGATATTTACGTAAGTTTCAGCTGGATAATACTTAAGTTTCATGAAATCTGAAGGGTCGCAGGCGATATTTTTGGCTTGCAATTTTTACGTGTAATAACACTATTAATGTTTAATTCATGGCGTACGTAATGTATGATCAACTCCGTGCGATTTTTTATGTCTTAAATTTTAGTCTTCAAAAAAAATCTTTTTCCAAATGGTCGTTGTAATTTGATAAATTGCTTTTTTTTGTTGTTGTTATTTATTTATTTTATTTATTTATTTGTCATTTCTCACAGGTTTCCTTAAAATATTAATTTTGATTTCATATATTTTTCTCTTAAAAATAAACGCAATGTTTCATAACTAGACAATTTTTATATTTCATTGGACATTCAATAATTAGGAAAATATGTTCGTAAAATATAAAATAAGCATATTATAACATTTAAAGGTCGGCCCATTTTAGGATCAAGATTTCTGAAGTTGGTATGTGGCCCATCCAGTGTTGAATTTAGGGGGTAACCCGGGTGGGGGGCATTCCCTCCCGGAGAAACGAGTGGTCCCCCCCGGAAGATTTGAGATTTTGTGTTTTTAATGGTCAAAAAGATCAATCCCCCCCCCGGAACTCCATACTGTCCCCCCCCCGGAGCCACAGAAATCCCTCCCGGAGAAAAGTGTCTGAATTCAATCAACACTGCCCATAACTGGAGAAAAAAAATTCAATGTCTTACTGCTTATTTAATATTAGTTTATTTATTAATTAGGTACCCCATATGCGTAATTTAGTTATATAATGAAGAATACAAATAACGTGCCACCTGACCCATTATGGGTACACTAGTGGCCCATTACTGGAACAAATGTGACAGTACTGTGTAAAAACTGAAATTTGCTATTTTATTTATATTATTTTACAGAATTATAGATAAGAGGAAGGATCAAATTTGTTTGGCAGAACATAGAATAAAATCTGTTAAATATGTTGATTAAGGAATCAGTATTAGTAATGTAGCTAATTTAATAAAATTTCAAGCAAAGAAAATTAAAAAGAGATTAAACAAATTTAGATACAAAAAAGTGTCCAAGAACAAATTTTTCTGTAGAAAAAGTAGATATCATTATGGCATGGCAAATGTTTTTCCCATAGGGTGCAGAATGGTAAACTTAGCAAAAGAATATGAAGTTGTTTTTCCCGGGGGAATCCTTCATAAAAGAAAATTGTATGAAATTTTTTAAGACGTCACCCCTAATATTGTATTACGAGCTAGCCGAAATATTACCACTCAGAGTCTTAGCATCTCACGAGAAAATCATAAGTTGTTTTGGGATGTGGAGAATTAACTAAGAAACTGGACGAAGTTTTATAAAGTTAAGAGTTTTTAATTGTGAATAAACGGCAATCTTAAATCTAAAGACAAGAAAAGTTTGTGCTATAAAGGAGCCAAAGCAAATATTTACGGCCACAGCAGAGTAGTAAAATTGATTGCACTGATAACAGTAAAAACTAAAGACGAAATTTAACACCCATTGATAATTTACAGGAAAATAATATTTATGAAATAAATGCAGTCGAGCCCCGATTATCCTAACTTATCGGGACCAATCTTATTTCGGATACGCTAAAGTTCGGATAAATGGAAAAACGAAACCACACACTGCACGTTAACTGTAACGCTAAAGAAAAGGTGATTGCACCACTACTAGTAAATACAGTTGAAAAAAGTGTTTCAAACTGTTACCACTGTCAATATTCTCTAGGTCTAGGTCAGTGTCGGTGAACCTTTTCACACCCGCGTGCCAATTTTTTCCAAAAAAAATTTTTTTTTGATGATCATGACGTGCCAACCAATTTAGTAGATCAAAGTAGCAAAATGAATTAAAATACTAATTTTAGGATTTAAAATGTATGGTTAACATTTTGTAATCTACTTAAGTATTTAAAAAATCCTATTTCTCTTGTAGCGTCTTAGATGCCAAGCAATTCAGATCAGCTTCGCATTTGAGTTTTTCTTTAAGAGGATGCAAGCTGTATTGGAGTTACCTAACAACAGGTTCTACTTGAGTTTTTTGTACTTTTTCATTTCCGAAAAAAAAAAAAAATATATTAAAGTATGCCTCTTTAAAAAAAATTCTTCCATGGAATTGCATTCGAAATTCCAAGTTAACATAATTTCCCCATCGGCATTTTTGCTTATGATCGTTATTTTCCGATAATCCCCGAATTCTCGCATAATCTCAAAATTTTTTGAACCAATAATGTGTTAGATTGCGATTTATAAAGTTACAATCTGTATGATAGCGACCACTAACATAATTTAGAAAAGTCAGCAAGTCTACATTCAAAATACTGCAATTTGTGCATTTTCACTATGTGAAAGGCTGGGGTGTAAAGAATAGCAACTGACATTTTTTACATTTTTCCTGATATATATATATATATATATATATATATATATATATATATATATTTTTTTTTTTTTTTGTAAAATTGTTTAACTGCACCGTGACAACTTTTTAAAAGTACAGAGATTTTACTCAATATACATTATATTTACTAAATAATTTTTACATCTGAATTCCAATAAAATAAAATCTATTAGTAAAAAAATGTTGCACATAAGTTAACACAAGTTCCATTTTTAACAAATCATCGGTTTTGCAAGAAGCAATCATTCAATTTTATATGTATATATATATATATATATACACTATATGGCCAAAGGTGATCGGTCACTTGCGATTTTTGACGTTTTGTTAAATAGAAAAATACATGAGGAATTAACCTGAAATTGCAGTTGTGTAAACAGTACAGTATAGGTCATATATTTCCGCGAAGATTTTTTCCCGAAACCCTATAGGGGACCGTCAAAAAATTAAAACAGAACGAATATCGTTTGGATAACCCTGTAAAAACTAATAGAGCAAAAGCGTTTAAACTCGAGATTATTAATAAGTGGCTTATTGTAATATACTGTGTTCATTTTTATGAGGATAGCATGTATACTCGTAGAAAAATTAAGGTTTTTATAAAAATAGCCCAAATTTTGCCAAGTTTTTTGCTTATAATTTGCAGAGTTCTTAATATATAAAAAAAAAGTTATTTTCAGAAGATATGATGAACAACATTGTACACAATATTCCGCAATCAGAATGAAAACATAATAAAAATTGGATGAAAAATGAGCAGGTTTACTAAAAAATGTTTCACTGCGCATGCGCGAATGCATTCAAAATATAATGTGCATAATGTGTTAGCAAAATGTATACAGCAACTTTTGTAAAAGTCTCAAAAACATAGTTTGAAAAGTCTGATAATAATCGTTTATAGAATAAGCTCAAAATCCGTTGTTCCCAAAATGAAGCAAAAACGTAAGGGGTTGTATCCATATATCCATTGATTAGTGCCAATTTAGCATACACAATATTGCACGTAACACTGTATTTGAATACAATCCCTCTTCTTTTTGCTTCATTTTGGGAACAACGGATTTTGAGCGCATTCTATAAACGATTATTATGAGACTTTTCAAACTTTGTGTTTGAGACTTTTACAAAAGTTGCTCTACACATTTAGCTAACACATTATGCACATTATATTTTGATTGCATTCGCGCATGCGCAGTGAAACATTTTTTAGTAAACCTGCTCATTTTTCATCCAATTTTTATTATTTTTTCATTCTGATTGCGGGGTATTGTGTACAATGTTGTTCGTCATATTTTTTGAAAAGGACTTTTTTTTATATTAAGAACTTTGCAAATTATGAGCAAAAAACTTGGCGAAATTTGGGGCTATTTTTATAAAAACCTTAATTTCTCAACGAGTATACATGCTATCCTCATAAAAATGAGCACAGTATATTACACTAAGCCACTTATTAATAATCTCGTGTTTGAACGCTTTTGCTCCATTAATTTTTACAGGGTTATCCAAAAGATATTCGTTCTTTTCAATTTTTTGTTGGTCCCCTATGCGGTTTCGGGGAAAAAATCTTCGCGGAAATATATGACCTATACTATACTGTTTACACACCTGCAATTTCAGGTTAATTCCTCATGTATTTTTCTAGATATTTAACAAAACGTCAAAAATCGCAAGTGACCGGTCACCTTTGGCCATATAGTGTATATATATATAAGGTTGTAACGAAAGTTTCCCGCCACAGCTAATACGGTCTGTGCAAACAGTTCGCTTTGACGTGTTTGCTCATATTTTGTCAAACGATTTTTGGCATTTGAAAGGACGAGACTTGCTTTATAACCCTGTGTTGTGAAATTTGTAAAAAAATATCGTTATTATATAATTTAATTAAGTACAAGGTGTCTGAAATGGAGCTATCACTACCAGATTAGAACCATTATTTACTTCCAGTTCTGTTGCAAAAAGTCAGCTACAGAATATCACCGAATAAAGTGTACAGCTTTAGGTAGTAGTGTTGTATCATATGACACTGTGAAGGTTTGGCGGAATGGTGGTTATATATAAAATTACAGTTAATTATATATATTATAATTAGCATTACTTAATGGTGATTTGGTGAAATTTCTTTTTTTTTTCGTTTATTGCAGGATTCCGTTATAAACAGGCTTTACTCTATAAGAAAATTAATTTGCTGGAAGGTACTTTAAAAAAATCTATATAGTAATATTTGCTTACAATTTTATCATTCTCTTTTTCAGTATTGCAGGTTATGTTGTATTTGTAATTGCTTTTTCATCTAAAGATTTTAAATAAAAAATTAAATTATTGAAAATATAATTAAATTTTAATTGACTTCATCAATTAATTTGGAATAAAAAAGTTTAAAGCATGAGACATATAAAAATTAAAAAACTTAACCTGTGACTTTACACAACTTTGGAACTGAACAAGAGTCGGGTCCTGGTAATTTGCACTGTCGATTCATTTAAGAATATTATTACGGGCCGGGCAACGCCGGGCGGGTCAGCTAGTTACAATATAAAACTTTAGATCGTGAGCTTGTATACATGATTTTTAAAAAAAATAAGTATACAAGAAAAATTGTACATTGAATAAATCTGGAATCAATCATATATATATCAATCAATATATTTAAAACCATTATAAACCAAAACAAATTATCATCAACAGATGTGAATATATAAATTATAAAGGAATTTATTCACAATAAATTCTTTTTATAATTTATATATTCACATTTGTTGTGATAATTTGTATTGGTTTATAATTGGTTTTATATTAGCATTGAAATTATTATGCTGCCTAAGCGCATGCAGTTATGAATGTGAGTCTATTATGATATATTTTGGTATGAATTCTGAATTCATTCTAAATGGTGTTTGTTTCATAATATTTATTCTTGTCAAAAATTCTCTTTACCCGACTGCCAAGAAGGGTTATGTGTTTCACGCGTATCTGGGTATGTGGATTTCTTTATACCCTCGAAACATCCCAACGGCTGGATGGGTTTTAATAAATGAGGTCTCTATCGATTCGTCTTAACCGTCCTATGGTTATAGGCTAGGTCTTGTTTTCATAAATTCAAAATGGCGGTCGTAAAATACAAAATGGTGGTAGAGACGAAAAAAATTTTTTACGCACCCTATTGAGTGGGATATCATTGGATAGGTCTTTCAAAATGAAGACGATGTTTCATTGACTATTTTACAATCAGAAGCTCCGTTTAAATATTACATAACCTGGAAGTTGTGTACGTAGGATCTCTAGCTCTACTGCAACTCTAACCATCATAGACATATATAGGCCTCTTCAAAACAGTGTTTATAGATAGGAACTAACAATGAAACACAACTTAAAAGTCATCAATACAAGTAAATAAAAAATATGTATGTGATATAAAAAATAGTTACATATTGATGAGAAATAATTAATTAGTTCGCTTTTTACGCAGTCGGTTTTTTTTAATTTTTAAATTTAATTTAGCATTATTGAGCTATTTTCTTTTTTATTATTATGTTATCTTATATATATTTTAAAGCATATAACAATGGTAGCTAAATGTGTTTAGTAATCTTATAAATCAATATATATGTATTAAATTCCTCTTTTACCAGGACGCACAAAAGATTACGGACGCATTACGGTCTGTTGATGATAATTGTTCCAAGTGCTTTTAATGACGTTAAACTTTTTCAAACACTAGGGGGCTCGGCCCCCTACGAGCTACGCTCGCCAACCCCCGTCCAGACACCGCAGACTCTAAATGCACGCTAATTTGATTGGCTTTAAAAAGACTTCGAAAGATTGTGTTATATTTTAAAAAATAGTGGTTTATCTCCCTATAAACGAATTTCTATTCATTTCTCTTTGATTGGAAAATTTTAACGCCAAATCCGCTGCTGTACTACTTGATTATCCCGTCGACCAATTTCGCCAAATTATATAAATCGCCAAACCACTCGCCAAATTATACAAATTGACATAATTTTTATTTTAAATAACGAAAGAACAAATAAATTAGTACAACATTAATAAAAATACAAATAAAACGTCGAAATAAAAATAACTTGATGACGTAGACACGTGTAACAACATTTCAAAATAAGCTAATATAAAAGGAAATAAGTAAACAGAGTCTTTGTCTCCTGGTATTTTTTAACAAAGCGAAAAGAAAGTTCTTTTAAATGAGACATTTTAAATTAATCGTTTTTAATCTGACGTAATTTTGACCAAACTATTCTTTCTCTTTTTAATATTCACGTGAAAATGCTTGTGTTAGAAATGAAATATTATTTGCGCTTTCCTAACAAAAATAGTTGAAAAGTATCCTCTCAAAATATCAAATAAATGTCTAGTGCAATTTCTAAATTTAAACCGTTTTGCAATATTATTTTGTGTTCATTTTATGTAATAACTGTAATGTGACGTAAATATGACGTAATTTCTCCTATTTAAGACTTCTAACGCATGTTAATAAATTTATTATTTTACAAATTCCTTTCTCTCTTAAAATTCACGTGTAATTATAGTTTTTATGACGTAATTTTTAATAAGTTCCTGCTTTTTGTACATAATTATTTAATTCTAATTCCAAACGTTTTTTTCTGTTTATAATAGCCACGTGTAAATAAATTTTTAATTTATTACACGTATAAATATTTTTTTTCTTTTTGAAGCAAACATTATTGTTTTCGCTGTTTATACAGTTGGCAACAGTTTAAATTAATATGACTTTCTAAAATCTGTAAAAAATATCTCTAGAAATGCTGAAAATTTGAATTTAAAATAGAAATAAAACCTCAAAAAATTAGCCAAATTAAAAAAAGAAATACAATCTGCACTCCGGCAAATTCTAACGCATAAAATGATGTAAAAATGATTACACTGTCATGTATAGTTTTTGCTGCTATAAAACTTTTTTAGTGAAACGATTTTGTCCAACTTTAGCATTAAATATCTCTTAAAATAATTCTTCGATTTAAAAACTGTCTACATCAGCGTGTTTATCAAACATTTCTGTATAAAACCATCGATTTTCATATTTTTGTATGCATTATTTTTCTTAATATTAACGAAGAAAGTCCTCCGGTCACAAAAAATTCAAAACCGGCGGCGGCGGCGGCGGCGGTGACAGCGGTAGTTACTTTTTTTTTGAATAGAGAGATAATGAAACTGACATATGCTATTGATGCCTCATTACAGCATGTGGAAATTAGTATTTTATCATTTATATTTATTTTATGAGGCCACACAAAAAACTTATATGGTCTACCGGAGGCGATCGTTTGAAGTATACTTTAATGCAATTATAAAATTTCACTTTATCATTTGCTTCCAGGCACATGTTCTACTGATGCGGTAAAAGTAGTTTTATAGGCACATTTGTGAATGATTCGAATAATGTTTTGTCTGACCTTGAAGACGAATCTGGTAACTTTTAAACATAGCCTTTTTTAGAGGTCTGCACGGGCCGGAATTTCCGGGCCCGGGACCGGCTCAGCCCAGCCCGAACAAAAACTATCTTGTCCCGCCCGGCCCGGTGTAAAAATTGAAAGTTCGGCCCGAGCCCGGCCCGTTTGCATTTTTACAGTTCTCGGCCCTGCCCGGCCCGTATAAAAATCAGTGTAAACAGGGCCGGCCCGACTCAATTTCTACAAAAAAAAAAAAATCCGTTTCTTCTCGATATACAATTCAAATCCTTTTAATGAATACTATATACATATTTATGGGAACATTTTACAGTATATTTTAGATTACTAATGTGTTCGTAAAACAGAAAACACACAATAGTAAACATTAACGATTACACAGTGTTTTAGTCATCGTCTCTACAGACAATTCAAAATTCCAATATGGATTCCTTAAAAGTTGTTCATTGTAATTCAGAATAAAAGATTAAAAACATGATAATTTTTGAAGCTGTATAATAAAAAGTAGATTTGTGAAAATATTTCTCTCATTTTTAAGGCTTTTCCCAAATCCAAAGGAGCTACATTTTGACACATTTATGAATTCATTTCTTTTCGGAAACGCGTAAGATTGGCAGGTATTCTTATTCAGAAACTATGTAAATGTCATTTTTTTCATAGATAAAAGCAATATATCTTTCTCTGAAAATACTGCCAAAGTTAGCGTTTTGAATCGAATTTCCGGAATCAATAGTACAGAAAAGGAGAAAAACGTATAGTCACGTGACAAGAATCTCTGTTATTTCTGTAAGTAATTTATCAAATATGGAGAAAGCTATTCGTTTCCAAATGGCTTGTCAATTTTATGCCTTTATAGTTAAAAATGAGTCAGAAAATGCGTCTGAAAGTTTCGCATTGTTGAGCAGTGAATATGAGAACCACCTCAAGGTATATTTCCAAAGATACTGTTAACAGAAGTTCATTATCACTATTAATACTTTTACAAAACATAATGCCTGTCCTAGACATCCTGAGATCGATTAAGACCAGTTCCGTCCCGGCACGAGTCTGTTCAAAAAAATTAAACCCGGATTCAGACATCTTGTAACTGTACGATGCCGATCTTTACGATGGACATGTTACATATCTGTATTGATGTTGTTAAACTCGCATCGGCTCGTGACGCACATTTATACTTCTTGAGAAAATCATATTCCTTGGAAATGGCTCGTATTTTATCTGCTTCGCTTGAATTCTTATATCGGGCCGATAGGCCCGATTAATTTTTTTTTATCGGCCCGGCCCTGCAGGCCCGTTCAATTTTTTTGCCGGCCCGGCCCGTTGAATAAATTGTTCTAATTCTGCCGGCCCGGCCCGTTGGAAAATTCACCTTCATTCCGCCGGGCCCGTGCAGACCTCTAGCCTTTTTGGCATCAGATACTTATTAGGGAAAATTCCAAAAATCAGGGTTTTATGGCTTATAGAGCCAAATTAGTTTGACTGTGATTATGACAAAGTTGGATTCTTTTTGTTCTTGTATTTATATTATATTGCTTTCTTGCATTTTATGATAAGAATTGTGTTTATCGTGATTTTCTAATATTCGGCAAATACAGTAAACTTCCGATTATCCGCCACTCTATCAACCGCCAACCCCCTTTCCTTTTAAATTCAGAAACGAACAACGAAAATTCAAATGCACATAAACACGAGTAAGACAGCGCTATTTTGAGTAAAATGCTTGCTCGACGTCAGGAACAGCAGCTAGAAAATATTTCTGCTGATGAAATCACAGACTGACCTATTTATGACAAGAACATAATATTAATTATTGAGAACGAACGGATAACGAAATTATTCAAAATGTTTTGAATCCGGAGAAACCTGAAGCAGATGAATATAATGAATCGGGGAATAATCATCCAGGACTCAGTGATGCAGACTGTGCTTGCTCTCTAAATGCATTAACTGGTTTGAGATGCAAGAGGAAGCAGATGCAACCCAAGTACAGTCGTGGGGGAAAAAAAAGCAAACACTCCTTACTAACTCTGCAAAAAATTATCGTAGAAGAAAGTTACTGGTACCACACGATTGGTTATAAAGCCTACGTTTAAATAATGTATATAAAATTTACTTAAGGGGCCATCTACACATTAAAAGGAACCGTAACTTTGTTTTTTTTTTCCAATAGCAGTACACAATTCTGACAGCATAAATGAACTCTATACCCTTCAATTAGTCTAAAAACAAATTTTTATGCAATTCGTACAATAAGTTTCCGAGAAATTAATTATTTTAAAACGAGTGTATTTTAGGTGCTGTATCCAAATTGAAGTTCGGCACTCGATTGTTGACCGAGAGAGCCGCCTTCTTGATCAAGGTATCTTAACACGTTGAATGCCACGTCGGTCACCACTGACTGACATCGATCTTTCAGCCTAGGCCGCGTCGGTCATCGGTGACTGACACTTATAGATTCTGTAACGGGAGTCTTATTTCGTAGCCTAAACGGAAAGACAGACAAAATAGACTTGGCATTCAACGTGTTAAGCGCCACTCAAGCAGTCAATTGAAGACTGCTGGATTACAGGATAGCAGAAGAAATTTCAAAATATCTAGTCACTTCTATCATAGACGACCCTTTAAACCATCATTTTGCTGTATTTTAAGCATAATTTGAAAACTACTTAGAAGAAATATTTAAATTTTGGATTTCCATAAAGCGGGACTTAATAAATCTAAATGCTTCAAAAAAATTGTAGGTTGCAATTTATAGTTTTTTCGAATATTAATTTCATAATTCATATCATAAAATTATAAAAATTGCAGATTCACCGTATTTATGTTTGGGTATTTTAAGTATTATTGCTACACAAAAAATTAGCACATTAGGAGTATAATTTCAGGAGATATTAATACAAATATGAAAATGTAATTTAACATTAGAAGTACTAAATTTTGAATGTTTATAATTCAAAAACTTATCATTCAAATGACTTGAAATTTGGTGTCTAGGCATAGTTTGAACCGAAGATTTGAAATGTCTTATTAAAACTGGGTACTGCCATTGAAAATAAAAAGAAGTTTGGGTTCGTTTTAATATGTAGACGGCCCCCTAAGCAAATTTTATATACATCATTTAAAAGTAGACTTTATTTCCAATCGTTTGGTACCAGTAACTTTCTTCTACGATAATTTGTTGAGGAGTTAGTAGGGGGTGTTTACTTTTGTTTTCCATGACTGTATTTTTGTTACATAGAATTCGTAATCTTGCTGCAGTAAAAGCACAAGCAAAACACAAGCAAATGTATAAAGGATTACTTTGTATGAAAACATGTACTACATATTTATTCAGTAAAATTCCAAATTTGTCTGATAAATAGATTTCTTATTATAAGTTATGCTTTTTATAAACGAAAGTACACACAAAAAATCTTTTAATTAATCTTATTTATAAATTAATGTATATAGAAATCTAATTTTAGTAAGGTCTTGTACAATCTTTCGATTATCCGCGACACCATCGGTCCCGTGAGTGACGGTTAATCGGAAGTTTACTGTAAAGCGTATTCTTTGAGCTAGCAGAAAAATCCATAATACTATTCTTGCAATTTTGAAAAATGTTTTATAATCAATACGTGATGCGCGATTATTGCCATTTTTTTAGTATGATGCGTTGTCTTTATTATTATTATTATTATTATTATTTATTCCCTTAGAAAAAATAGCACCTGAAAATGCACCTTTAGAAACAAAATATAATCTGTTTCGAAGTGGTATGTGAACAAATACAGATAGGGTTTTGAATAAAAGAATTTTTTTTTCATTCCTGCAAAACCTTTTGTTTCAAAATTTAAAACAAAAAGGATTTTAGCCTTGTTGAAGATCCCTATAGATGAAAAGACCATATAAGGAGCTTGTTGAATCTTTTATTATTATTATTATTATTATTATTATTATTATTATTATTAAAAGTTATTATTTATCAAAGGTCATCAGTCTTATTTGATTGGAACCTCAAACGTGCATATAACCATCAAAAGATTGACGACTCTTTTATTATTAATTATTATTGTTATTAATAGTTTTTTATTTTTTTTTCTTCAAGGATAAACATTGCTCACCTTGAAATCTACAAATATAACCTCATGAAATAAATTTTCAACTTTAAATTTAATGTACAGACTATAAAAGTTTTTAAATAGATCTTCATATTGTGATAATCGAAGCTCATTAAAAAATGGAAATTCTTTTTGGATTGTTTTCGAATGGCTGATTCTCATATTAATAACAATAACAAAAAAGGATGTTTATTATCCAAAACATGCATACACATTATGTTCGGATTTTTGAAAGTATAATATAAAATAGAAAGTATTGATATACATATTTTATTAATAATTTATATTTCTCTCAAAATAAAATAATTTCTTTGGTTTTCAAATAATTTATAAATTACTAACCAACTGATGGAATTTTTCGCTATTTTTTTTTTTTTTGCAATTTAGTGCTAAATTTAAGTATGTTATAAAAATAAAATAACGATATTTCAATTGAATAAAAAAAAAAGAGGTTCAGTTGTATAGATGACCTTCTTCCCCCCATCCCCCCACTCCTTTCCCATTTCAAAACAAATAATGTGCAGTCGTGGGGGGGAAAAAAAGTAAGCACCCCTTACTAACTCCTCAACAAATTATCGTAGATGAAAGTTACTGGTACTGAACGATTGGAAGTAAAGTCTACTTTTAAATGATGTATATAAAATTTGCTTAGGGGGCCATTTACATATTAAAAGGAACCCAAACTTCATTTTTTAAAATGGCAATGCCTAATTTTAACAAGATATTTCAAATCTTCGGCTCAAACTATGCCTAGTCACCAAATTTAAAATCATTTGAATGATAAGTTTTTGAATTATAAACATTCAAAATTTAGTGCTTCTAATGTTAAATTATATTTTCATATTTTCATTAATATCTACTGAAATTATACTCCTAATACGCTAATCTTTTGTGCAGCAATAATACTAAAATACTCAAACATAAATTATTATGAACAGTAAACTCAAATTATACTCCTAATACGCTAATTTTTTGTGTAGCAATAATACTAAAATACCCAAACATAAATACGTTGAATTTGCAATTTTTATAATTTTATTGTATGAATTATGAAATTAATATTCGAAAAAATTATGAATTGCAACCTACAATTTTTTTGAAGGATTTAGATTTATTAAGTTCTGCTTTATGGAAATCCAAAATTTCACATTTTTCTTCCAAGTAGTTTTCAAATTATGCTTAAAAAACGGCAAAATGATGGATTAAGGGGCCGTCTATGATAGAAGTCACTAGATATTTTGAAATTTCTTAGACTATCCTGTAATCTAGCAGTTTTCAATGTCTGCTTGAGTGACGCTTAACCCTTAAATGCCTGACTTTTCGAAAATCATTGTAATAATGTTTTTCGGCTTTCATTTTTTAAGTAAATCATGGAGAAAATAGTTTAAAAAATCATATTTTGTTTTAAGTATAGTTTACGGCTAAAAAACAGTTTGTTACTAATCATCAATACTGATCTTTAATTGAAAAAATAATTTCCCTTGATAAAATTCTATAATATTAAACACACAAGAATTTTAGAAACTATAATAAGAAATAAATTTTACTTGCTCACTGCAGGTCAAAATAGGGTATTTCGCAAGCTTCCAAACAAAACAAAAAGAACAAGTAGCAACATTTGAAAAAATAAATTTATCTTTATTCTTAAACAGCACAGGTGTTGCCACCTAAATGTTGAAAATCGATTTAATAATATTTTCAGAATATATGTTATTGGCAACATTAGGCATTATGGCTTCAATATTATTCTAATAGTATTTTAGAGCCTAAATTGGGTATATTAATATTTGAAAATTTTTCCAGAGAGAAACATTCGCCTTGCATGCAATATTTCAAATGAAAATCAAATTTCAAATTACTTTTTTTGCTTAAAAGGCGCAAAGGCTAACCTAGTGAAAAAGGTTTTTTCTTTCACTAGGTTGGCCTTTGCGCCTTTTAAGCAAAAAAAAGTAATTTGAAATTTGATTTTCATTTGAAATATTGTATCCAAGGCGAAATGTTTCTCTCTGGAAAAATTTCCAAATATTAATATAGATTGAATCGATGCTGGATTTAATTATGTGTCTGTGTTTGCGCCATGTTGGTGGCTCACAGAAAATATTCCATCTTGTGCTGCGTTTGTAGCCTTGCCAACCTGTAATAGTGAGAAGTTCCAGGCTGGGTATCGTTCCATGTGGTTTAGTCGGTAGAACGTCAGTGCGCTATACTGATGGCCCGGGTTCGATTCCCGGCATGGATTATTTTTCACTAGGTTGGCCTTTGCGCCTTTTAAGCAAAAAAAAAGTAATTTGAAATTTGATTTTCATTTGAAATAAATTGGGTATGTTGCCGAAAAGCAGCACCAGGCATTTAAGGGTTAAGATGCCTTGATCAAGAAGGGGCTCCCTTTAGTAGGAGAGCTGTTGAACATTTTTGAGTAGGTATTTGAGGCACCCTGAAAATTTGTGAAACACTTCTTTTGTAATGCCTGAATACAAAATCGAATGTCTGGCTGAAGTATCGCGGCCCAAAAACTGTGCCAGACACGTGTCAAGTGCCATTTGGCACTTGACACGTGTCTGGCACAGTTTTTGTGCCGACTAAAGTGTCTGTCATTTTCAAAATATTTTTTTCTAAGCATAAATATTATTCTGCCACAATCTCAGCGTGCCTCAAATACCTTTTTTGGGTAGTCCAAAAATGGGACTTGACACGTGTCTGGCACAGTTTTTGGGCCGACTAAAGTGTCTGTCGTTTTCAAAATATTTTTTTTCTAAGTATAAATATTATTCTGTCTCAATCTCAGCGTGCCTCAAATACCTTTTTTTTTTGGGTAGTCAAAAAATGGCACTTGACACGTGTCTGGCACAGTTTTTGGGCCACGATCCTTCAGCCAGACATTCGATTTTGTATTCAGCCATTACAAAAGAAGTGTTTCACAAATTTTCAGGGTGCCTCAAATACCTCCCCTAAAATGTTTAACAGCTCTTGGACTACTTGGTCAACAATCAAGTACCGAACTTCAATTGGGATATCGTCCCTAAAATACGCTCGTTTTAAAATAATCAATTTATCGGAAACTTATCGTACGAATTGCATAAAAAATTGTTTTTAGTCTAATTGAAGGGTGTAGAGTTAATTTATGCTGCCAGAATTTTGTACTGTTATTGAAAAAAAAAAAAAAACAAAGTTATAGTTCGTTTTAATATGTAGATGGCCCCCTAAGCAAATTTTATATGCATCATTTAAAAGTAGACTTTATTACCAATCGTATGGTACCAGTAAATTTCTTCTACGATAATTTTTTGCAGAGTTAGTAAGGGGTGTTTAATTTTTTTCCCACGACTGTACATTTATGAAGAACCTTCCACGAATTCAAAAAGTACTTCTTAACAACATTTTCCAACAAAGTTGAAAAATGTTTATGGACTTTGGTTCGTGTGTCTGTCTGTCCGAGCTCTAACTCCCACAAATGCGTTTGAATTAACATTATCATGTAATTGATATATGTTACTGGGCTCAACAGTGGCATGTTCCTTATCGAAAATGGAATGTGTAATTTTTGTAGTTCGTTTACATTCATACTCAAAAGAATTCGGATTCAATATGGACTATAGGCGATATTTGTTTAAAATACATTTTAATGATGTTACACTACTGAAAGCATTACAAAATTGATATGCACTATTAATGTACACTGCTTCTTATAATACAGTGGTAGACAAAAACATTCGATTATATTACTGGCTAGGCAACGTTTGAAGCGTATTTTAAAGATGCTTCACGTTTTAATTCGTAACATTATGAAATTGGTATTCATCTATCAAAGTAACCAATAAAATCTACTCAATACTAAATTGTACACATAACATTTCATGATGTCCTTTACATGACTGTATAAAATGTTTCAAATACATTATCATCTATATGCGATAGCGGCTGAAAGTGCGTTTTCAATTATGTTACTCGTTTTCAAACTTAACTAAGTAAGTGTTTGTAAAGTATGAAGTGAATAGAAATACTGCGCATCATATTCAATACTGCACAAAAAACTTCGAATACATTAACGTTTTATGGGTTTGAGTTGCTGAAAGTGTGTTTTGAAATGTGTTACGCGTTTTTCAGTAGTACACTGTGATAATGTGTAATATAGGTAATATAGGTATGATAATGTGTAATATACACTATGACGCAAAAGTTTAGACAATGAAGAAATTCTTACATACTTTGAAAAATATTTATTCAATTTTCAAATCACTGCTTGAAATTAATGTGCTGTACATATAAACAATATTTATAACAAAGAAAAGTGGAATTGTGCATATTGCAATAAATTAAATGGTAACAAAAATAAACTGCTGTCTCAAAAGTTTAGACACAAATTAAATAAAATCGAAATAAACAATTTTTAAAACCTGGTTGCGCATCCATGCTTATGTATTACGTCATATACACGAGATTGCATGGAAGAAACTAAATCTTGCATAGTTTGTGGATCGATATCGTACCATGCATTCTCAATAGATGCCTTAAGTTCCTTTTCAGAAGAGTATTGTCTAGCGTTGCTATAAACTTTGCGACACATGATGCTCCAAAGGTTTTCTATAGGGTTAAGATCTGGGCTACATGCTGGCCAGTCGAGAACTCTTATATTATGGTAATTAAACCAAGATTTTGAATGTTTTGCAGTGTGAATTGAAGCATTGTCTTGCTGAAATTCCCACTGAGGACCCCCTAGAAGCTCAGCAAATGGCAGTAGGTTTTCTTCTAATGTCTGTGTATAATGCTGTGAAGTTTGACGACCACTGGTGAAGGTCAGAGATACTTGTCATTATAGCAAAAGGCTGCCCAAACCATCACCGAGTCCCCTCTTTGTCTGCGACTAAAAAAACGTCGAGGTTCCTTCCGCAAGTCATGCCAATACGATAAACAACCATCTGGACCATCCAGATTCCACTTTTTTTCATCGCTAAATATGACCGACTGCCATTTCTCTCCATATGACATATGCTTTCGAGCCCACATAAGTCTTTGTAACTTATGATATGGTTTCAGAGCTGGTTTCTTCTGCATTTTGCTATAAACGATTGTTCCTTTTTCCAAAATTCGTCTACGAATCGTATCCTTTGATACAGAGAGTCCCGATGAGCTTTGAACTCCACGTACGCTCATTTGTTAAGTACTCGCTAGTCTTTGTATCAGGCGATCCTCTCGTACATTTGTCACACGTGGCCTCCCAGACCGACATTTTGCTTTATATTCGGAACCACTCGATAAAACTCGATAAATAGATTTTTTTGACTTATTAATAATAGCAGAAATTTCAGAAACGCTCTTCCCTTCACCTTTCAACTGCCAAATCCTTGAAACCTCATTCACTTGAATTTCTTTAGCTCTCGGCATGTCGACTATGAAGCGCAATCGTTTGCAGAACTTAAGTACTCCAAATTTGTGACATCATCGACTCTAAATTTGCATATGCCAGCGAATATTCAAAGAAATTTAGAATAGTGTCTAAACTTTTGCGACAAGCACATTTGAATTTTTATGAAAAAAATTAGTATTATAGCAAATAAAACGACTGTCTTTTGTACATAGCATTTTAAATCAGTTTTTGAATATATTTACAGGTTTTTGTAATTCTGACGTCATAATTCTACATTTTAAAGCTGAATGACGTCATTGTCTAAACTTTTGCGTCATAGTGTAGGTATCATGTAATATAGGAAAAATCATTATACAAGGCTGCACAAATCATTTTGAATGCATTAACGCCTTTGAACGGTAACTGCTGAAAAGTGGTTTTGAGATGCGTTTTGCAAATTCTAAATTATATATTTATGTATAATTCTTTACATTATAGGAAACGAAGTTTCTGAAAAACATTCTGACAGTGTCGGAAAGTATTTCACAATCTTGGCGTGGAGTATGATTTTCTTTCTTGTTTTGTCTATCTTCTTTTGTTCCTCTTCTATCAATTAGAATTGACATTATAGTTCGTATTAGGTAGCTTTCATTACAAAAAGCTACCTATTGCAGCCGTTCGGAGGAAAGCGATTTAAAAAAATTTTGGGATATTTTCATCGATCATGACCCCCAGACCCCCAAACCACCCTCCGTTCAAAAGTTGATATATATATATATATATATATATATATATATATATATATCCATATATATATATATATATCTGACTTTTGTCATACTGTAACTCTCGAATTTATGAACCGATTTGGATGTAATTCGGTATGTACATAGTGCATACCAATGTCTCGACCGAGTTCGTTGGCCAGCTTCATCCGCCATTTTGTTTCAAAATGGCGGCCATTTAAAATTTTCTTAAAAATTTTAAATTTGAAATGTGGTACCAAAGAATTGAAAATGGAAAAATATTTTTTTCTTATGTATTTGACCTTTATACAAAGACTCCGGAGCAGTTTTTGTTTCGTCTATATCTTAAAAAATGGCTGAGTTATAGCATTTTGAATTTCTATAGCATTTTGAATTTCTAGCGTGGCTGACATTTTGAAACGTCCTGAATTTTGTCACGCGATAAAAGGCGTATTTATGAACCGATTTGGATGTAACTTCGTTTGTACATAGTACATACCAATGTCTCGACCGAGTTCGCTGGCCAGCTTCATCCGCCATCTTGTTTAAAAATGGCAGCCATTTAAATTTTTAAGAAAAATTTAAATTTGAAATTTGGTACCAAAAAATTGAAAATTGAAAAAATATTTTTTTTTTATGTATTTGACCTTGATACAAAGATTCGGGAGCAGTTTTAGTTTCGTCTATATCTCAAAAAATAGCTGAGTTATAGCATTTTGAATTTCTAGCGTGGCTGACATTTTGAAACGTCCTGATATTTGTCACGTGATAACAGGCGTATTTATGAACCGATTTGGATGTACTTTGGTGTGTACATAGTACATACAAATATCTCGACCGAGTTCGTTGGCCAGCTTCATCCGCCATCTTGTTTCAAAATGGCGGCCATTTAAAAAAATTTTAAAAATTTAAAATTTAAAATGAGATACCAAAATATTAGAAAGTGAAAAAAAAATTTTTTTTGTATGTGTTTGACCTTAATACAAAGATCACGGAACAGTTTTTGTTTCGTCTATATCTAAAAAAATGGCTAAGTTATAGCGTTTTGAATTTCTATTGTGGCTGACATTTTAAAACGACCTGATTTTTGTCACGCGATAACAAGCGTATTTATGAACCGATTTGGATGTTACTTGGTCTGTACATAGTACATACCAATGTTTCGACCGAATTCGTTGGCCAGCTTTATTCGCCATCTTGTTTCAAAAGGGTTGCCATTTTAAAAAAATTAAATTTAAAATTTAAAATGAGGTATTAAAAAATTGGAAAATGAAAAAGATTTTTTTATGTTTGGCCTTGATACAAAGATTCCGGAGCAGATTTTGTTTCTGAAAATTTGTTCTTTTGTTTATATCTTAAAAAATGGTTGAATTATAGTACTTTGAATTTCTAGTATGGCTAACATTTTGAAACGATCTTGTATTTGTCACGCGATAACACACGTATTCGCCTATTTCCATGTGAGAAAGCATATGGATAGTATACATCAACATCTCAGCCAAATATAAGTTACTTTAAATAAAAGCAGCTTGGATAAAGCTGACTAATTTCGTGAAATTCTCATTCATAATCATTTAGTATTGATAAAAATTAGTATTGAATCTCCTATATTCGGTTTCCACTAAATTGAGCTTCGTGTGTTTGAATAATATAAGTTGGCTTTTTTAAAATAAGGTATTTAAAAGCTACCTCTTCCTCCCGGCACTGGCCGGAAGGACTTTTTTTTGTTGTTGTTGTTTTTGTTTTTGTCTAATTACGCGTACTTTACTTTGTTGCTAAAGTGTCTCATAAATTGCATTCATTGTTATGAAACATAACAGATTACTGAGTAGATTCGGTTCCCAAGATAATAAAATTTGGCACTTCTTTCTTCAATTTAAGACGAAATACTCTAATTCGTTTAAACAAATATCAGTTATAAATCTGTCCTTCGAAAAATAGCGTTTGTTTCAAATACAAGAGACAATTTTCTTTCTCATTAAATAAATATGTCATTACAAATTGGAATTTTAAATTTATTTGTGTACAATAGACAAAAAAGAATAAGAACGATGGTATAAATTTAGTTCTAATTAAAACGAAGGAAAAAGAAAGAAAGAAAAGCAACGTTCATAATTCGCAGAAAGTTCTGTTTATCTATATTTGGGTTATTTTCTCCTCATATACGTATTAAAATTGTATATTTCTTTTAAAACTTCAATGGCAACACCGTGCTTTTATTGCATGTAGATGTAAATGATAGAAACCAGAAATACGAGTTTCCATTCATTTTTATTGATATGTTAGCGAGATATGCAGAAGCGTCGTATCAAATTTTGCTTGGAGAAAGCATAATTATTCTGTTGAACATAGCAGATTCAATAATTCTGTTATTTTTTTCTTGCATTAATTTTTTACAGACATTTTCAGAGGAATATCTGTGTTGTTATAATTTACTTACATGCAGTTATTAATATATTAATGAAAACAACTGAAAATGTTAAATTAAAAATGAGAAAAAACTGGTAATGATAAAAAAGAAAGCCAGAAATTTAAAGAGTGCAATTGCCCAACCCTCCTCTCTCTAAATAACGCCATTGGAGATATAGATTACTGAAAAATGAATTAAAGAAATTTAGAGAGAAAGATAGGTCACAAAAGGTTACTATAAAGATCATATTTATAATACACATTTTATACTTATCAATGATTATGCGTATTATTAGTGCCAATAAATTGTTTAAATATTCTAACAAGTGATTAAGACTGCTTTTATGTTTATAAGTAGTTTTTACGAAATTAATCATTTTTTGAATGACTATATGATCCTTCAAACTATAGTTAAAAAAGATAGAATTTTTAGTTATGATTTTTGAAAAATAAAAGCGAGATATGTGAAAACAGTGATTTTGAGAAAAATGCATTTTTATTTAAGTGACAAAACACATGTTGCTAGTTTTAAATCAAATTATTCGCCATCAGATTTTCTCATAAAATGATAATTAATTTAAATATTAAGAAACCAGTCTTCCAAAATTATTTTTGCTATAAAATATGGTTCAATTTTGTATGACAACTTTACAGGCTCACTATCGGCTATTTTAATGATGACCGGTTTGTGGAACTTTACAAATTCGTTAATATTTTGGCTTCTAATTAATGTAGATGTAAAATAAAAACTGTTTTATAAAGCTAACTAAATGCTGTATTTACATTCGTAGTTACTTGTTCTTGAATCATCACGGCCAGGTATTCCATGTTTATAATTATGGCGATACCTGGCAGTACTTTGTTAGGTTTATTGGACTATGTAAAACCCCTTTTGTCTCTCTCTCTACAACAGAAAATTTATGACAACGTTATTCTTAGCATTATTTTTAATTTAATCAAATCAAATAAAACTGTGTTAATGAGTTATATTTATTCATTTTTAGGGTTCCGTACTTAAAAAGTAAAAACGGAAAAATTATAAGATCACTCCTGTGTCTGTCCGTCTGTCTGTCTGTCATAGCCATTTTAATCGTAAACTATGGAACGTTGAAAGTTCAAATTCGGGGAAGTAATAAAGACCACTGACCCACATATTTTCAGATTAATAAACATTCATAAATATATTTAGTAAAAAAGTAGAGGGGCTAATTATGCTACTTGAAAAAAAAAATCTTTTCTTTGTATATCCTGTGAAAGCTTTTGTAACGCTGAACTCAAAAATACATTCCTTTTAATTTTAGGTATTATATTTTCAAAGATATTGTTGAAAATGTAGCGCAAAAATATGCCCCCCCCCCCCCTCCCACCTAATTCCGAATCAACTGAAACTAAAATTATGAAAAAATTAGAGGTAGTAGATGTTAATATAAATCTTGCCGGAAAATTATAGCGATTGCTCTAGGTCACATAGTTTTTGAGTAATTAGCATTTTTCTGTTATACACAAATTTCGATTTACGGGCATTCAGAAAAATTGTTGAGCATCGCTGAATATACCTATCGTTGGAGAAGAATAAAAGCATTGTTGATAATGATTTTCGAAAAAAATCATCCGTAATTAGCCGAGATATTAACCCTTAAAGGTACGGTCAGTTCGGACATACACAAGGACAGGGGCGGCGTACTCTATGCCTACTTAACAACTTTTAATGATATATGTGTGTAATGTAATGTCCAGTAACAGTATAAAAGCAATAAACGTCAATTTGTTAAAAATATACTAATTTAAGGGGTCTCGGGACTCTAAAAAGTGGAAAAAATGAAAAAAAAAGACCATTTTCAATATTTAATGTCTTAAAATGTATATGATTTTAAAACACAATTTTAATTGGGATGAAAGATATAAGTATGTTCTTTCGTTTCATGTATTTAAAAAATTGCAAGATACAGAATTAGTATTTATAGGGGGCTCGAAACTGTTAGACATTTGTCGAACAAAAAATCGGCATAACAGTTTACGTGCAGGATTACAAAATAAATATTGCAACTAGAATGAAAATTTTGGTGCTTACTTATACTTCAGATTATAATAATTTCCCTGAACTTAAATAAATTTGTATTTAAAGCATTTTTATATTTTTAATGCAATGTTGCATTTAGCTAATACAAAATTTTGAAAATTTCAACAGTAAAATCACCTAAAAAATATTTTTTTGAACAATAAAAAAGAAATTTTAGGCTCAGTTTATACAGACTAACATGAAATATATGTTTTGAAAATTTCATGAAAAAAATATTCAGAAGTTTTTGAGGTATCCTGCGCGTTATGCCCAAAAAACGCCATTTGAAAATAATGACTTTAAAGTTTCGGAAACGCCGCTTCAGCTATTGAGCGGGTATAATTCTAAAAGCCAAAACTTCTGTTCTAATGGGAATTTAAACGAAACAATTATATCAAAATATTCAGAAAAGATAGGAGTTTAACATCTAAAAAAATTAAAATTTCTTAAATTTTGAAGCTTCAAGAGTCTTGCGACCACTTAATCCTTTCCGGCACGAAGTAATTCTATTTATAAACTTATGAAATAATGAACTGACACCAGAATTTATAAACGAATTTATTAGAAAATGCGAACTTGCTTATTTTCACGTACATGATAAAAGGAAAATTTTAATTAAATATTCTTGGTGCAGTTTGTCTGTTTTGGAATTAAAATTAGGTGCCCGTTTTTTAAGGGCATCCCCCTCGAAAGATTTAATTAGAATGAATCGCATAAATACTGTGGGATTTGCGATAGTTTGCATTGATTGTATCTCTCAATATGCCTCGAGTGACTTTAAAATTTAATTAAACACCTATCTGGAAAAACGCGGCACTGACCAAGGCGGCGTTGCAACTTTGAGACCTCAATTCGAAGCACGCTTAGCACAATGCTAAATTTAAACTTTGAACAAAGGTTTTGTTTTAGCTACACTGTAGAAATAAAGGTTATTACTACGCTGAATTTAGTTTCATGAAATGCCAAATGAAGTTTAACTATGCACTGCTTTTATTGTCAATACCGAATTAAGTTCATCATAAACAGGTTAGGATAATATTAAAAAAAGAATTATACGAATAGCTATATTTGATATTATTTAGGTTCCATATCTCTTTGAACTTTCATGGTATACCCATTTACACTTTTCTAATATATACAGTTATACCCAACCCTACGCTGTATAGTTTTTTTACAAAGTCTTAGTATTCTTTTAGCAACTTTTTTTTTTTTTTTTTTTTTTTTTTTTTTTTTTTTTTTTTTTTAAATAATACAATTAAAAATTCATATATTTATTCTTCGGAACCCTCTGTGCGCGAGTAATGCTCGCACTTGACCGTTTATTTCATATATAAATAACTCTCTTGTAGAAAAGTACAAAATATTTTTTTAAAAGTTTAAATTCATTTTAGAATTCAGCATTTAAAAATTTCGAAATTCGATAAATGTATCAATTTTCTTATTTTTATGCTTCAAACAACCCACGTATCTTAATGTAAATCGCAACAAAATTACAATCAATCTCTCATTAATTATTATAATGTCAGCTACGGTTATTTTTATAAACACTTGTAAACTACACTGGTGTCCCAAAATTAAGGACCTGTCACAAAATGCTAATTTTTAAGTAGGCGAATACTCAAAAGGAAATAACATAATTCAAATAATTACTATCCCTACAGCGCAGCTAGTCCATATAGCATCTCATTCATGTCACACATGGTCACAGGTGTCACAGTCACTACGGTGAAACAAAAAAAAAAAAAAAAGGAAATTCTACACGTCTCCTTATGAGTCTCAAATGATCACTATATGTGACTCCACTGAGAAGTCAATGTGACTGCTGCTTTGTGAGGAGTCGCCAATGTGACTTTACAATGTGATTCTCATGCGACTGTCATTTTTAGACTCAATTTCAAAGTCATCATGAACGTTACATCATGATAAATCAATAAATAATATCACATTGATTATAGTCACATGGTGACTTTTCACAAAAGAGCACAATGGTGACTTCACAGTAGTCTCTCTGTCACCTGAAAGTCATCATGTGACTTTAATGTGACATCATTTGGTAACTTATCACAATGCAGCGTTCACGATGATTTTAAAATTGAGTCTACAGATGACAGTCACAAAGTAACTACACTGTAAAGTCACATGGTGACTCGCCACAAAGCAGCAGTCACAGTGATGTCTTAGTGGAGTCACATATAGTGATCATTTGAGGCTCATAATGAGATGTATGGCATTTCCCTTTTTTTTTTTTGCTTTACTGTAGTGACTGTGACACTTGCGACTATGTGTGACATGAATGAGAGATGTTATGTGGATTTGCTGTGCTGTAGAGATAGTAATTATTCGAATTATATTATTTCCTTTTGAGTATTCGTGTACTTGAAATTTAGCATTTTGTGATTGGTCCTTAATTTTGGACACCAGTGTAGTTGTATTATTGAAAAAAAAAAAAAAAAAAATCATTAAACGTATTATTCTTAGTTTGCATGTGTATGTTTGTTTAGATTTTTTTCTAATTCAATAAAAGAAATATATATATTTTAGTTACTTCCAAAATGCCATGGCTGTGTAAAATGTTTGAAATTTTTTCTAGTTGAACATTTTAACAGGAGTTAGTTTTGGTTTAAGGGTGTTAGTTACTGAAAAAAAAAAAATAAATAAAAAAAAAATCATTAGGCGTATTATTCTTAGTCTGCATGTGTGTGTGTATTTAGATTTTTTTAGATTAAATTAAAAAAATATATATATATTAGTTACTTCCAAATTGCCATGGCTTTGAAAAATGTTTGGAATTTTTTCTAACTGAACATTATATCACGAGTTAGTTGTGGTTTAAGGATCTTGTTTGTAATATTACGAAAGCGCTATTTCTTTTAAAGAAGGAAATTCAAATGTTTCATTATGCACAACATTTCCTACATTATTAGATGTAGTTTAACTTATTTTTCTTATAAACTAATACCATTAAACAAAATAAGAACATTTAACCTATATATTACATGTACGACTATTGATAATATGTAAAAAATAATGCACAGAATACTAAAAATATAATAGAAGTGGCATTTTAAAATTGGTAATAAAAAAAATGCTTTTTTGGGCTTTTTCTGAAGAAATAACTATTTTTATTTATTTATTTTTTGCATTAAATTAATTGCCTTTAACCTTCAGTTAATTATAATTAAAAACAAAATTAAATCGCTACAATAAATTTTTGAGAGGGATTGTTTTCCCGAGTTCGTTCCCATTGTTTCCCTATAACCTACCATGTTAAATTAATGTATTTTACCTTTTCTAAGAAACTACAGAAGATATTAACTTGAAATTTTTTATATACATAATACATATAAAGAATTTCTAACAAAGTGAAGTGAAATTTATAAGCAAATATTCTTTACTTATTTTTTTTTTTAAACTTGAAATAAAAACCACTTTTAGATAACAAACCACTTGAATTTTTCCAAAGAAAAACTTTTTAATAAAAATTTTGTACATGTGTTAGCAACAAAAGTTCGCTTTTGATCGATCAGTGATATGTGTAAAATATTCAGGAAAGATTACAGACATTAATATGTAGTAATGGGATTAGTTTCTATAAAAAGGTACATCGAAGTTGAATAAACAACATTAAGAAAATTGAGATTAAAGTTTATGAACATTACAGTATTACTGTATAAAAATTACTGTATTACTGTATAAACATTACTGAATTACTTATTATTTTTTTACTTCTATTTGTCGTAGATACAAAAGTAATATACTATTCGAAGGGGGAAAATAAAAGATTCAAAATATTAAAAAATAAAAAACGAATTTTTTTTCACGAATTTGCCTTTCAACTGCCCTTAGTCTTTATAAATTACTTTTTAATCCATTCAGAAAGTTTAGATTAAAAAACAAGAATAACGATAAAACAATTAGAGAATTAGGAACCAATAACTAAATAGCTCAGAACGAATTGAATTCTTAAATCCTAAAATTCCCCATCATCAATCATTTTAAAAATTTCAAAGATTTTTTTTATACCCGGCGAAGTACTCTCTCCGCCAATCACAGAGACGCCACCGCGAAATCTAAAACCTCCTCCATTCTGTGATCCTCCAGAGTCTCTCTCACTCACTCTCACCCCTCCCTCCGAACGTTTCGTCTGGTCTCCCACCCCTAAATACTACTCGGCCCCATTCTCAGTTCAGTTCCGAGAGGAAGCAGAGTCCTTTGTTCGATTTCCCGCTGATTTACCTTCGTTGGCTGCTGACGAAAAAAAAAATCGGATTTTTTTTACTCATTATCCAAGCAGACAATATTTTAACTGGAATTCTAGTGTATTCTTATGGGTTGATATTTACAAGTGGAATTTTGTATGATCAAAAATGAATCTTCATTTCACTGTCTGGATTTTTATTTACGGTAAGTTTTTTACACCCTCATTTTTTTCTGAGTATACACACATGCCGGCTTTTTTGTTTCTGTTTGTATCATTTCAGTGAAACCTCGTTCCTGACAGGTGCGCGCTATTCATTGTTCTTTTCTCATGGGGGAAATTTCGGGATGTTGTATCTTGTGATTCCCATTTTATATTTGAATTTATATTTTGTCTGTTATGTAATTTATAATACGAGATAGTATAAGAAATATTTGTTCAATACATGAATTAATGTTAAATGTTTTATTATGTCTGTGTTTAGCTATTGTGAATCCAAAAAAACTTGAGAGGGGACTTTCTTTACAAGCGAATCAAACGCTTAGTAAATCTAAATTTTAGTAAAAGTGTTATTTTAAGCAGGGGTATAACCACATTATAAAAACGACCATAATAATAATAATAATAATAATAATAATAATAATAATAATAATAATAATAATAATAATAATTATAGCTTTCATTAGTATTTATAATTTTATGTGGTGTTTTGTGAAAATTAAAATGAAAACTTTCGGATATACTGTATTGTTTTTTAAATAAGAAAAAAATCATTATCCAAGCAGACGATATTTTAACAGTAATTCCAGTGTGTTGATATTAAAATAGTTATTACAAGTGTAATTTTGTATGGTCAAAATAAATCTTCATTTAACTGTCTAAATATTTATTTGCGGTAAGTTTTTTTCACCTTCATATTTTGAAGCATAATGCACATGCCAGCTTTTTTCTTGTTTCCCTTTATGTAATTTCCGTGAAAGTTCGTTCTGGACAGGTGCGCGCTATTTGTCGTTCATTTCTCATGAGAGCTATTGTGGCTTTTGATCCCCATTTTATATTTGAATTTATATTTTGACTGTTATACAATGTATAATAGATGTTTATTTAACACGTGAATATTAAATCATTAAATATTTTATTGGTCTATAAGGGTTCAACAAAATTTGTAGGGAGACCTTTTAATGGATTCAAACTTCCACTAAATCTCAAATTTAGTAAAAATAATTTTATGTAGGAATATTATCATGTTATAAACAAACCAGTCTTATCTGTTTCTAATTGAACAAAGTAAAAAAAGAGCTCAGGATCATTTACATAATGCTTAAGCGAAAAGTAGAATAAAAATATTCAACAGCAAAAAAATAAATAAATAAATGCAATTTAAGAAATTACAACGAACATTTGGAAAATGATTTTTTCAAAGACTAAAATTTAAGACATAAAAAATAGTACGGAGTTGATCATACATTACGTAGCCATGGATTACATTTTTCGGTACTGTAAATTTTTAAACTTCTACGCAGCTGGTCATACATTACGTACGCCATGGATTAAACATTAATATTCCTGGACCAATTTTAAATGAAATTTCATTCTTAAACTTCTAAACATCCCACAACATTACTTTTGACACCGTCGTATAGAGAAAAAAAAATGTATTTTCAAATGCAATTTGTTTGAAAGCTGTATCTCAATTTGTTTCTGAGTTATTATTATTATTATTTTTTTTTTTTTTTAATAGTTTTTATTACTTTTTTGTCATAGTGGCAACAGAAGTATCCATCTCTGTTGAAAGTAAAGGGAAAATACAGATTATTGTATAGACCAATGAGAAAACGAATAAAATGCGGATTCAACTAATAAAACGCTTCAGATGTTTTTTATTTCCTACTCTGACGGAGGACAATAACCATTTTTCCAAATGGTTAAAAAAAAAAATGTAATATGGTATTTAATTGAAAAGTAAAGTATAAATTTTCGTACATATTAAATTTAAAAAAAGAAAAAAAAAGGGATTAAAAAAATCCTTATCCAAGCAGACGATATTTTAACAGGAATTCCAGTGTATTATTATTGGTTGATATCAAATCGGCTATTTACAAGCAGGGTCGGACTGGGCCAGGGCAAAGGGCGCAGACCTTGGATTTTAGAGGGCGCAAAAATATTTAACGAATTCACGTCAATTTTACTTGCTTGTGTTGTACCTTGCTAGCTTGACAAGGTTTAACACATTCGCATAGCGCCAAATATGGAAATTTCTTAAAATTATATCTCTGAGTCTAAATAGAAGGCTTCGCTATATTCCCCGTGCAAGTTTAAAGTTCCATAAAATCGACAGAATATTACGCAATTTTCTAAAACGAACCATACAATATGTAAAGGTTCCAGCAAGTTGAACACAAATTAGCTTGTAGTAGATAACTGATATTAAGACTACCGCTTTCCTATTCTATTCTTTTGTCAATAGAATCAGGGGGGGGGGGGGAGGGGAGTGATCAGTCCCTCCCAATTTTCCTGTAAATGACAGCATAAAAATGACATATTGTTCCAATTGATTGGCAATAACATCGACTATTAAATACTACTTATAAATTTTGCTTTGGGGATTGTCTATACATTAAAAAATGCACGAACTTTGATTTTTCAAATTTTATCATCCATTTTTGACACCCTATTTGACTCTTCACAGCAAAGAAAGAGATATTTTTCTTAAATCTTAATACAGTTATAAAACAAACAGTGTTAGGAGTTAATCCATAAATTTCTAAAAATAAAATAAAGATCTTACAGGAAAAAATACGGAAGAAAACTAAATTTGTCTCCCGTAAAATTATACAGTAATTTTAAATTTATAATAAACTTACTTTACGTTAAAGAAAATCCTACAAAGTGTTTTTGGTATTTATCTACGATATTTTTTTTCTGTGTTTCTTTTGATAAAAGAAGGCGGTCCTCTTAAATTGTGAAAAGTTAAAATGTCTCTGTATCTCGAAAAATAATTTTTCAAATGAGCTATAAACTTACACATCGACATTTTAAACGAATGTGTTTTGTTGTATTAAAAAGTTACTGTAGATCATAATTCATAATTTTATAATATCATTTTTAATAGTTTTCATAATTAAAAAAATGTTTTTGAATAGAGAAAAAAGTCTGTAATATATTTGAGTCTATTCAGTGTATCTCTTTAATAAATTAATAAAAAATCAAACAGATGACTTTTATGGAAATACAAATAAATTTTTCTCAAATGGATTTAACTTTAGCATCCTCAAATTTACACTCTTCTTACTCTATCAAGATTTAAGATAATATACATAAACAATGCCATTTCCTGGCTGTTTGGATAAAAGAAACTTAAATAAGATATTAAAAATTGGTGTTGCTGTTTGAAAAGTCAAAGTTGGTACAGTTTCTTAAATGTAGAAGACTTCAGAAACATAATTTATAACAATAATTAGTAGACATTATTCCCAGTCTATTGGTTCCTAGAGATTTTTTTAAGATTATTTTTAGTGGAATTAGTAAGGGATAACCACTTTTATTCTACTTATCACCATTGATGTACAGGAAATTGGTAGAAAAACTAAGAAAGTTTTTTGCGCTATGCGCCAAATAAAGTTGTTGCAGTGCTGCTAGAAATAATAATTAGTTATCAGTCAGTTAAAAATGAGATAAATTCAATTTCTGTTACAAACTGACATCAACTATTTTTGCGAGTCAGGTAGCTTGTAGGAAGAGGCGTTTTGTATACTTAAAAAAAAGCTTTGTGTATCTATGAAATGCTGAACTGATATTTCACTATTAAAAGGTTTCTCCAAAGAAAAGTTCACCAAAAAATTCGCTTTATTAGTCTAAAACCACTAAAATAATTTACTAAATTTATTCTTGTCAGCTAAATTTACTCTTCCCATGACTTGCAAAACTCTTATCATAGTTAGAGATCAAGTAAAATATTTAAATTTCGACAATTGAGAGAAATGCCCCAGGGATTGTATTCCTGGAAATTACAGGATCGTGTGGTCAAAAATTTTTTATTAAAAAAAACTATCATAATTTTTCAATATAATCATCGCTTTATTAGATAATAGATTTTTCCATGATTAAATTAAACATTTTTTATTTAAAATACATACTAGAATTTCTTAATAGTTATTTAACCACAGAAAGTCTGTCATTAAATAAAGCGAAGATTACTAACGGAAAATTATGTTGTAGATTTTGTGAATAAAGAAAATGCTGGACGTTGAAATCCACACATTGCAGCTAATTGTAATCCAGAAATGTCATCAAGTTTGTATTCCTCGAAAAGTAAGATCGTGTTTTCCATCAACAACAAAATCCCCACAAAAAGTTTTTCGCCTTCTGATATTTATTTATTTCTTTTCCCAAGTTATTTTCACAAATCACGGTTTTAATTATAGTTGCATTCAAGTTCGGCTTTAAAGGGGGAAAGGGCAAGGTACTAAAAGCTAAAGGACTGAAAATATGCAAAATATTTGGTTAAAATCTAAAAGATATCTTTCAAAGAAACTATGAAAATAATACAGCCCAGGTCACAGTGGCTACTAAAGCTTTCCCTGGGTGCATGCTTTCTCTATCAATCGCAAAGATGCCTACTTTGGTTTCCAATCCTTAAAATGCTTCGATGAATCTTTAATTTCTTTGTCATAATAAAAAATACCTCTTTTATGCTGTCTGTTGATTATTCCCTAAACGAATTCTCGAAAATTAGCCCACTAGTCAGAATGCATGAGTACAACGAGAGAAAAAATACTGGAGCGGCTTAGGCACTTATGGGCGCAAAGTTTTCTCTAGACGAGGGCGCACCGGCCCTCGGGCCGATGGGCCGGCGTGCCAGTCCGAGCCTGTTTACAAGTGGAATTTTGTATAGTCAAAATGAATCAATATTTCACTGTCTAAATATTTAATTACGGTAAGTTTTTTTCACCTTCATGTTCTCAAGCGTAACACACATGCTTGCTATTTTTTTTTTTTTTCTCTTTATATAATTTCCGTGAAATCTCGTTCTGGACAGGTGCGCGCTATTTGTCGTTCAATTTTCATGAGGGAAATTTCGGGTAATTGTGGCTTTTGATCCTCATTTTGTATTTGAATTTATAGATGTTTATTTAACACGTGAATATTAAATCATTAAATGTTTTATTGGGTGTACGTTTCAGCTGTTATGGCTCCGTATGAGTTAAAAAAAAAATTGGTAGGGAGACCTTTTAATGGATTCAAACTAAATCTGAAATTTAATAAAAATATTTTTGTAGGAAAATATCATATCATGTTTTAAACAAGACTACTTCTAATTGAACAACAACAACAAAAAAAAAAAAAAATGCTCAGAATCATTTAGTATATAATGTTTAAGCGAAAAGTAGAATTAAAATATTCAGCTGTAAAAAAATATTGTTGTTTAACAACTATTTCTAATTTCATGTGGTATTTAAGCGAAAATTAAAATTAAAGTTTTCAACATTAAACTAGTTGGATGTGCCAATCCCAAAACTTTCTTCTATCTTATACATCTTAATATTTCAAAACCTAGTTACACATGTTAATACTTCAATATTATTAGTTCAATACTATACCAACTTTGATTTTCATCTTAAATTTCTGCTCAAGTCAATTAAACGGACTAAAAACGAGTTAATCTATATCATGATATTTGTTAAAATTATTAATTTTTCCTTATTCTGTCGTTATCAGCTGTTTGCGAATAGCTGGCATAGCAGGAAGCGAGTTCCCGCCGCTGCATGAGCCGCCGATGCACAATAGAACTACGAAAAATCAAGAAAAGTATACAAAAATCGCTAGCACGGAGCCCCTTTACCGCGCAATATTTCCAAATTCAAGGAGAACCTGTTGGCCAAAGCCAAAAACAAGCACAAACATTTTGGTTCAATTGTATGCATAATTTTATACGCTGTTCGATGGTACAATAATGAAAATGGCACAGAGATTGGAATTATAGCGCCCCCTTCTTTCGGAATTTTTTCAAGTTTAGGGAGGACTTGTTTGCCATAGCCAGAAACATGCACAAAAAATTTGGTTCAATTATATGGATAACTTCATACACTTTTCGATGGTACAATAATGAAAATGGTACAGACATCGCAATTATAGTGCCCCCTTCCGGCAGAATTTTTCCAAATTCAGGGAAGACCTTCGTGACATGACCAAAAATAAACACATAAAATTTGGTTCAATTCTATGCATAACTTCATACACTTTTCGGCGGTACAATATTCAAAATGGCACAAAACTTGTACAAAAATCGCTATTACAGCGCCCTCTACGAGCGATTTTTTTACATATTAAGGGAGGACCTCCTTGCCATAGCTAAGAACTTAAATTTTTTTTTTTTGCTTCAATTCTATGCATAACTTCATACACTTTTCGATGGTGCAATATTCAAAATCGCACAAAAATCGCTATTACAGCGCCCCCTAACGGCGAATTTTTTGCAAATTCATGGAGGACCTGCTTGCCATATCCAAAAACTTAAAATAAAAATTTGGTTCAATTCTATGCATAACTTCATACACTTTTGGACGGTACAATATTCAAAATCGCACAAAAATCGCTATTACAGCGCCCCCTACCGGCGAATATTTTCCAAATTCAGGGAGGACCTGCTTGCCATAGCCAAAAACTTAAAATAAAAATTTGGTTTAATTCTATGCATAACTTCATACACTTTTGGACGGTACAATATTCAAAATCGCTATTACAGCGCCCCCTACCGGCGAATTTTTTCCAAATTCCTGGAGGACCTGCTTGCCATAGCCAAAAACTTATAATAAAATTTTGGTTTAATTCTATACATAACTTCATACACTTTTTGATGGTACAATGGCGACAGACAGACGGACAGACGGACACACAGACAGACAGACATTTTCTATAAACATGTTTTTTGGAATCTCTGACCCCTAAAACATGCAAATCCGTCGAAAACCGGAAGTCGAAAAAAATTTCGATTACAATACTTTCTTCTATTGAAGATAGAAGAAAGTAAAAATGTGTAATTATTGTTTTTTATTTATTTTTTAAATGATAAAAGAAAAATCATTTTATTAATGTTTAAGACAGTAAAACTTGTGTGAAGACGAAACCTGTATATGGCGGAACCCTGCTTTAAACGGAAAATTCCATAGTTCGGGCGAAAAGAAGGCAATACAGTTATATCAGACGGCATATATTTGGTAACGCGGAAACTTGTCTAAAACGGAATTCGTATCAGGTTCCCTAGCAGGTTTCACTGGATTTGCAAATACATATCATTTTACGTTTATGCATTTTGATGAAATCTGATAGTAACTATAAATAATCAAAATATTTAGTAGGGTTATACTTTAATTGTAGATTGTTAAATAAAAAAAAAAAAAACTCTGATTTTCTTTTTTTTATTTCATGTATAAGAAGAGCGGAAAATCGGTTTGATAAATTTCGAGATTTTAAGTAATTTTATTAAATGCTTTTTATTATATTTTGTACTATTTAAAAAAAAAAAATATCCATGTGTGCCGTGTATGAAGCGTAATTCTTTGGCTATTACATAAGTCTGTCGACAGTTCCGAGTAAACAGGACGTTTGTCTACTCGGACATCTTTTCCTCTTTGGTTATTATTCCTTCATCCACACCTGAATATGACTCCTTTACCCCAAACGGTATACTCACTCATATTTTTTTTTTTTTTAGTTTAATAGTTACTTGTCTCTCAAATGATCAAAATAATACAATTCTCTATTTCACTGCATAAATACTGAATAAAAGAAACTAATAACAATATTTTTTGGCTAAGAAAAATTATTATTATTATTAATAGCATCAAAATCAGTTATAATATTTTCTCGCGGGGAAATTTTAGGATATTTCGTTTTTTGTAAAAATTTTTAATAGATTTATATATGGATTATCAAACGATTTATAGGGAGATATTTAATCAACATCTATATGTATAAATTAATATCATTTGTTGATTATTGTCTTCGTTTAACATGAATCTGCAGTTATTTTTCCAGATGGCATATTTAATTGAAATTTATATAAATATTTCTGTGCATTTAACACCACCGCGAAGTCTGTGAAATACTCAATTTTTCATACCAGTAATTTTGAATAGAAAATTTCGCCTTATTTAATCACAAGACTTTTTGCGCTTCAATTAGGGAAATATTTCTGTTTGGAATTACTGGTGCTAGAAGATTAAAAATTGTGTACGATATGCTCATCGCGAAGATGTTAAGCAGTTGATTTAAAATAATGGTTTGATTTTGGTTTACTTATCGTTTTTATATTTTTACGAATTTAGTATTTAATTATTTTTCATCTTTTAAATATGAAGTAATTTTTTAATGTAATTTTAAGTAACATTGAAAGTAATTAACTTTTATGCAACTGCATAAGCATTAGTATTTTACCCCTAGGCGGTGGGATATATTATATCCCACCTAATTTTAATCAAGATTTCCACCAGAAACTTTTAATTAAGTTTTACTTTTATAACTTTGGTGGAAAAAAGTTGTAAAATCGCCTTTCCTTATTTCGAAATAAAATTTTTGAAGAATTCCGGTGTGAATTCAGCCTTACAGAAACACAATTACTTGCCCCTGAAAGGATTAAGGTAATCTCCTTCAAGGTGGTCGGTCCGAAACACGAAAAAAAAAAAAATCTTTACTTTTTTTTTTTTTTTTTAGTATTGTGAAATTTTTGGAATAAAATGACGCACGTCGCATCTAAATACAATATCTAGATCAAAATATAAAACCCTTTTTACACTGTACTGTCTGATAGCCGCACTCTCTTTCAGGATATAAATCCTTTATCTGTTTCCTCCCCTCCCCACTTAGAAACTCTCTACAGTCTTTTTCAGTAATATATTCTTTTAATTGTCTCCCGAATTTTTTGTTTTTGAAAATTTTTGAAATTTTTATTCTCATTGTAAAAAGTAGTGCTGTTTAAGTTAGTTGAAAGTACTTTCCCTTTTTTTATTAAAAAAAAAATATATTAAAAAAATTCAGCTAATCGTGAAAAAAAAAATCTTATTTTCCATATCTCAAAATTCTTTGATAGGATGTATCAACGTTTAATCTTGTCTAAAATTTAAAATTTTTAATTATTAAAAATGAAGTTTTAAGCGGAAATTTTTCAAAGAGGGAACACTATTCTAAAAAAAGGGTACATTTTTGAAAAAGGGAACAAACACTATTTTAAAAAGGAGTACATTTTTTTTTCAAAAAGGGAATACTATTCTAAAAAAGGGCGCACTTGTACCTTGTTCGCAAAAAATATTTTGAACTGGTTTGTTTAGAGTCCCTAGAATTTGCGATATTTTCCCGGGATCAATTGAATTACCACGGGGATTATAGGAAGTGTTAAAAAGGGATGACGGGCGCATCGGAAGGGTTTAAAAGAGCCGCCGGGCGCAAAAAAGAAATAAAAAGGGCCGCCGGCCGCTGCGCCCTGCTAAAGCGGCTTAGAGTCAACACTAAATTTAATGAAGTAAATTAATAAGCTGACTAGCATCTGAGTTATGGAAGATTGTAACATCAAATTCTTATTCTTCCCTTTTATTTATTAACTTTTATTTCAGTACTTCATTTTTTGTTTCAAATCTTATCATCAATAACTTATCAGATTTTGTAATCGGTAAAAAAAAAAAAAAAAAAAAAACTTTTATAATTTAAATTTTTTCTGCGTTAATCTGTCATCTGTTAACCTGATCCTGATATGATATTGTCGGAAGAAAGCATAAATATTTCATAATATCATATATGTATCTAAATGAAAAACCAGTTTATTTTTCGTCATCTGCTTTAGATTTTCTACTGAACCTCTTTTACTAATAATTATTTTTTAACTGAAAGCTGTTTATTTTTAGATAAGCCAACACCCGTTGTTTAAGGGAAAAAAAAAAAAAAAATATGAAAATTCTTCAAACTGTTGGCAATTGGGTTACTTACATTTTTCCAGAAAAAGGAAAAAAAAAAGTGTGGAATATTTTATTTTTATTGACCAAGTTATACAACTTGGTCAATATGCTTGATGCCCATTTCTCACTACAGTTAAAAAATAATAATTTGAATAAATAATGTTAAAGCCCATCAAGGCACTTAACGGTCATAAAGATTAAATGACATTTTAAAAAGAGTGAATCCGTTTAAAAAAAAAAAAAAAAATACAAAATTTTCCTACATATGCGTCTAGAATGGCATCATTTTTAAAGTTTTTGATGTCTAAAGTCCAAAGTCACCAGAGACTTTGAGTCTAAATGACGTAATTTTCATTGCATTTTCATTCTTATTCTAAGAGTAGACCCGACGAGCTCCTTCGAATTTTGAAGGATGACACCTCGTTTATTAATAAATTAAATATTTATTTCAATATATATTATAAGTTTTCGCTCGTTGTAGCCGAATTCCTTGTTAAAGTGGCGGTTTTTTTTCTTTTGCAATGTATTCCTATATTAGACCAACCATTTAATTTCTATTTGGTCGTAAAAGTCAATTTCTTGTTGCATCAGAATTAATTAGCTATTATAAATGAGTTTGATTATATTATAGAATTTGTTAATAGTTACTGTATTTTAGCGGAAAGGGTCTTCGATAAATATTTTTACAGAATTCTTGCACGAAAAATGTAATGCGTGTGTATGTGTTTATCATGACATATATTTTTATTATTTACTTGTGAAAATAAAAAGAATAAAAAAAAGTTTTCAGAATAAGAATAGAATCTAAGTATTATGTACAGGATACTTCAATATCGAAGTACCTAACAACTTTAAAAGTTAATAGATTGTAGAGTTTGTTGCAAAAACTTTTGTGTAGGAAACCAGGATTGCAATTTATTTATTCAGTAAAAAATACAGGGTATTCCCCTCAGTCTTGTAGCTGTGTAAAAAAAAAAAAAAAAAAAAAAAAAAAAAACGGGGTATATCTAGAGAGTACACGCTACAGTTTTATTTGAGAAACAGAGCGTATAAGGAGTTTCTTTACAAAATTCTGACGGTATACGGCGTGTACCACCGTATACCGTCTACCACACCTCTGCACTTCATTCTGATCTCGGAATTTTCTTTATAACTTTGGGATATTTTAACTTATGAAGTTTATTGACTTACGAAGCTTTTCTTCGAATGCGATGATATCACAAAAAGTGGTAGAAATGCAGTGCATAGTAGTTCGATAAATGAAATCATACATTACATTCCGAAATATTGAGCGTCTAGTTTAGTGCTATTCGGATTCGAGCGGTGCTGGCTACTTCCACATTTCTAGTAATATCTCTACATTTCACACAAAGCAATTTAAGTTTGATTGCCGATGAAGTTACAGTTATGAACAAAAATCCGGATTCCGATTGAGGTAGACACACAGTATTTTTGACTGGGAGCTTGGTTTTCTATTAAAAAATTGTTTATTGTATTGTGCTCTGGAACTTTTTAAAGTTCGCAACATTGGTATTGAAATACCCTAATGCTCCCCCTTAACTGAAGAAATTTTACTGAAGGTCTCCTTTTACTAAATTTTTCCGTCTCCTAGATTTCAAGAAATATTTATTCTTATCAAAAATCAACGGTCAGACCCGCATTACCTTTTGAAAAACTCCTTGACCCCTGACCTTGATTATTCCCGTATCATTTGTAAAAGACCTCGCATTAACTAATATTAACCTTTTCCCCGCATGCCATCCGAAATCTCTCATGCTTGCAGTTTCATATGCCACGGTCGTTTATACAGCAGAAATGGCATACTTTTTATATTTTATTAATAATATTATTACCAAATTAAGGGGGCTTGTTGACCTTTGAAATTTTTTTCATTATTTGAGTATTTTATAATACCCTTTTCATATATTTTTAAATGGTTTTATGAAGATAAATGATTTAATGAAGAAAAAAAAAATGCAATTTTTGTAGTAAAAATTGAACAAAAATAATTAACTTAAAATTTAAAGACAATTTTAAAACCACGCTTCTTACAATCTCGAACTTTTTAAAACATATTTTTTGCATGCTTTTCTTGCAAGGGTGTACTATAACGGTGAGGATCAGGTTTCCAAAAATTTAATTAGTTTAATCCTTTCAGGGACAAGTAGCTGTGTTTCTGTAATGTTAAATTTGCACCAGAATTGTCGAAAAATTTTGTTTAAAAATAAGTAAAGGCAATTTCACAGCCTTTTTTTTTTTTTTTTTTCTCTTTACTGAAGTTATAAAAAGTAAAAAATTCAATATTTCTGTTACAAATCTTGATTAAAGTTAACTGGGATAATATATCCCACCGCTCTTCAAGGTATCAAGGCATAAATAAATACCATTTCATAAATGACATACATGAAAATACAATAAGACTGATTATTTACTTAATATTTTTATTTTTAAAAATAAGAATATTTTTATTAAAAAAAATAAGATTTTTATGTTACTGAAAATTCGATCACTAATTTTATAAAATGCAAGAAAATGTGCAGGGCATAAATGGTGCAGCATTTGAATGCTATTTCCATTATTAGGGCATACTTCAGTTATCCTTCCTGATCGTGAAATCTCACGTCAACCCGTAGGAAGATTTATCCAGCTAAATACTCATTATTTTATATAGATACAGTCCGCCCCGCTTAATTGCATACAGTTGGTTCTACTGAATTGTATGCATTGATCATATTGACATAAGGAAAAAACACAAAATGAGTAAAATGTATTTGAAGATGGCAACTCAGCTCAGATTCAGGAAAAAAAACGAGTCAATTGAAAAAAAAAAATAAATCTAAATTTTAGAATTTTGATCATATTGAGATAACGAAAAAAAAAAAAAAAAAAAAAAAAAAAAGTAAAATAAGATGGCATCTCAGCTCAGATTCATTTAAAGGCAAATGGATTCATTAAAAATCCTTTTTTACACATTTATAGCCATCGGATCTCTTATACATAACTTCGTTGTAATACACTAGGGATGTCTAAATACATATTAACACATTCACGACGGGAAACAAGAATTCTCGTTTTCATTCAAAAAACATCATTGACTAAGTTCATGTCTTCTACCTTAGAGAAAATGCATTTATATCATGTTGTCCATATTCTTTTAGATGGTAAGACATTTTATATTAAATTCGTACATTGAAAGATATTTACCGATGCATAAACTTGGGAAAGCTATCTAGAACACCAATTTACAAAAGACTTTCAGAACAGGGAGGAGCTTCCACTGTTTTAAAATTGAAATTTAATAAAAATTGCCCGTCGGTAATGTGTTAAGCAAAATAAAATTGGAATATCTTCACTATTTTTCGCTAAATGAAGGGTACCAAGTAGCCACATACCAAAATCGGATAGTAAAATTGTTATTTCACAGTTTGAAGAGATAGAGCTTCTTATTGCTTTCGATCGCGACTGCCAAACTTCATTTATTATAAAAGCACCACGATCATGAAAAGAAATCTTTTTGTATTGTGGAAAATAATCTATTGCTGTTTCATTTTTAGATGTTATTCATCTTTTTCTTAATTACCTTAATGGGTAGGGCTGATACGTCACAGTCCCTGGGAATTGTGAGACGGCTGTGGGCCGAGAGACACCTTTTTTTTAAGTGGTTATAAGCACCAAAAAATGAGAGAACGTTCTTAATGTTGACCTGGGTCTAATGTATTAGCTGTATTGTTCAGATTTTATAATATTTTATTTACTGAATTTCGGGAAATTTTTCACGCAGCGCCCAGAATGCTAATAAAAACCCAGTTCAATAAACCCCTTCCCTAATTTACTAAATGGCAATTTAGGATTAAAAAAAAAAAAAAAAAAATTAACTATATTTGGTACTTTTCGGTTAACCGGGCGCCAGTGTTATATATACATATATATGTTGTATATATACATACAAATATATATATAAATGCATATATATGTATATATATATACACATATATGTATATGTTAGAAAATGCTCTTTTGTTTTCAAGAACATCCACCAGATGGCAGCATCAGACAATCATTTTTTATTTGATCTACTGTGACAGACACTCAGTTCAGTGAGTGTTGCTTCTTCCCTTATAGCAGTTGGCAGCAAAATGCTGCTTGATTAAAAAAATTCAATAATATTCCAAAGGAATATAATATGATTTAAAAAAAAAAACTGCAACAAGCCATAGTTCAAAGTATTTCTTTGTGTTTGTAAATAGTCTTATACATCTGTTTTGTTTTTATTGTGAAGTGTGATCTGTACTGTGACCAGCATATATATTATTCTAGTGTATTCAATCTTCTAATAAATGTTTTTTGTTCATCCAAAGAAGAGTATATTTCCATTGAAACACATCAAAACATAAAGGTAAAACTTTTAACTTTTTTTATTGTTTACCTATTGAGGAATTTCGTATTCATGCCTTCCATATGGAATAACATTCTAACAGTCGATTATGAGACTGAACTTATCTCAATTTTAAATATAGTAATATAAAAGAAGAAAATATAATATAATTAAATTCAAAGAAATAATTATTTTCTGAATGTTGGTATTTTTCACAAGTGAATGATATAAAAGAAAATTCAAAGAATTGTTCTTATTTTGAAACCAAAAGTGTATTGATAAGAAAAGAAATTATTTTGATTTTGATTTTGCCAGTTTCTTATTGAAATTTTATTATATAAGTTGCAAATGTAAATTTATGTTTTAAACAAAGAATTTAACATTTAAGAACAGTTTTTCTGAAATCAAAAGTAACTTCAAAAATTGTTCTCAAGAATTTTATTTTGTTCTTATTTCATCATTAGCATTATATTTGAGTTTATAATTGTTGTTTTGATGTATTAATAAGAGAAAAAAGTTTTATTTTCTGTGAAATAAGCAAATATTATTCTATCATAATGTCTAGTATTAAAGAATCTCATTATGTTGATAAATTAACTGATGACAACTATTCAGTTTGGAAATTCAAAATAGAACAATTGTTAATCAAAGAAGGTCTGTATGATGTTGTATTTGAACCTAAAAAGGAAAATGATGATAATTGGGTAAAAAATGATAGAAATGCTAGGGCATTAATTTGTTTAAATATCTCAGATTCACAAATTATTCATGTCAGACATGCTAAAAGTGCTAAAGAGACATATGATCAATTGAAATCTGTTCATGAAAGAGTAAATTTAACAAATAAACTTTATCTTCTTAGGAAGCTGTATTCCACTAAATATAATGAAAGCATTAAAATGCAGGATCATATTAATTCTGTCTTAGAATTAGCAGAAAAATTAAGAAGTATAGGTGAAGTAATACAAGATGATAATTTAATAGCTATTTTGCTCTGTTCCTTACCAAATTCTTATAGTACCTTTATAACTGCTATTGAAAGTAAATATGAAACAGATTTATCATTAAAATATGTTCAAAACAAATTAATTGATGAGTATCTTAGAAGAGTTGAAACTAAACAAATTTCAACAAAATTTGAATCTATTGCTTTGAAGGGTAATAAGGATAAACCAAAGCATTTGAATAAGCAAAAATTTTGTTCTCATTGCAAAAAGAATAATCACAACCATGAAGATTGTTTTCACTTAAAGGGTAATAATACTAACAAAACAAAACCAAATTTCACCCAAGATAGATCACGTCAACAGTTTAAAAAAACCAAACAATTTCTCTGCCTCTACTGCTAGTCAAAATGAAAATCTATCAGATTCTCAAAACTATCATGAATTAATGGAAGAATCAAATTCTTTGAATTTTGTTATGAAATCTCAACAAAATGGAAATAAAAACAAAAATTTGTCTTTTGTTATTGATTCAGGTGCGTCTGTTCATTTAGCTAATTCCTTGGAACTGTTCTCAGAATTAAAAAGTTCGAATAAAGATACAATCACAATTGCTAATGGAACTAAATTAACTGCAAAGGGAAAGGGTAAATGTACTTTTAATATTGAAACACTTAATGGTCAAACAAATAGAGTTACATTGGATCATGTGCTTTATGTTCCCGAGTTGGATAGTAATTTATTATCTGTCCAGTCTTGTACTGAGAAAGGTTTTGTTGTAACATTTAAAGATGATATATGTTTAATTAAAAAGGGCAACATCTTAGTTGCAGATGCAAAAGCTGATGAGGGGTTATACAGATTAAAAATAATACCTACAAATGAAAAGGTATATAGTGCTTCAGAAATATTACCCGTTTGTTCTAATGTTAACTGCATTCTAAAATGGCACCAAAGGCTGGGCCATAGAAATTTGGAATCCATCAAGAAAATTCAAAAGGATGATTTAGCTTTAGGTATTACTGTGAATAATTGTTCTCATAATACTGAATGTTCAAGTTGCATAAAAGCTAAGTTAACAGAAAAATCATTTCCAAAAGAAACGCAATACAGAAGTAAAAAACCACTTGATTTGATATACAGCGACGTATGCGGTCCTGCAGAAACAAAAAGTATGGGATCAAAAAGATATTTCGTTACATTTATTGATGATTACTCTCGTTATACACAAGTATATTTTATTTCTTCTAAAGATGAAGTATTTGATAAATTAAAAGAGTATGTTGTATCAACAACAAACAAATTTAGATTGAAGATTAAATCTTTGCGTAGTGACAATGGAACAGAATATTGCAACGAATCTGTCAAAGACTACCTTAAAAACTTAGGAATAAATCATGAAACAACGACGCCATATTCACCGTCCCAAAATGGAGTTGCAGAAAGAAAGAATCGCTCGCTTATTGAAATGAGTAAAGCCATGCTTATAAATGCTAAATTGCCAAAAACATTCTGGGCAGAAGCCATAGCTACAGCAGCCTACTTACAAAATAGATTACCCACAAAATCAACTGAAAAGACACCATATGAACTGTGGAATGGGCATAAGCCAAATTTGAGTCACCTTAAAGTATTTGGATGCAAAGCATATGTGTATGTTCATAAACAGAAGAGACAAAAATTTGACGAAAAGGCCACTGAAGGAGTCTTTGTTGGTTACGATTTAAGAAGCAAAGGATATCGAATTTATATAGGTGGTAGAAAAATAGTGATAAGCAGAACAGTGAAGTTTTTTGAAAATATGAACTGTGAAAATGTCTTTCAAGAAAATCCTGAAGAGCGAATCTCAGATTTAATGCATTTAAATTTTTCAGAAGAAAATCTTGAAAATGATAGTGATGCTATCCAAATAGAAAATACTGCAGAAGAAATAAATACGGATGAAAAATCAGTAGATAGCCCAACAACTGAAGAAAGTGAAGATAATTTCCAGAGAAGAATATCTAACAGAGAGACTAAAGGAATTCCACCAGAAAGATATTCTTACAAAACTGAAGACAGTTGTTCCAAAAATCAAGATCCTGAAACTTTTAAAGATGTTTTACAATTACCAGTAAAAGATCAACAGAAATGGTTTCAAGCTATGAAGGAAGAATTTAACTCTTTAAAGGAAAATGAAGTGTTTGAGCTTGTTACTTTACCCAAAGGCAAGCACGCCATTGGCTGTAAATGGGTTTACAAAACAAAACATAATGAAAATGGAGAAGCAATAAAATGCAAAGCACGATTAGTTGCCAAAGGTTTCGCTCAAAAATTAGGCACTGATTATGATGAAACCTTCTCTCCTGTCGTCAAACATACAACTATTAGAGCTTTTCTGACCTGGGCAGCTTATCATAAAGCCAGAGTATTTCAAGTAGATGTTAAAACAGCCTTTCTACATGGTAAACTAGATAATGAAGAATTATACATGCATCAACCAGAAGGCTTTCATGATGAAGAAAATAAAGACAAAGTCTATAAATTAAAAAAGGCTATATATGGTCTTAAACAAGCCGCCAAGTGCTGGAATGAAGAAATAGAGAATACTCTAAAGGCATATGGATTTAAACAAAGTGAAGCTGATCCATGTTTGTTCATAAAAGAAAAATCAAAGAAGACAATTCATCTCATACTGTATGTAGATGATATGCTGATGAGCTCAGAAGATGAAAATGAAGTTAATGAAGTAATAAATTACTTAAAGAAATCTTATCCCATAACATCACTAGGAGAAGCAAAATACTTCTTAGGTATAGAAATTTACAGAAAAGAAGATGGAAGTTATTTACTTTCACAAAGAAGTAAAATAACTCAATTAGTTAAGGATTTTCAGCTTGAAGAAGCCAAACCAACTTATACCCCAATGGAAACTAACTATTATAGTTTAGATAAAGAAGAAAATCTTTTATCATCAAATGATAATTATAGACAAGCTATAGGAAGTCTTTTATATATTTCCTCATGCACAAGACCTGATATTACCGCTCCTACACACATGCTAAGTCGAAGATGCAATAATCCAAGACAAAAGGACTGGAATGCTGTTAAGAGGGTAATAAGATACTTAAAAACAACGAAAGACCTTGATCTCCACATTTCTTCAAAAGAATATCCTAATATAGTTGCATACTCGGATGCAGACTGGGGACAAGATGCTACAGACAGAAAATCCACCTCAGGAAATGTAATCTTCTTAGGCAATAGCTGCATTTCTTGGTTCTCGCGAAAACAAACATGTGTGACGTTATCGTCAGCAGAAGCTGAATATGTGGCACTGTCACAAGGAACTCAAGAGGTGCTATGGATCTTAAAATTATGTAAAGATCTCAATTTACAACAACATTTTCCTATTAGAATTTTTGAGGATAACCAATCTACAATTAAATTGGTTGAAAGTGAAAAATTTAAATCCCGCACTAAGCACATTGATACAAAGTATCATTACATACGAGATTTAAAAACTAAAAATGTTATAGATGTCAAATATCTATCAACAAATGAAATGATAGCAGATATAATGACGAAGCCACTGCCAAAAGCCAAATTTGAACTTTGTAGAAACCTTATCCACCTGGTGTCAGATTCTATCACAAAACGGGAGAGATGTTAGAAAATGCTCTTTTGTTTTCAAGAACATCCACCAGATGGCAGCATCAGACAATCATTTTTTTATTTGATCTACTGTGACAGACACTCAGTTCAGTGAGTGTTGCTTCTTCCCTTATAGCAGTTGGCAGCAAAATGCTGCTTGATTAAAAAAATTCAATAATATTCCAAAGGAATATAATATGATTTAAAAAAAAAAACTGCAACAAGCCATAGTTCAAAGTATTTCTTTGTGTTTGTAAATAGTCTTATACATCTGTTTTGTTTTTATTGTGAAGTGTGATCTGTACTGTGACCAGCATATATATTATTCTAGTGTATTCAATCTTCTAATAAATGTTTTTTGTTCATCCAAAGAAGAGTATATTTCCATTGAAACACATCAAAACATAAAGGTAAAACTTTTAACTTTTTTTATTGTTTACCTATTGAGGAATTTCGTATTCATGCCTTCCATATGGAATAACATTCTAACAGTATATGTACAATGTTCATACATATACGTGTATATATACTTATATGTATATATAACACTGGCGATCGGCTAACCGAAAAGTACCCTATATTTTTTATAAAGATTTAGTAGTAAAACAGTTGTATAACATTTGCAGGGCTTGAATTTCAGGGCGGGATTCGCGCACAAAATTTTAAAATCCCGCCCAAAAGATTATCGTGGGCGGGAAATTCCCGTCCAAAAAATCTCACCATTTTCTTCCTGAAAATTTTGAATTTTGAAATTACGATCAACTCCCGCGAACGCTTTGGAAATTTCCCGATATTTTCGCGCAACTGATTGACACATTTTGCTTTTTTTTTTTTTTTTACCGCGAAAGGTCGTTGAAATTAACGAATTTTCCATGCGACCGATAGACAAATTTCATTATTTTTTTTCTCGAGATCGGTTGACAAGTGTCCGCGACCGATTGGCGAATTCAGGGGTGAATCTGTTACGAATTTTCCGAAAATTTAAGGCATTAGGTTCCGAAAATTATGAAAAATCGCTCATCAGTTCAACAAAAAAATATCGCGAATTTCGACAAATGATCGCCAAAAAAATCAATTTCGTCAATCGTTCGAGGAAAAATTCGCCAATTTCGTCGCAAAGGATTGCAAATAAGACACAAATTTTGTCAAAGGATCGCGGAAAAACGTGAATTTCGTCAGATCGCGGGAAAAAAACTCTAAATTCATCGAAGGATTGCGAAAAAACGCAAATTATATCAAAGGATAGCAAAAAAGTCATAAATTTCGGCAAAGAAACGCAGAAAAAAATGCGAGTTTCGGCAAAGGATCGTGAAAAAAGAGAATTTCGTCAAAGGATCGCGGAATAAACGCGAATTTAGTGTTTAGTCAAACGGCCACTGAAAATAAAAACCGCGAATTTCATCAAAGAATCGCGAGAAAAACGCGAATCTCATCAAAGAATCGCGAAAAAACGCGAATTTTTTCAAAGAATCGCGAAAAAACGCGAATTTTTTCAAAGGATCGCGAAAAAACGCGCGTTTCGTCAGAAGATTGCGGGAAAAGGCAAATTTCGACAAAGGATCGCGAAAAAAATGCGCATTTCGTCAAAGGACCGCGAAAAAAACATGCATTTCGTCAAAGTATCGCGAAAAAACGCGACTTTCGTCAAAGGATCGCGGAAAAACGGCAAATTTCGTCAAAGGATCGCGGAAAAACGTGCATTTCGTCAAAGTATCGCGAAAAAACGCGAATTTCGTCCAGGGATCACGAAAAAAATACGCGAATTTCGTCCAGGGATCACGAAAAAAATGCGCGAATTTCGTCAAAAGATCGCGGGAAACAGCAAATATCGTCAAAAAATCGCGAAATAACGACAAATTTCGTCAAAAGATCGCAAAAAACGCAAATTTTGTCAAAGGGGCACGAAAAAACACATAGCTAGTGCTGGGAGTGATCCCCCCCCCCCCCCCCTCCTTCATCCCTTCTGTTGCAACCTTTTAAAAAATTTGCTGTCAGTTTCAGAATTTTTTTTTTTTTTACTCAGAATCACCCCTGCTTTCTTACTTTTTTAAATAAAAAACATTTTGCATCATTATTCTGATTTGTTGATTTAAATTACTTCAATGGTATTTTGTCATGCCTGTATTAATACAGGCATGACAAAATAATTAATGTAAATCTTTAAAAAGCACGTAAAATAACAGTGGGTTTTCGATTTTCTTTTTTCCCTCCCAAGTAACTCAACTCCCTTCCATTTATAAATGTTGGTAGGAGACTCCCCTCCTATGAAAAATTGAATTTCAAGCCCTGATTTGTTATTGAAAAATCAAAAATGATTCTGTTATCTTGTCTGTTAATTCATTGTTCATTTATACTTACATAGCCAAGAAAAGTTTAAGTAATTTTCCTGTTTTTTAATGTAGTTTCAGGGAAGGGCAACTTTATTTTAGACAGAGGTAGCGTTAGACTTGTAGATTTTGTTAAAGAAATGTTACTATAAATTTTTATAACTGGTAATAATATAATTATCATAAAATATAAATGATAAGAAAGAAAAAATTAATACACGGCTGCTTGTGTAACCTGTTCTGTCACAACACGTTCCTAACTAGCTAGCATTTCACATCAGTAGATTAAAAATCAGTAACAAACATAGAAGAATATACCGTTAAGATTGGGGGGAAAAGGAAAAAAGTATCTGACATTTTATTTGTGATGGATGTTTCAAGTTATGTGATCGAATAGTATTGTTCCAGCTCCAAGTACTCTTTCATATTAGCCCTATGTACTGCCTCATATTAGTCATACACTTTTTCACTTTAGCTGCATACACTATCTCCATTAACTCCATACAGTATCTCACATTAGTCTCCTGTGTTTGTTCTTTTATAACTCAGACTATGTTAAGTATATTCCAAATTTAAAGGCTAAAAAAGATTCAGTCCTTACTGAATAAATTCTATTTAGAATCATTTTTCTAATATTTTAAGTGTTACTTAAGTGTTTTACAATAAAAATTTTGAAGTCTGTCAGAAAAGTTTTCCTCATCAAAAAAGTAAAGTTGTGTAACATATATTTTTTGGAATATTTTTCCTTAAGTTTGTCTGTATTCGTAATGTATATAAATAAAATGATGTATTGTTTACAAAATAATCAGAAAGTCAATTTTACTACTATAAAATTTGGTACCTTTTTTTATATGTCTCACATTAGCCACATTTTTAAAGGAAAAATAAAATAAAATAAACATGCACAGAGAACTTTTTAGATTTCAGACAATGGTTTTTTTGTTTTAATAAATAAATATTTATTTCAGTCTTAGTAATGTGATTATGATGGGGGTTTTATATTATTATTAAATCAAGGATTAAATTTTGTTTTGTACAATTCTATCCTTATAAAGAATGAAAAAGATTAATATCTCAAAATATTTTAATGGGCTGTATTACATATGCAATACCGGATCTAAAAACCACAAAACCGGGCAAACAGGGGGTAAACAGGTATTTTAGGGGACCTTATGTTTGAGTAAATAACAGTAATTTTCGGTAGATGGCAAGAGTATACATTAAATTTGGCATCCATATCCAGTTTTGGCCCTGATCGTAACAAGGTCACACACAGAAATGGAAAGTAGAAAATGTCAGCGTATTTGTATTATACTTTTATTTTTATTTTATTTTTCCTGTTTGTTTTAAAATATAGATTAATTTTCTTTTACTTCGGGTTGGGGTCAGGTTTCGTGTTGACTTAAAGCAGAATTTTTGGGTTTGAGCCCTAATTCCGTATATACTTGTATGATAATAACTTCCATTGCATAGAAATAACATCCCTTTTTCAGTAAGTAAAATGAATAGTGACTAATGAGAAAGCTTTTCAATCTTGATTCAACAAAAACTTAATAAATCTATTAGGTTGTTGTAAAAACTGTTAGCATTTATTTTCTATTTAACACATTCGCGACGGAAACGAGATTTCTCGTTTTCATTCAAAAAACATCATTGACTAATGGCGTGGCTTCTATCTTACAGAATGAAAAGAATGGTAGGGCTTCGGCTTTAGGGTATTCGACTTTCCTATCTGTAATGTCGCACTTATCTGTTTTTGTATTCGCCATTTTCCGTGCGAGTCCCCCCAGATTTGCAGTCGAATCTGGCTGGACCTCCACTTGGAGGGGGGGGGGGGGATATGAAAGGAAAGTCGAATCCCTTTTTAAAACTTAAATTTAAAATTAAAATTCAAAAGTTTAAAATTTTAAAGTCTCAACTACTATTTTTTTTACTTTAATTCTGAAGCTTAAAAGCCTTTTGCCCCTGTTAACTTTATTTTCTGGCAATGCATCTTATTACTTTCAGAGATCATTTTAGGACGATTCTTAAGAGTGAAACTGCTAATCTAAGCGCTTTTTGCAGACATCTGTGGGTAGGGCTGATACGTCACAGTCCGTGGGAATTGTGCGGTCCTTGACCACAGATCAATCAAAACTTAATGAACCAATTAAATTAAATGTTCCTCCCAAATTAACAATTCTGCCCTCTGCTGGAAAATATTAGAATCTTCACCATATTACCCCGAACATGCACGAAAAAAGTGAGATTTTGGCAATTTGAGCTGCTTGCTAAACTTACGCCGATGTAACCTCCCAAAATATACGCCGTTGGCTCCGGGACCGGCAATCGACTCGCGAAGCTGATGTATGACGAGCAGCCTAATAAATGAGTTCGATTCGCATAAAGGTTTCCGAGTCACTTTCTTCGTCCTCATCTAGGACCATACCACTAGAATAATTACATTATTATTGCATATATAATTTTGTTGTTGTTGTATAACAGTCATATATATTATTTCTGATGTCAACATCCTTTTTTCCATGCATATAGAAAATGCATAACGATGAATGGGATATCACACGAAAGGTTTTTAAATAGGCTTTTGATATACACTGGTGTCCAAAATTAAGGACCAATCACAAAATGCTAATTTTTAAGTAAGCGAATACTCAAAAGGAAATAATATAATTCGAATAATTACTATCTCTACAGCGCAGCTAGTCCATATAACATCTCATTCATGTCACACATGGTCACAAGTGTCACAGTTACTACAGTGAAGCAAAAAAATAGGAAATTCCATACATCTCATTATGAGTCTCAAATGATCACGATATGCGACTTCACTGAGTCATCACTCTGACTGCTGCTTTGTGACGAGTCACCATGCGACTTTACGATGTAGTTACATTGTGACTCTCATGTGGCTGTCATCTGTAGACTCAATTTCAAAGTCATCGTGAACGCTGTATTGTGATAAGTTATCAAATAATGTCACATTAAAGTCGCATGATGACTTTCAGATGACAGAGTGATGACTACTGTGAAGCCCGGTAGCAGAAAGTTCGAGACGGGAGACTGACGTCGCAGATTTTCTTTTCTCTTTTGCAGATTCTTTTTCCGTGGAACCTTTATTTCGCTTTACATTGTGTTTAGCTCTTTATTACTTAATACAAAAACTTAAGATTATTATTAATAAAAATGAATAAATGCATAAAGATGTTACAGGTAAGTGACTGTTTGATTAAGTACGCTTTAATTGTAAAATATTTCACCTGCAGATTATTTTCTGCCCCTGAAGTATCTGTCGCAGACACTTGGAGAATTTTCTGCTACTGGGCTGTGAAGTCACCATTGCACCCTTTTGTGAAAAGTCACCATGGGACTATAATGTGATATTGTTTGGTGACTTATCCTAATGCAACGTTCATGATGACTTTCAAATTGAGTCTAAAAATGACAGTCACGTGAGAGTTACAATGTAACTACATTGTAAAGTCACCTGGTCACTCGTGACAAAGCAGCAGTCAATTGACGTCTCAGTGGAGTCACATTTAGCGATTATTTGAGACGTGTGGAATTTCCTATTTTTTGTTTCACCGTAGTGACTGTGACACTTGTGACCATGTGTGACATGAATGAGATGCTATATGAACTAGCCGTGCTGCAGGAATAGTAATTATTTGAATTATAATATTTCCTTTTGAGTATTCGCTTACTTAAAAATTAGCATTTTGTGACTGGTCCTTAATTTTGGACATCACTGTAGTATAAACTCGCATTTCGTTAAAATGCGTTGTCTGATTAAATATTCCAGTTAATTTAACATTACTGAAAAAACGTTTCGGCAAATAGTAAGGTCAGTTGGAGGAAGGTAGGAGTAAAATCAAGCTTTTTTTAGAGAAGGCCCCTAAAACCTATTAAATTTATTTTAATGAAACTTTTGATGTATCTTGTATATACATCGGATTCATATAAGATTAAACATGAAGCATAACCATTCAATTTTGTTAGATTGTTTTCTCATAGTGATACATTTAAAAGAGCGTTTTTTGATACCCCTACTTTACCCCACAGTGGGAGAAAGTGGGAGTAGTTCTAAAATTAGTGTATATTTAAATAAAATATATATAAATATTGTTTTTGAAATAAGAATACACTGAAATAAATGTATCTTAATTATATTTAAAGGTACAAATGCGGAAAAAATATTTTATATATATTATTTAATTAAAGAAATAATGTCCACGGCTATCAAAATTAGGTTCACTTAGTATGCGGCATATATTGCTGAACTCTACACAATCTTCATCATCAATAGCTGGAAAAGTGTAATAGTCTCCCAATGGTGATTTAGCTTTATATGATTGAATCATTAATTTCTATCGCTTGGCCGATGATTTTAGCTGATTGACTTTGAAATCATTAATTTTTATCACTTGGCCGATGAATTTAGCTGACTGACTTTTTGATCTGTGCTTAACTTCTACCCATAAACCTTCTTTATTTGTTTAAGTCTACGTTTATATTATCTGTTTCATTTCTTTTAGTTATCATAATTACGCTGCTTTTTGGATATTCTTCCTTTCCTTTTCTTGATAGGTTTTTTGCTTACTGTCAGTTTCCTCTTTTTTTTTTTTTTTTTTAAGTTTGTTATTATTACTGATAACATTATTTTTTCTTTCATTCTTCTCTTTCTAAACTACATTTAAAAAATTTCAATTTTTTCATTTAAAAATAAAATTTAAAAAGAAATATTGTTTATAAAAAATAAAAATAATAATAGTACGCACTGAAAGAAAAAATATGCCGCCTTCATCTGGAACGAATGGGTAGTCATTTTCTAAATTCCTAAACTAGAAATATAGATTTCCGAGTTATGCGAATAAAGTAAACAAATAAGTTGAATAGACGAAATGATCAAGAATTTCTACTCTACAGTTTTTTCTAGGTGATGAAACCATACTTTATATTATGAATCGTTTGAATTGCGAGAAATTATCACTTGATTTCTAGAATTAATTCATAAACTAGAATTATAATTACTAAAACTCTTGTGTTCTCATTTATTTGCAGATATTTAAAAATAAGTTTGACCACGATAATATGATACCACGATAACCCTTCAATTTTAATAGGGATAACTAGAACTCTCTAGCAAAGGGAACTAGAATTTATAAAGATAACATGGAACTATTTTTTCTAGAGCCACAATTTATTTTCTAGATACCAGTGGCAGAATTTTTTTCGGTGTGATGATGATGATAAAATTTCGCCTCCCAGGGAAAGAAAAGTTATTTATATGACATTCCTAAATATGGGATTCAAATTACATGATCACGTACCGTTTTTATACGAGATTAGTTTTACAATGTGATAAAAAGACATCGCATCAACTAAACCAATAATATATTCATCGGCAATGCTAGATAAAAATGAAAACACGAAAAAGATATTTTCTCTATCTATCTTGTTTAACAAATCAATAAAATCTATCATGAAAAGCTAATTTGTTGACTTATTCGTGTATTTTTCTTTTGGAGTTTCTCTTATAAGTGTTCCGTAAAATAATCCGCAGAAATGTTTTCATTTCAGGTTCCGCTCTATCTCCTCTAATGCTTTGATATAATTTTTCATAGAGTATTATTTTTATTTTAATATTTATTTATCTAATGTATTAGTTTTCCCAAAACAAATGGTACTTAATATGTATAATTTGCTTGCTTTGTTATTTATTTTTATTTTTTCTTCCTTTTATTATGGGAAGTCTATAAGAAATAATTCTTAATTTTACAAGGGGGATTTTAATGCCGACCAATCTTATTTTTCTCTTTTTTTATATCCTTCATTATCTTATGTATTAAAGAACTAATTTTATAAAAATATTTTCTATTTTCTTATTTATTGAAATAATAATAGATTTAAGTTCAAAATTTTCATACCCGTAATGTCCATTTATTTTAAGTTCAAGTTCAATGCCACAATTGATTGATTGCAACTTAAACACTGATTGATTTCCTGTAACGTCTGTTAATCCATTCAGGACCATGGGTGCATATAATGCACCTTCGAAAAGTGCATACAGAATTTGTTTCTGGTACCAATAATAAATAAAAATGTAATATTTACCCTTTTTTAATTCCAGCACTTTCGCGATTATTTAAGAAAAAATAACTTTTTAAAAATAAGTAATGTTAAATGAATAAAATTCGAGTAAGAGCCGCCGGTTCCGAAGGGGTTAAAGCAAGAATATGCCAAGAAATGTAGTTTATTTACATGGAGTAAAGTTACTGCATTTGTCTGTGACATTATTTTACATCATCTCTTTTTAATCGTATAAATTTCGAGTGTTTTTGCTGCTTTGTTTCCTATAATTGCAATTAATAATCTCAAATATAAAATTTGGTCCAAAAAAAAGCCGGCCGGCTTTTTTTGGTTTTAACCACTTAAAAAAAGCCGGTTTTTATTTTTAAAAGTTGGTTTACAGTTAATTCGTTTTAAATTTGGATCAATTAATTTTTAATACATTTATAAATATTTTCTACTAAAAAAAATTATAGATTTCTATTAAATTTTGTCAAATAAATAAGTCTTTATAACTTCTAGAAGGCATTATGTCTGAAAAAATATATATAAACATTGAAAAGAATATAAGTTAGGATCCAAACTGGTGTTTTGAAATTCTATATTGCATAGCTCAACATATACTAGACATTTTAAAGATTATATTTTATTGCAAAATGTAGCACATCAAAATGGAAACATTCTTATGTGTCCATATGAAAAGATTAAGTTATAAATGTTAAAAGAGAAATTAGAAAAAGATGTAATATTTGAGGAGAGTGGTACATAAGTGTAAAAAAATAGAGCATTTAAACAAGAAAAAAAAAAAAAAAAAAAAATCTAAATAAAATTTTGAAAAGCTTGTTGCTAAGCATATTCATGCATATGCTATTCATAATGTTTTTAATAGTGAGAAATGGTGTTTTTATTAATATGACTATGTGTAATTTTAAATGTTTACTAAAAATAAAATAAGACTTGTATATTAGTAGCTCTTAAAATTAAGTAATAAAACATGTAACTAAATAATAATTGTCCTCTTTAATTTTATAAAGCAGTAAAAATGAATTAAAATTTAACTGACATATTTGCAATTCTGACTACAAATCACTAGCAAAATCATCTAAGTTTTATTCCAGTATTAATGTCCTCATTATTGAGAAATTGGGTTACTTATTAAACTCTAAATCAATTAAATGTCATTAAAACTAATTAAAAACACTTTAAAATGTGTAGTTTATAATTACAATGCTTCATTGTATAAAAGCCAATTATGGCCAAAAAGGCCAATTTTGGCCAAAAAAAAGCCGGTTAAAACCAATAAAAGCCACTGGCCTGGCTTTTTTAAATTTTAGCCGGCTTTTTTGCAACCCTGTTTCTATCCAATAGAAACTGAGACGCAACTGTAATGTTCTTCGCAAAAAGTGTAACATAGTATAGCAACGCCCCCTTTTGAATGGTAAAAACCAAAATTGAATCAGCATAATTTTTAAAAATAAGCATCTTGCATATTGAATTTGATGAAATTCCATGCCATAGATGCGCCGAGAAATATCTATCATGGAAATCGAGAAAAAACATGGCATAGCAGCGCGATATACACAAAAATCTAATCAACAGAATATTTATATCAATGTCTAACTGAAGACGAGGTTTCACGAAATTCCATGCATTAATTATTGAGTTACCCCTGCTGCAAAATGTATGTAGTACGCATACAGGCAGAAACAGGGCCGAGACTAGGGGGGGGGGGGCATGTGCCCCGGGCGCCAGACCGAAGGGGCGCCAAATGAAGGATTATACCTTTGGAATGGATCATTTTCTTCTGATGGGCTGATGTGTTCCATTATTATGAAACAGCCATTATAAATGAAGTGTTAGGTGAGTATGAAAGAGCAGCCGTAAAAAGTTAGAACTCTGATTTTCTGGTCAGAATGGGGGAAAAAAATGGTTATAATTTAAAGAAAAAAAAATGGCCATTTTTTTCACCATTCTGACCAGAAAATCATAGAAAGTCAGAACTCTGATTTTCTGGTCAGAATGGGGGGGGGGGGGGAATGGCCATAATTAAAAAAAATAAAAAAAAATAAAAAATTATGGCCATTCCCCCATTCTGACCAGAAAATCAGAGTTCTAACTTTTTACGGCTGCCTTTCATCTTCACCTAACACTTCATTTATAATGGCTGTTTCATAATAATGGAAGCCATCAGCCCATCAGAAGAAAATAACTCGGTGAAAGCGGAAACTCGGATAATCGGGACTCTACTGTATATTTCATGTTAAAAATGATCTTTAGAATATTTTTGTTGGTGTTCAGAGGGGGGGGGGGTCATGACTCCCGTGACCTCCCCCTTGGATCTGCCATTGTAGATTACGTAGTTCAGTATTACATATTTTATTATTACAAATTTTAAATTTTAAAATAAGTCTGCTATTAGAAAATTAGTAAAATTCTCTTTGTAAACATACTTTGCGGAAGAGGGTGGGGGGCGCCAAAATCCATGTTTGCCCCGGGTGCAAAAAAGGCTAGTTTCGGCCCTGGGCAGAAATATATTTGCCAAAAATAGTCAACTTAAATCCATCAAAAGACGGAACACGAAAATTTTAACGAGTCCAATACTTTCTTCTTATTCATGCAGTGGAAGAAAGCAACAAGAAGTCTACTGACATTCAGGAAAAATAAGTGAAAATGGACGAAATGCTGCCTCGCGTGTTTTTTACCCGTCAGCTTCTCGAAATAACGTAAAGCAGAATTTCGTACTAAGTACGAGGTCTGGAACTCCTATATATGACTCAACTCGGAAATGCGAATGCAGGTGTTTTCGGTCAAAATATACAACAGATAAGTTTACACAAAACGTTCCGGTTTCACAGCAAACCAAAGCGACTAGCAAAAGCACGAGCAAAAAAAAAAAAAGTAGCATTTGACTAATAAGGCGACTAGACGCCCGCAGATATTTGAGGGAGGTAAAGTTTTCTTTCTCGCCTAGAAAAGGAAAACAATGGAAGATTCAAATGCATTTGAATTAATAAATTTTTCTGTAAATTTGCGGTTGAACAGTGAAGTTAGACCACCCAAGTGAACAAAAAGATAGAAACACGCTGCTATCAGGATTGCTAGAATTTGTTGGCTGTAATCGGCGTCAAGTCGGCTGTGTCGGCGCTCGGCTTCAAATTAAGTTGACTGGGATTTTTAAGCTAAAACCATTTTGAAAGTTCCAGCCTTTTTTTGTTATTTAATAATATAAACTTTTTAACCCCCCCGCCCCCGAAAAAAAAACAAAAAAAAAACGGCTTCAATTACTTGATTTATATTAAAATTAAAAAAGTTATTAGGAATTGCTGGACCACCTTGTATTAATCAACAGTCCTAGAAACAAAATAATAAAAAGGAGGGAAATCGCCGGGCCACTTGTCGTTTCATGAAAATCGTTGAAAACGAAATATTTTAAAGATGTTTATTCTTTTTTTTTGTTTTTGTTTTTTTGTTTTTGTTGAATTTCTAAAAGAAGTACTGAACCAATTTTGATGAAATTTAAATGGGACAAATTCGAGTGTCTCCTCTTTTAATAATAATAATAATAATAATAATAATAATAATAATAATCATGAATCAGTCGCGTCGTTTTGAAGTAATCGGTGAAAATACAAAAAAAAAAAAAAAAAAAAAAAAAAAAAAAAAAAAATTACATTCACATCGAATTGAGAACCTGTTCCTTTTTTTAAAGTCGATTAAAAAGATCCAGCTTTCATTATGAATAGGTAAGCTATTTTTGAATGGGAAAATCATGCGTCAAGCATAGACGGTGAAACACTTTCAGACTATTGAAACAAAACTTCACCGTTTAATGAGGTGGAGAGAAGATATCTTAAATAAACACTTTAGAAAAGGCATAGCACATTTGAAAACGCAATTTCAACATTTAACACCCATAGTCGGAAAAGTACCCGAGTTCTTATATGCGGCCTTATATATGACCTACAGATTTGTAGGTATACTCAGGGCTTAATTTCTAACAAAAAAAGTACCGGAGCCCTAATATTCTGCGGTACCGGTACAACAACTGTACCCCCCTCCCCCCTGTCATTCCAATCTGCATATTTATATTTCGTACATTATTTGCAAAATTTAAAGCATTTTTTTTCTTTAATAAAATAAAAAAATAAAAAAATTAAATATATCTATCAGCATATACTTAGCTATCAACTATTCCACTTTTTAGTTACCACTCCTTTTTAATAGTAATCTTTGCCCAATTTTAAAGTTAATTAATTGCAGAATTCTGCGATTTATTATGGTAAGGAATTTGATTAGGAAATTGTGTTAACACAAAAAAGGGATAGTGCTCAACTATGCATCTTTAAGAAGAAATGAATGAAATTTGCAGAAATTAATATTTATATGCCGAAGAATGGAACAAAGTTTTACAATTTCCTATAATAGGTGCATTTAAACTATAATCGATTCCTTCCGCATAATAATCTTTTGTGATGTGTCCCTGATTGTATAACGAATAAAATGATGTATGAAACATATCATAAAAATGTTAAGCACAGCAAGAGGTTCTTCAGTAAAGGTTCAGTAGAGTTTTCTTCTTCTTCTTTTTTTTACTTTTGAACACATATACACCAAATAAAGAAATTAAGAATGTATTGGAAAAAAAGAACTAATTGGTATAACCATTATCGGTAGTACTGCAACCACTACTGGTATAAGCACAGCAAGAGAATCTTCAGTAGAGGTTAAGTAGAGTTTTTTTTTTTCTTTCCTTTTCTTACTTTTGAACACATATGCACCAAATAAAGAAATTAGTTAAAGACTAAAAAACCGCAGCAAAACTTTCTTCTTTTTTTAAATTTGTAACACTGAATGCTAGTAATCGCCACAGAAAGTTAATAATGTTGCTATTTACTATTTTGATGATTTCAGATACAATTGGCTATTCTTATATGTACATACATAAATACTCTGTATTTATGTATGAATGAGTGTAACTCATTTTCAAAACATTTTTGGTTAGCATACACATACATGTGTGTAAGTTTAGATTTTGATTATTAACAGAATTTTAAGTACAAATGCAAAATATATTTGTGCTACTAACTAATGAAGTATCACTTACTGTTCCCTCTAGATAAGAGGTTCCCAACCTTTTATCGGCCGCGCCCCACCAAAGCATCTGTAAAGTCACTATGCCCCCCCCCCCCCCCAGTAATCTGTAAATTATGTCTCTTATTATTTAAAAAGTGAACTCTATTCAAACGGTGGTAGTGTAATAGTGCCTTAACAATAACTATTCATTTTACATTTTTTAACTTGTCAAAGAGGTGAATCTTTTACCACAAATGTGTTTTTAACATAATTTTAAAAATCCAGTGACATTATACATCTTTGCCTAGATGCCAAAACGAGATTTGTTGTACTTTCCCAACTTCACTCAATGTTAAAGAAAAGTGTTATACGGTCTGCATTTTATCTTCACAAAATACCTTTAAAATACACTTACATTTAACTTTAAAACTGATAAATTCATACATTTTATAATGCATTCTTGTAACTTATAAAGAGTTGGTGTAAAATCTTTGGATGCTGACATTCCTTTCTATGGATAACACAATACACAAGAAGTATTTCAAGATTATCATCTTTATCAAATTTAAGTAGCCATTATTCCGCATAACACATTCTCTCTAGTTACCTTTCCCAATGTCGTTAATTGTCTTCACGAATAGAAGTAGAAAACTCATTCAATAAATAATGGAAAACATTGCGAAAAATTTAAAAACAAACACCAGAAACATTATAGAGAGTTTTAATACATTTATAGTTACCAAAATATTCTAAAAGATTATTCGCATAATTATTCTGGTATAAATCTATTTTAAAATTTTGATAGGGAACATTTTAAAAATTCAATAAAAAAACAGATTTCTTAAATTTTACTTGTATTCCCTTTATTTTTAGTCTACAACATTACTTTCCCCCCCTAAAAAAGACAAAAGAAACTGATAGTGAATGAGTGAGAAATTTGGAATTGCTGCCCTAGAAGATCAAATTGAGCCCCGATGGCGCGTACGTCCCACGTTGGGAACCACTGCTCTAGATAGACCATTTTTCAAGGGCGCACAATCCTGCCCTTTTTGAAATTGGTGAAATGCACCCTGCTTTAAAAATAAATAAATACATAAAAATAAAGTGAAATTTACCTTTAGTCGTATCCAGAGATTTCTTCTGAAAAATTTCTCCGTCCCACAGTATTTTTAAATCCATATGCCCGAGGCGATGCAAAAATTATAGAACTTTATTTCTTTAGAAAAAACCTGATATTATTAAATCATATTGCAATCTAACTATATTTTCCCATTTTTAATTCCTAAAATCATAAGAAAAAGTCACTATATTTCTCCTATTAAAAAATTATATAGGGGGGGGGGGGGGTAGTACACAGTGAGACGAAAATTATTATTACTTATCAAATGGCAACGATTTTTATTCTTTTGAAAAAATTTTTGCTACAACTTTAAGCTACACAAATACGCTACACATTAATGTATAAATGGTTTTAAAAAAGTTATTTATAAAGGCACAGAAGCAGCATAAAGGAGTACCGAAAATTGTTTCACTGTGTACCGAAAGTGGTACACAGTGAGACAATGTATATATTTTCATAAATCATACATTTTTATACTCTATCAATAATTTTCTGCAGTTTATGACTTCTAATTAATATTTCTAGATTAAAAAAAATTTAAAAATATGAGCCTCGGTTGGACAATGGCAGACATTGGACTACCTTCATGCAAACTTTCAGCCTCTTACGCTTAGTAGATTTCACTAACCATCGCACGCCCCCACACACAGAGAGATAGAGAGAGAGAAAAAAAAAACTTCTTTTATTAATAAATAACTTTTTTTACGTCAGAACTGCGTAGTATATACACAATGAGGTACGTCTCACTGTGTACCACAACTGTGTGTCTCACTATGTACTTTCGTTACGTTGTAACAAAATTTATGCCATATCTGTTTCATCATCAGTTTCATAGCTTTGAATGCTTGTGTCGTTTTGTCGACATAGTCTATCATTAGATATAGCTAGGTGTGGTTAAGTAAATATATGCCATAATGAAATAAATAAAGTCTAAAATGGGCGTTTATGTAACTTTAACCCCTGTAAAATAAATAATTACTTACTATTTTGTTGCACAAGTAACCGAAGTGCCGAAACTACATCCACGTGTTGCATAAGATGAGGTGGTTCAGTGTGTTCCAGCTAAGGAGAAAAAGTTATAACTATATGTCAAAGTGGCTGCTGTCTCACTGTGTACCATGTCTTAGTGATGGGCGATTCTGGAAAATTCAGGAATCGATTCAAATCGACATCGTATAAAACTGAATCGATCACAATAAGAATCGATTCCCAAATTCTAGAATCGATATTTCGATAGTCACAGATTCGCACAGATAAGCTCAAAAATATTAATTTCAAAACTTAGCGAATCAAAGAGCCGTAGCGACCACCTCCCATACCTCACATTTAGAGGGTAGACAAAGTCAGGGGCCCAGTCGTAAGCTATTACAGACCTTTGAGTCAAATAATAAAGTTTTTAACTTTTAAATTATTAGTTTTAAGATGTAATTTTACTAATATTGTAATTTAGATTTTATTTAAATTTATTTTTTAAGAAAGGTCTCGGTTAAATACAAGTTGGAAATTGCGCGTCAAACGTGGCAAATGTGGTGCGCTCGTACTATAACAGTGCACTTCATAGTGCATATCAATTTCATTCTGTTCGAAAGTCTGTAACATCCTTAAAATGCACTTGAAATAATTTTTTCCATTACCCGTAATGTAACGGAAAACTTTTGACTGTCCCTGTAATTAAATCATTGTGATTTTCTTCCAGCCTGAATTAAAATTTAAATTTTCAGGGACATAATTCACGTTGCCATAAGAACCGATTTAGTATTCTTACAATTTGAGTTTAATAATGTAACTAGCAAAGTTTATTAAAGTTCTTTTATTTAAAAAAAAAAAAAAAAAAAAAAAAAAAAAATCGTCGCTGCAAGACGTGAAAATTTAGTTTTCTCAGAAGAAATAAAAATCAATTAATTTTACTGTCTTAGAAGGATAGTGAACGCACATGTATATTGCTTGGAAATCTTTAACATTATAGCTAGTAACTAGCGGGTTCCGCCTAATATGAAATCTCGAAGCGAACGAACCGCGAACCGGGTTCCCGCTGCCTACAGCATCGTATAGGTGTACCCCCCCCCCACTTTGCCCACCGGGTAAGAAAAACGCGCTCACCTCCCCCCCCCCTTCCCCCCACCACCAATTTTTGACATTCATCATTTAAAAAATTTTTTATTATGTGTTATAAACTATCTTAAAATTTCAAACAAATCGCCCTGTTATATTTTCTAATTTTGTTCTGCCCCTCCCCTCTATCCACCCCCCCCCCGAAATGTGACGCGCCATTCTTTTTTATAATTTTTTATCATGTATTATAAACAATCTTAAAGCTTAAAACAGATCGCATTGTTAGATTTCCTAATTTTAACAAAATCGCGTTATGTTGGTTCCAGATTCCACCACCAGGGTGCGCACTCTATTCCTAACAAAACTGTGAACGAAACTCCGTTAAACAACCTATCAGTAGATATATTACTCAAGAGTGTGACAATCTTGATCAAAAATTTAAGCTATTTGCCGAAATTACTATTCGGAAATAGTGGTAACTAAACTTTTGACTTTTTTATATTTAATAAGTAGCATTTATCTCAGGACTCCGTCAAAAAACCCCACCTAAAACGGTAAGGAACGCTAAGGTTTAAAAAAAATTCTAGCGGCCTCCCCCCCCCCCCTCCTCCCGAAATTTTCGCACCATTCTTTTTTAAACTTTTTCTTATGTGTTATAAACTATCTTTAAAGTTTCGAACAGATCGCCTTGTTAGATTTTCTACTTTAAATGAAATCGCGGTCTGTTAGTTCTATATTCCACCACCAGGGAGCGCAGTCTATTAAAAACAAAAGTGTATCTAAACGAAACTCCTTTATACAACCTATCCGAAGATACATTAGTCTAGGGGGTGGTAGTCTTAAGCAAGAATTCAAGATATTTGTGAAATTACTATTCGAAAATAGTGGTATGAACACTTATAAAATTTTTTATATTGAAAAAGTAGTAATTATCTCAGCCCGCCGTCAAAGAACCGCACGCTAAACGGTAGAAAGCGTTAATGCTGCTATAAAAAATCACGTGACTGCCTTTAAAAAAAAGCATTTAATAGAAATAAACCAATTAGTGAAATAATAATTAATATCTCAGCTTGTAATTAAAATAATATTTTTTCGAATTTCTGAAAGGAGAATTTTTTCTTTTGTTCCCTGTCCAAGTTTCGAATTTTTACGCCCCTTACATTCTAAGATGTGGTCCCCTTTTAAAACAGTACAAAATTCTTGGGAATCACTTTGTTTAAATTGTTAAATATATTATTTGAAAAAAAAGGTTTTAAAGCATTTTAGCACGTATTTTCATACCTACACCCTTGAAAAAAATTAATAACATACAGGGGATCCTTTAGTTTCGGAAAGCTCCGAAATTTCATAAAATTCAAAGTATCATAAATCAGTAAGTTTGGTTGTAAACGACTGAATTTTTTATAATACAACTTACACAAACACTTTGACAAACTTAAGGGTGAAAATACGGCTTAACTAACGAGAACCTTGAGTCACGTGGCTTTAAACCAAGAATGATAAGTTTAAAATGGAAAAGAGATGAAATTTGTTATTACCATTCATAAATAGTGCTCACCAAGAGCTGCAGATATAATATCAGTGTTTAGTTGGTAAACAAATGATTCGGGAAGAATGTCAAAAAAGGTCCCATTGAAATTGGACCATAATTAAGAAAATTCGGATCGGGGGGGGGGGGGGGGGGTATAGGTGACGAACTGAAAAAGTACAGCTTAATAAACTAGTAACCCAAATAACTTGGATCCTAAACTAAAAATATTACAATTTAACCTAGAAAGAAAAAGGCTCTTATGCGAAATTTGACAGCAGTTCTGCCTTTAAAACAGTAAATCCGAAAGAATAAATATATATTCCTTTTGAAATTACTGTCAAAAATATCAATACAAAAGTTGGAGCACGATTGACCCTTACCAAAAAGAAGGAAGGCTAGAAACAGAAAATAAAAGATCACATTAAAAGCTTTCTAACGATATGTTATACGATATGGTTTGGAAGAAACAAAAAATATCCCCCCCCCCCCGCCGAGGGAGCAGGTAAGCCCCAAACGGTCGGAGGGGCGACCTCAAAAGTATCTTTGGTCAAGGTTTCAAAATGTGGCTTTATAATAAAATAGAACAAGAATTGGACATTTTAAAAATTGCATGCAAATTTTGAACGGCCCTGTAAATTAAGATTAGCGAGGAAAAGGGGAGAGGGGGGTGGAGAGATTAGAAGAGACGAACTTGAAAAATACAATATAATAAACTAGTAACCTGAATAACTAGGCTTCTAAACAAAAGTATAACGATTTAACCTAGTGTTGAATTCAGGGGGTAGCCCGGGAGGACATCCCTCCCGGGACATTGAAATGTCCCTCCCGTAATTTTTGAGATTTTATGCTTTTTAATGGACAAATGTGCCCCCCCCCATTACGGAACTCTCAGAGGGGGAGGCGATTGGACTTTTGTACATTTTATGTACAAAAAGCATAAAATCTCAAACTTTCTGGGGGCATTTGAATGTTGCGGGGGGTGGGGGGAATGCTACCCTCCCGGACCATCCCTGAATTCAACACGTTTTTCAGGATTTAAATAATGTCAGGGATAATATCTCAAGAACTAATGAACGAAATTTCATCAATTTTTAATGTACAAAAACGTATTGAACTCAGAGGGTGGCCCGGGGGGGGTGACATTCTCCTCCCCCCGAAACACTCAAATGCCCCCCAGAAAGTTTGAGATTTTATGCTTTGTTGCGGGTGGAGGAATGTCATCCCCCGGGCCACCCTCTGAATTCAACACGTTTTCAGGATTTAAACAATTTTAGGGATAATATCTCAAGAACTAATGAACCGAAATTTCATCAAACATAATATTCTGTTAGACAATGCCATAAGTTATCCATTGATTAGGTTTTTGTGTAAATGATATAACAAATTGTGCTGCCATGCTGCTTTTATCAACAGTGTTGAATTCAGACATTTCTCTCCGGGGGTGGGGGGGATTTCTATGGTTCTGGAGAGGAACATTCTAGAGTTACGAGGGGGGGAGGATTGGACTTTCGTCCATTAAGCATAAAATCTCAAATCTCCCTAGGGGACATTTCAATGTTCCGGGGGGGGGGGGGGGTCCCACCGTACCAGCCCCTGAATTCAAC